>CAJHNH020000734.1:203386-238438 GCA_905116865.2 Candidula unifasciata
CTGCTGGGCTGCTTTCTGAACCCGAATCTCGTTTTCGTTGTCCCTCACCGTTTGTATCACCATGTCTCAGCGTTCTTTGGCTGAGGCCTTTGACCACCAATTGACTTTCCCGTGCCCTAGGCCTCGACGGTCGGTTTGTGTGTAACCCATTACCTCCTTCAATTTTAGTGCGTTCTGAGCAGCTCCTATCGCATCGAGGACCTTCCACTTCTGGCCAGTCTTTAGAGCGGGCTGGACAACGATGACATTTGGGTCTGAGGACTCGCGCAAAAGCATGGCGAGCCTAACTTTGCCGACTTTAAACTCTTCGGTTATTGACTTGAACGGAAGTACCAGCTTAGCCTGTTTACAATACAGAGCCACGTCGGTCAGACAAGGCGGTACTCCAATCCACTTTCTTAAGGCTGTGTTGATTTTTTTCTCCATGGCTTCAACTGCAGTCATCGTCACCTCGTAGACTAGCAGTGGCCATAGGAGCTTTGGAATCAACATGAATTGGAGACACCATACCTTGAATTTCCCGACCAGCCTGCATCGCTCGATCGCGAGCAGGCCTGTAGCCAGTGACTCATGTATTCGCCGGACTTCCGCTCTGTCAGATAACTTCGAATCGTAGACGCGACCGAGGCTCTTCACCGGTTCCTCCAGAACCGTAGGGATCTTGTTCCTTGCCACCGTAAAACTGGTCGCCGACACCTTGCCCTTATGGATTGACAGACTCCTCGACTTCTGCGGTTTGAACTGCATACCGCTCCATTGGACCACCGCGTCCAATCTTTTCAGGATCGTGCGGGCAGACTCCTCGCTGCCCGTTATAATAGTCGTGTCATCCATAAATGCGCGCAGTGGCGGTAACCAGTGATCACCTATTTGAAGGCCCAGTCGGCCGCCCCGTCTAACATGATCTGCATTGCCATGACAAACAGTATAGGTGAGATCGTACACCCCATAGCTATCCCAATCTGCAACTCAGTCCACTTCGTGGTAAACGTCGAGGTAGAGAAGCGCAAAGCGAACTTGGAGAAATATTGCTCGACCATTTGACTGATCTGTGTCGGTACGTGAAACATGTGAAGGGCTCGCCACAGTAGCCTATGGGGGACTGCCCCGTAGGCGTTGGCTAAGTCCAACCATATAACGTGCAAATCGGTTCTCTCATGCTTGGCTCTCTGGATAGCCTCCCAGATCATGGTCGCGTGTTCAAGACACCCAGGAACGCCTGGAATACCACCCTTCTGAACACTCGTATCTATGTACTTGTTAGTCATCAGATACTGTGTGAGCCGGCGAGCCATGACTGAGAAGAATATCTTACCCTCAACATTCAACAGCGAGATGGGCCTGAATTGGGAAAGACTCTTCGAGTCCTGCTCTTTGGGAATGTAGACCCCATTTGCCTTTGACCACTCTGGACATATGTGGTTGCGGATCCACGCTTGTCTCAACAAGACGTGAAGCATTTTTAGGATTTTCGAGCAACGCTTGTAAAGAACGTACGGGACACCGTTCGGACCTGGGGCAGACTTGCCGCTGGCTTTTTTCACAACGTCCTCAACCTCAAAATTGAAGTTAACATTGAAATGACGTTTCTTTAACGATATTGATGACATCCAGAGGGCCGTAACATCGACTTTAGGGGCCATAACAACAGAAGAACTACAGAGGTCGTTCCAGTGTTTGTTAAATCGTGCCACTTGCTGTATCAATGCACACGGGGCTTACTTTGAATAAAATACCTGTTATATCTTCAGCTGTTGATTATTCTAACTTTGTATAGAATCAGTCTCATTACTTAATTGTCAGGCCTTGTAGGTCTGCCTGGACATTATCTCTCTATCATCTTCTTAGACCCCGTCTACTCTCAGTAGTTAATGTGGTCACTTTCGCACCGACCGCATTTACCTCTGAGGACTTTAACTTGCACCCATTTAAGGCTGGATCAACCTGAGAGCTGAGGTAATGTTTGAAAAATTAGTCCGGCTCGGTCAGAACCTTAAGCCACGACCTTCAGATCCGCAGACGTCTAGTCGCTACACCTTGACAGCTTTCTGTCGTGAATATAGCAGTGAAATATTTCTGTATTTATTTAAGTTGTGAGGATCGCACTGTCTAAAGTATATCTCACTGTATGGATGTATCTCTGAATATGCTATGACATTTCCCCCATCGAATAGACAATTAGTTATTTAAAAGAGAGAAAAAAAAAGATATATTATATGTTATCCTCTTCTTGAGATACACCACCTTATTATGAGTCATGGATTTGCAGCATTAGCTAAAAATTACTGTCAGAAAGAAAGTTTTTATATGGAAGTCCTAACACTTTGGTGACTGAACGTGAGCATCATCAAATATCTGCTTCTTCTAAGAATGACATGTCATCAACATCTGATTGCATACTTGACATATTCACTGCCAGCTAACGTTATAAAATTGGTGGTGATTACGTGTTCTCCTCTTCTCGCCATGTCAGCGTGACCTCTCCAACACCTTCTTATAGCCCCTGACATCCCATTGAATTAGCATGTTATCACAACTGTAACCATTACAATTCAAAGGGAGAGAATTCAATTATCACAGACGCGGTTTGTAATTTGTCATGTCCAAATTCTGCAGAAGTTATAAAACCCTAAAACTACAATGCGGTTCAAAGTAATTTATACTTCTTTTACTTCTTTGCGCTCACCTGCCGAACTTGTAATGTACTAGAGTTGTCTTTAAACAAAAATTGAACAATATAGTTAGTTGGAGCTACAAAAACCGCATGCAAATCACCATAAGTAAGACAAAATCTATGTAAATAACAACTAGACAAAAACTGTGCATTTTAAACTCGCATAGAAACCATCAACTGTATATAGGCAACACCCCAACGGAAAGTGTAACTGAGCACAAAATTTTAGGCCTGATCATTGATGGAACTCTTATCTTCAACTCCCATGTGCAAACACTCGTTAAGCAAACTGCTACAAAGGTATACCAACTAGCAAAAATTAAAATCTTTATGCATAAAAACACTAGGAAATTATTCTATACTTCTCATGTTCAGACCCACATAGACTATTGCTCCACAATATAGGATGGATATGCAAATTTAGTCATCAAACGACTGAAAGCACTCCACAGAAGGGCTGTCCGTTTAATAACTAATAGTCATGAATGTGACTGTTTGCACCTATTTAAAGAACTTACGCTATTACTGCTTCAAGAACGATTACTATTGAATAAAGCTAAACATATTCATGAAATCATATCTAAACATTTTCCATGTTACCTTTAGCCATTATTTAAATGCAATGGGAGGCAGAGCAAACGCCCTAATATATTGCATTTCTCTCAACCTAGAATAGACCTATACAAAACACGTTCAGCGTACTCCACAGCTCAGCTGTGAAATAATCTTCCACAGGAAATAAAAAAAAAATATTATTAAGCCCTAAACATATAATCGAAAACTATCTGAAAATTGTCTCACTAGAGACTACATGCCGCCTTTGAAAAATTGTAGTATGTTAAGGCATCTATTTCAATGAGGTGTCTTATTTAATTTTTTTTTTCAACTGAAGGTTATGAAAGTTTAAAAATGAAGATGCTAGTCGAACGCTTTCCAATGTTTGTAACCGATATTCAGTTAATGGTGATGGTGTTTATATTATTCACCCTTTAAGACCTACATCATTTTTGGAATAGGCTTATTACTATATTCTTTGAAACGGTGAGTAATGCCAGTAAATTAGAGCACATTGCAGTATTTGAAATTAAGACTTTTATGTTGTAAACTGTTTTTTTTTTCCTTCTTTTTTTTTCTTTTTATTATTATTACTAGCTGTACCCGGTCACGCGTTGATGTGGCGTAATTTGACTACATGGAAAATAGAGAACATAGAAATGTGTCTTCGCTTCACGCTAGCGATGTACAGAGCAACAGCTAAACCACAGCTAATAAAACTGGTTACAAAAGTGGTTATTTGGTTATCACATGCTAAAGCTGTGTGTATTTTTATAGGAGACGGAAGTAAAGCTACAACTGTACTTGTAAATAACAAAGTAAGTCGTAAAAAAAAAGAAAAGCAAATGAACACAGGAAAAAACACCATAATTAGGAAATAAACGCCATTGTTAACAGCACAGCTTAAAATTCCAACACAGATGAAATAACTAAATCTAAATGAAATTAAATGAAAATCTATAAAATTTCAGCGTAACCATGCAATCGGAAAGTTTAACAATGCAATCATAAGTATGCGAAATGGTCAAATTTAATTATCAAATGGTTTACACGTTTACTGTGTTTTTTTTTTTTTTTTTTTTTTTAAATATTAAGGCAACATGGCTAGTGCTGTCACCACAACAGAGCAGATGAGGATTTTATTTTAGTCCAGGGTAAAAAAAAAATTTAACTACTGCGGATTCGAACCCAGGTCTACCGCACTTGAACCCAGTGTTCTAACCATTCGACCAAGCAGCCACTTAATCGGAACAACGAAAAGAGAACACAACTATTAGACATATGTGTCCCTACCACTGTGTCGCGATTAAAACACAATTCAAAACCGCAGGCAATTGTTTTCTCGTAGACAGATACTCCAGATATATTAATGAAATAGAAATCGCACGTGTCTAACACGGTTAATGAAGTTAATGTCGCAGTCACTGTCTGCGCCGACGTCGAGATAGTCCTCGATTTCCACCCCCCCCCCTTCCCCCCCCCCCCCCCCATCGAAGGTTGTTTGAAAAAAAAATAGAAATCGTGTTTAATATGGTTATTGTGGCAAATATAGAGATAGTCGTGTTTGCTGTACCACGACCTACTCTATGTATTAGTATTAGAGAAGGCGTTGGCTGCACGTAACTCGCCGGCGAATAGTAAATACGGCGCATGCGCAATTACTAACGTGGCTATAATTAGAAATCACTAAAGTTATAAATATTAGTTGCGTATATTTTGTCATAAATTGTGGTCACCTATCTCTAACAGTGACAGGTTGAATTTCAAACCACGACGGTTCAAAATCCGGTATCACAACAAACATATCCTGAAAATTTCAGCTAAATCGGTTCAGTAGTTTTCGAGTCTATAGGGGTGATACAAACACACAAACATTGATTTTTATATATATAGATTATTAACTATGAAAAAATGTACAAATGAAATATTGTATGCAAGGAGCGGGGTGGAAGGGCAGAATATTAGACGGTATGCGTGTCCAATTCTCAACCCTTTAAAAATAACGTTTGTTCTTTCGTTTGTTCCTGCCACCTCTCGACATTAGTTTTCTCCCATAATTTATTGTTGTGTGCACATTTGTTTTACAGATCTGACACATGTATATGCAGACTGTCGATTCTTTGCCTCTCGGGCATATGCACTCTTACTTCGAAGGAAGCTCACGATTTGTCGACTTGTCGGTTTGGTTTTCACTTTACTGCACATCGAATGGTTGACACAAAATCGACACTCAGTACTCTCTATTTTACTCACATGATACGCAGGGACAGGTGTTTTGTTGTTGTTCGGCACACATTCTATAATATATATAAAAAAAAGTAGGACCTAACTACATAACCATATGATTTACGTGTCAAAAAGGTTTCCTCACTTTGCCTTGTTGCTTGTTAGAATGGATAAAACGTTGTGTATTGTCTTTTTTTTTTATTATGCTAGTAAGTTAGTTAGTTAATTTTGTTAGTTAGTTATTGAGTTAGTTAGTTGGTTAGTTAGTTAGTAGTTAGCTAGTTATTTAGTTAGTAAGTTAGTTAGTTCGTTAGTTAGTTAGTTAGTTATTTAGTTAGTTAGTTAATTAGTTAGTTAATTAGTTTTTTAATTAGTTAGTTAGTTTTATTTAGTTAGTTATTTAGTTAGTTAGTTTTTTTTTTAGTTAGTTATTTAATTAGTTATTTTTTAATTATTTATTTATTTATTTATTTATTTATTTATTTATTTAGTTAGTTTTTTAGTTAGTTAGTTAGTTAGTTAGTTAGTTAGTTAGTTAGTTAGTTAGTTGGTTAGTTAGTTAGTTAGTTAGTTTGTTAGTTAGTTAGTTAGTTAGTTGGTTAGTTAGTTAGTTAGTTAGTTAGTTAGTTAGTTAGTTAACCAACTAGTTAGAAAGATTGTTTATGGGCTAGAAAGAAACATTGGCCAGGTTGCTAGAGTTCTGCTCTTCCATAATGCAGACACGTACGAAACGCGGTAAGGATGGATTTAATTTGATTTCTGTCGGTATCAAAACATCAAAATTTAAAGATGTGCAGTTCGTGGCGACTGCAGTAGTCATGCAAGCTTTAATCCTGAAAGCCCCCCCCCCCCCCCCGCCTCTCACTCCCACCCTACACACACAAATACACACATTGACGAAAACCCCCCAACCCCCCAACTCTCACTCCCACCCTACACACACAAATACACACATTGATGCACACCCCGACCTACAGCGCCCTAAAATTATAGTGAAACAATCCAGTAAAAATATATTTTTAATATAATTTACTTAGTTTGTCAGTGAGATCTGATTTTACAAAGGGTCATAATAACATGACTGTATACAATAAACGAACTTTTATTGAAAATATTATACAGGTTGTAGTCTAGTCCCCCCCCCCCCCCGCCCCCCCCCCCCATCCCCCACCCCAACCAACCATCAATTCTCTAACATTAATTTGATTCATTGTATCAGCCGCATACTAACTTATGGTATGCATAATAAATTACAAATGCGTTCTAATATATTAGCATCTCATATTTCTGCAGGAGATTGACAGACAGAACACTCTGTTTAAAAAAAAAAAGTATAAGTAAGTAGCCGTCTCTCAATGCTCGCAACTAAAAAGTAATGTTTAGGTCCCTTTTCCACACCTTTAGGCTTATAAGGCATATAAGGCTAGACCTATATTTTCATAGAACAATCGGCCCAGGATGGGTGATGTGGTCAGCATCACGCCAGCTGCCTTTACATTTCGGTACTGCACCCGGTACCCACCCCATTCTGAGGCGACCTGCGAGGGTCATTTTGAAAAAAAGTCCCACTAGGCCACGGAGCGAACTCACGACCTTCTGACCCACAGGCTTGCGTGTAGCCGCTACGTCACGGCAACTCCCATGCATGCAAGAAGTTTACATAAATCAGCGTGTGTATTGTATGTAAAAATACGTTATATTGTTAGTTCACACCTACATCTGTATTAATGACAGGTCATGAAATTACCCATTTAATCACTTGTCTTTCATTCAGCTGTGAATTTAGCAGATCTAGTAACATCTGATTGATGGTGTCTTCGGGTTGACTAGTATTTCCCAGCATTAAAACACCATTAAGTGATATGTAATACCAGCCGCTGTGATAGGATAGTACGAAAACACCTGAACGATTCACATAATTATCACTGCGGTAGTACAGATAATATGGATAAATAAATTGTATGTTTCTAATGCACGTTTATACATACCATTAGGCAATCAATATTTCTACCTTCGCACTGCGATTTTGCCAGAAACTATAATTATGCGAATTAATAGCACCAACTGTGAACTCTGACACTCCTTAGGTCTCATGGACACAATGGTAAGGAAATAAATGCAATTACCACACTTTTATGGGGAAAAGGACGCCTGCAAGACAGCTAGCCTTGTATCGCCGTAGCGTCTAACATATGTTCACTCTTAAGTGTCATGTCTAATGAAAGTGGTGTTTTGTGCGGACTACTCTATAGATATTGGACATGCGTGGCTGTCGTATCCGTATCAAACATTATGTTACCAGACTGTCATTTCTATGTTTACGAAGCGCAATATCACTTCTCACTGACATAACAGGAAAACACATAACATCAATGCACAGCATCATTTGTGCCAGATGCGAGCTCAGCTAGGTGCTTTTGTTCAGAGCAATATCCAGAAAGACATCAGGACTAACTGTCCAAGTTCAGTGTCTGCTACAGAAGAAGCAGGTCAGTGCAGTATATCAACATCTCAGAACAACACAGATGTTTAATAAACATCCAAGATCAAGACTCCACATCAATAGCATAGCTACTTTCGAAGTCACTGTGTTTGTCTTGAGAGGTGAGAAACCAACGGGCTGAATACAAAACACAAGCCAGATTAAACAGATGTGAATACCACATTCAAGTTCTGGAACAAAACTCACATCTAAAGGTCGATCAACAGCCATAATTTTCAGAAGGAGTTTGCAGCTGATGAACACGGAGAAGAAGAACAAGAATATCTTGAAACCATATCAGCATTTAAGATTAGCAACATGTATAAACATGAGAGATAAAAAGTATGGTTCAACATTCACGAATAATAGCTTAGGACAACATACAGAATTGACATCTGAAAGTAAAAACCAATCAGTTTCAACCCCTGCTATGATCATGTCGTAACAGCAATCAGTATAAAAACCCCACAGTGACATCGAAGATCAAGATTAGGGATAAAAATTCAAGATCCAGATTACAATCCCAGAATGACATCTAATTGTAATGTCACTGCTCTGAGAAGTCAGTTTTAATAAGTGGTGATGAACGTACAGAATCTCATTGGACACCAAAACAAACACATTGTTAGTTTGAGTAGTCTGGCATGTTTACTGCATACTGCTAGCATTATTTTGTGCGCTACATTCATTATCTACTCCAGTGTGTCCCAAACATTTTTTTTAGTCGTTGCGCTTTGTTTCATTTGAAATGTTTCCATAGCGCCCTAATTTAAGTAAAAGTATGACTGTTCGCATGTAAGGGATAAGAACAAAATAAAACTTCTGTATCTTCGAATATTTCGCGTCGCACAGTTTGGGAATCACTGATCTACACATATCCTTTTCAGGTCGCTGTTGGCACATGTGATCCCTTTTATGCCCAGTCTACTGCTTGTCTGCTTGCAGTAATCCATGGCACTTTACACTCCTTCATTTCCCTTTCCACAATCCGTGTCCATGTTTCCTGAGGTCGCCGAAAACTCCCTTATCCATCTGCCGTCCATCTAAGGGCTGTACTCTGAGGGATGTTCTCTGAGAGCTGTTCTCTGAGAGCTGTTCTCTGAGGGCTGTTCTCTGGAATCTGTTCTCTTAGAGCTGTTCTCTGAGAGCTGTTCTGATCAAAGTCACTAGGCGATGCACAAAGAGTTTTGAATCAGCGTCCTCTTGATCACTGCCTTGCTAACGTGTACCCGTGATGAACATCTGCTTTTTCTCCTAACTTATTCATGTGTTATCTTATTGTCGAACACTCTGTATTGCATAACAATAACTGTATTGCATAACAGTATTCTGCTGTGTAATTTGTGTGTAAGAGGGAGGGAGGGAGCGAGAGAGAGAGAGAGAGAGAGAGAGAGAGAGAGAGAGAGAGAGAGAGAGAGAGAGAGAGAGAGTGACTCCCAAATTTATGTAGCATGTTGTCTATTTTACCGAGCTGTAACAATTCTGCAATACGTTTTATTGAGGAGACGGTGTACTAATTGTAAAATTCAAGAAACCACTGATTTGTTTAATGCCTGAAACTCATTTGCTGTGTTCATTATCTCCAAAAAAAAATTCAGGACCAGCCCCGGATCATTTGTCAACACTAGAGGTAAGATTAGACGCCACGCGCACAGACATGAAGTCATAGCATTTTCCAGAATCTCGTGTGGCCACACACACACAACTAGTACAGACATGAAGTCATAGCATTTTCCAGAATCTCGTGTGGCCACACACACACAACTAGTACAGACATGAAGTCATAGCATTTTCCACAATCTCGTGTGGCCACACACACACACACAACTAGTACAGACATGGAGTCATAGCATTTTCCACAATCACGTGTGGCCACACACACACAAGCACAACTAGTACAGACATGGAGTCATAGCATTTTCCACAATCACGTGTGGCCACACACACACACGCACAACTAGTACAGACATGGAGTCATAGCATTTTCCACAATCACGTGTGGCCACACACACACGCACAACTAGTACAGACATGGCATCGACATCTGACATTTGCAGTCTGTCTAGCAACATGTTTAGGCTCCGACCTTTTATTTTTGAGTGCATTCTGGCTCGAGATTTCTTACCTCGTGGATGTCAGACTGGCCAACATTTCGTAGCATGTTCGTCTTTCAGAAAATCAACTCATCTGGTAACTGCCGTTACAGCTTCACGGAAAACCGGTTACCCTTTTTTGCCACCCGAGCCTCAGGGGAAATGGAGGACGAGTGGCAAGCCAGGGGTCAGAGGGCACTTACAGTGCGGAAACTCTTCGCTGTGTGTTGAAAAAGGAGAAATATATATTATGGGCTTGTCCTGAATGCTGCAATGTCCAATTATTATTCAGTCAATTAATCCTCATCGCGCCAAGGGGCATATAGGGCAGAGACAAACTGTCGCCACTCAAATCGATCTTGTGACATCCTCTCTATCTTCAGTTTTGTCCGTCGCGTAGCCTTGGGTTCAGCTGCAAAGGTTTACCTCCAAGTGCCTCTAGGCCTGCCTCTTTCTCGTTGTCCTTATGGAGTCCATTGCATTGCCTGTCTCGGTCGTCTCTCTTCCTTCATTCTGATGAAGTGTCCAATTCACCTTCTTCGTTTTTTTTATTTCTAAATTTACATCTTGTAAATCTGTCATTTGTTGTAATCTAGAATTGCTGATTTTATATTCCCATGTGAACCCCAACAATCTTCTGAAGTCTTCCCTCAAAATCTCTGAGCATGCTCTCTATCTTTCTGTCTGTTTTCCATGTTTCTGCTTCAAAGAGAGAACTGTCATAAATCATATTTTGTATATCCTGAATTTAGTTTCAGTGTTGTAGATATGTGATTTCCAGACACTCTGAAGCATGTTGTACGCAGCATCTGCCTTTGCAATTCTCTCCTTGATTTTAACCCTTACATTTCCGGTCCTCGAACAGCGGGGACATTTGGACTTTGTAGATGATATCTGTGTGATATCTGTAGAAAAAGTAAATGGTAGAAACATCATGAACATTGGTACATCGAATGTCAGAACACTCGTACAAAACGGAAAGTTGGATAACATCAAGATGGAAATGAAGAGAATGAACATCAACATATTAGGAATTAGTGAAATGCGATGGCTAGGAGCAGGTAAACAGTATTCAGATCAGTACAGAATTATTTACTCGGGTGGGAAGGAATATAGTAAGGGAATTGGTATTATTTTGGATCAAAAGAACACAAAATCTATAAAAGAATTTTGGAAAACGCAGATAGAGTACTATAAGTAAAACTTCGCGGCAGACCGTTTGACATCACCTTAGTACAGATGTATGCCCCAACAGCAGATAGTTCAGAGGAAGATATTGACGCATTTTATGACGAGTTAGACATAGCTGTTGATCAATGCAAGAATTGTGAAGTTACAATGGTACTTGGAGATTTCAACGCGAAAATAGGAAGTGAAAAAGTGATCGGAATAACTGGTGGCTATGGCCTAGGAGAAAAGAATGTGAGAGGTGACAGATTAATAGCATGGGCTGAGTCACGCAGCATGATAATAGGTAACACCTGGTTTAAACAGCATCCTCGAAGATTGTGAACTTGGAAAAGTTCTGGTGATAATGTCCGCAATCAAACTGATTATATTTTGATTTCAGGAAGATTCATGAGCAGCTTAGTTGGAGCAAAAACTAGACCTAGAGCAGACTGCTTTAGTGACCATGTTCCAGGTGTAAGAAAAATTAGAATAAAGAACATTAGAAAAACACCACAGAACATCAAGTTAAATTTAGGAATTCTTAGAACGGATAAAGAAATTAGGGACCAGCACAATGCCACTGTACAAAACAGGTATAATTCAATGGGAATTAAGCAGACTATTGATGAACAGTGGGATATGTTGCGTGAGTCAATTCAGCAGACATCAAAAGAGACAATCCCACCAAACCATTCTTCTGCCTTTTTATCCCCCAATGGAGCATAGGCCCTCAACCAACTCACGCCAAGTCGTTCTATCCTTCGCCATTACATGGAGCTCTCCCCATGTCCTCCCAATCTTTCTAACCTCATTCTCCAGCTCTCTTCTCCATGTGTTTTTTGGCCTTCCTTTATTCCTATGCCCCTGTGGGTTCCAATGCAAAGACATTCTAGTTATGCTGTTCTCCTGTTTTCTCAGTGTGTGCCCTATCCAACGCCAGCGTCTTTTCCTCACCTCCTGATCCACTGGAGCCTGTTTAAAACCATAGAGCTGCAAAAAAGAAATGGATGTCAACCGAAATTCTGCAGTTGATGGATGAAAGAAGGAAGAAAAAGAATGATAAAGAAGAATACTCTACAATACAAAAAGAAATAGTGAACAAATGCAAAGTGGATAAAGAAGCCTGGCTGAATCAAATGTGTACAGAGACTGGGGAATACAACAGGAAAGCCTCATATTCCATGTACCAAAAGATAAATATGTTAACAGGTAAGATGACACGTAACAGCACTGGATGTTTGAAATCAAAAGATGGTGACTTATTAATGGGACATAGTAAAATAATTAACAGATGGACAGAGTATGATGGACAGAGTAGGGGAATTGTATGATGATAATAGACCAGATGTAGAACTGCAGACCAACAATGATGGTCCACCAATAATGACTGCAGAAGTTGAGGATGCGATACATCATATGAAGAAAAGAAAAGCACCCTGGCCAGACAATATCTCACTGGAAGAAATCAAAGCACTGTGAGATTTTGGAACTGAAATAATAAGTAAACTTGTAAATGATATTTATAATAGTGGGTATATTCCAAATGACTATTTAAAATCCATTTTTACAGCTCTGCCTAAGAAACCAGGCACTATAAAATGTGAAGACCATCGCACAAAAAGTCTTATGAGTCACATGACTAAGATTTTACTGAGAATAATCATGAGAAGAATAGGAAACAAAATTAAACAAGAAATCAGCGATGAACAATGAGGATTTGTAGAAGGAAAAGGTACAAACAATGCCATATACATCCTAAGGACATTGTCAGAAAGAGCTATAGAAGTAAAGACTGATTTGTACATATGCTTCATAGACTCTGCAAAAGCATTTGACTGTGTGAAGCATGAAGAAGTAATCAAACGGTTAGAAAAAAATTAAACATTGATGGAAAAGATCTACGAAAAATAAAGAATATGTATTGGCAGCAAAAAACAGCTATAAAAATTAACAACTGTTTAGGTACATTTTAAAGCATAAAGAGGGCCATACTACAAGGATGTGTACTTTCACCTGATTTGTTTTCAATATAGAGTGACTATATAATAAGAGCTTTAATTGGTATGCCCGGAATTGTGGTTGGTGGGCACAATATAAACAATTTACGTTATGCTGATGACACAATCTTGACAGCAGCAAGGCAGAAAGAACTACAGGAAATGATAGACTTTGTGGTGTTAGAAAGTGAAAGAATGGGCCTCAGACTGAATAAAGGAAAGACAGAAGTAATGGTGGTATCAAAGAAACGAATTATTCCTAAGTGTGTAATAAAAGTTGATGGTGTTATTTTATGACAAGTACATAAATTAAAGCATCTGGGCACATGAATAACATCAGATGGAAGATGCATAACTGAGATAAGAAACAGAATAGGACAGGCAAAAACTGCATTTTATAAAATGAAAAAACATCTTGTGCAATATATCCTTGTCATTGAGAGTTAAAAAAAGAATTCTTGCCTGCTATATACATCCAGTTTTAACATATGGCTGTGAATCCTTGACAATGGGTAGGCAGGCCAAACAATTTCTGGAGGCCTCAGAGATGTGGTTTTACAGATGAATGCTTAGAATACTTTAGACAGCCAAAAAGAGCAACCAATAGGTTTTGAAAGAGGCGGGAGCCCATGTTATGAGAAGAGGGAAAATAGAACATGTTGTGACCACTGGAAAGATATGTTGAAGGAGAGATAGAGGAAGACAACGATAGAAGATGCTTGACAGTCTTATTGCATGGCATGAAGGTGTGTCGGCACACGAACTGATACATGCTGCAGGAGATCGCAGATTATGCAGAGGCATGATCGCCCACGCCAGTCGGCAAGGCACCTGATGATGATGATCTGTGTTATCAGCGAAAGTAGAGAATATCTACAACAAAAGACAGATAAAATCACATAAATAGCAAAACAGACAGGGTTAAAAATAAATGTCAGTAAAACAAACTGCTGGAGATATACACTTAAAGTTCAGACCTCTTGTAAATAGATAATGTAGTTTTGGAAACAGTAACTGACTTCACTTACCCAGGAAGCAATATCTCATTGGATGGAAATGTAGTGGTTGAAATCAAACAGAGAATTGCAAAGGCAAATGCTGCTTACAAATACTTTTGAGTGTATGGACATCAAACATCTACAACACTAAAACTAAACTCAGGATATTCAAAATATTCGTTAGGACAGTTGTCCTGAATGGAGCAGAATCTTGGAAAACTGACATAAAGACATAGACCATACTCAGAGGTTGTGAGGGACGATTCAACAGAAGATTGATGTAGATCACATAGGAAGATAAAATCAGTAATTCTAGATCGCAACTAATGACAGACCTAAAAGATGTAAATTTAGAAACTTAAAAAAGCGAAGTTGGAGGTTGATTGGACACGTCCTCAAAATAAAGACAGACGGCCGAGAGTGGCAAAGCAGAAGATAACAACAAGGAGAGTGACGAAGAGGCACGCCCGGAGGCACTCGGAGACGCACATTAGAAACTGAACTCAAAGGCTACGCGATGGACAAATCTAAAGATAAGAGAGGATGTCTCAGGATCGAACCGAGTTTGTATCTGCCTTATGAGCTTTTGGGAGCGATGAGAACTGATTGACTAGAAGAGCTTTCCCTCATCTTGGTTGGCTGGGGGTTGTTTTTTCTAAATCTTTTTTTTTAAAACTCATCCATGGTTGGTTGGTTTTTGTGGTTTTAGTTTTCACAGGATGAGGTAGCCAACCTCAATCCCAATCCTACCCTTAGTCGCCTCTTACGACATTCCTGGTAGGGTTCAGTGTCACTATTCTCTGCTTGCCGTGAGGGTCCCGGTGACACACATGCGGGAAATAATTGTGGCTTGCTTCAATAGCCTGGGAATTTCTCTTTCTCTCCATATCTCATCGAATAAATCCGCAATTTGTGTTTCGTTTGTCTTTTTTTTTTTCGGAGTGAGTAGCGTTGTTCTAAATTCGCTGAGTTTTGGGAAGTCTAAGAGATGATAGCCGACAGTTACGTAACGGTAGTCACTGAGAGCAGGCTGGATTTAGACAGGGAAGAGGAACAAGAGATCATATATTCAACATGCGTTTAATAATAGAGAAGTGTAGAGAATTTAATGCAAATCTGTTCTTATGTTTTGTAGATTATTCAAAAGCATTTGACTGTGTACAACATCAGAAGCTTTGGGAAATCATGAGGAATATGGGCTTTCCATCACATATAGTGCAGCTCATTAAAATGCTCTATCAAGATCAGCAAGCAGCAGTCAGAATAGATGGAGAGACATCAGACTGGTTTGGCATCAAGCAAGGAGTCCGACAGGGATGTGTGCTGTCACCGTATTTGTTCAATCTGTACGCCGAAAATATAATGAGAAATGTAAGAGATGATATAAACAAGGAACAATATGATGCCCTAAACATCGGTGGTAATGAAATACCAGAAATTCGTTATGCTGATGATACAGTATTACTATCAACATCACAAAGTGGTTTAGAAAACTTATCAACCTCACTCCAAAGAAATAGTGAAAATCATAACTTATTTCTTAACATAGCAAAAACAAAGATAATGCATACAAACAAAACTGCCATGGAGAAGGAAATATATGTTAATAAGGAAAGATTGGAAGTGGTGGAAAATTTCGAATATCTTGGGTCACTGGTTACCAACAATGGTGACACAATGAAAGAAATTAAACGGCGACTATCAATTGCTCTTCAAAGACTAAAACAACTGAATAAATTATGGAATTGTACAGATAGAATTAATGTAATAATTTAATGCTTCACTTGTAATGAACCTTGACGTAGACCTGACATGTACCTTGATTTACACCAACTTTAACGTCTAGGGTTGACAACACAAACGCCGGTCAGCTTCTTGATACATTCTGTCAGTTTATTCTCGTCCATTTATTTCACATGTTCAACACATTATTCACATTTATTTCACTCGCGACATTTTCGAACATTAAACATTTGCGCAACATAAAGACGACATCTTCAAATACTACAACCGTCTTCTCTGACTTCTGATGATCGACTGACCACGAGGCTAGCTCGGGCTTTCCCTCGCTTCCTCGACTAGGCACAAGTATCTCGTGCTGTCCCTTGTTGCACGGACTTTCTGCTTGCCACAATGTACTCGTGGAGACCATGCAAAGCAGGATCATCACACTCTCCCCCCTTTTTAACAAAATGACACTTTATGGAACATCAAGTGTCATTTTCATTTAACCAGATATAGTAAATCAATTTAATTGTATTCCCACTAGGGATTATGGTTCCTGATTATCCTCAATTACTGCCCTTTAAAACTGCCTTTAATATTTACTGCATGCTTTTCCCTGTACTGAGCTGGTGAAGAGTTTAAACCATCTTTGCACTTATTGCATCTGTAGTAGTCTAGTCACTATATCTACTCTATCGGGTTTAAAGTGAAATGATGATAGTGATGATGATGATGATCAGCTTTGAGATATTTACTACATAGAAAATTGGACTGAACCAATATTTCTACATCACCTTTCACAGGGTGTTTAACCCCAAGGACTCTTAGCCGATATGATAGTGGTAAGATATATTTATCATAGTGCTTCCAGTTTCCCAAAAGCCTCTATAACACCTTTTACAGGGTAATTACCCAACCCCAAGGAATCTACCACTGAAAAGAAAAAAGAAAAAATGCATGTTGAGATATATTTTCATAGACCAAAGTCTCACCTTTCACAGAGTAATTACCCAACTCCAAGGAATCCAACATGCAAACAATGATAGTTGAGATATATTTTTTCATAGAGCTTAGAGTTTCCTCCAAGTCTATAAGACCTAGAGTAGATGTATCGGATTATCAAAGTGTTGATGTAGTGGACTATCAAAATATTTACCAAATAAATAACTAATTAATATGTAAATGTGTAACAATGTTATAATAATCCTGTGTAGCACAGTAGTTGGTTATAAAGTTTCAACTGATTATACCTTGTAAAATCACCACACACAAAAAAAAAATTGTCTTTATTGGCCGCACAGTCTGGGTATAATTAAATACTATTCTAAAAAAAAAAAAAAATATTTGATTGAATTAGTCTTGATAATCGACTGTGATAGAGTAATCACTAATAGTCTCACATAATTGAATTATTTCACGTAATAACTACTAAATTCACTTGTTCAGTAAGATGCTTATTAAATTTGCAAAACTCAGTTACAATATATATGCAGAAACTAAAAGAAATAATTCTTATCCACCAATACCTTTAGTCTATATTAAAAATCAACAATAATACTATTCAACACAGATTAAATAAAGATATAGTGTTGAATCAATTAGTGTATCACCAAATAATATTACAATGATCCTTCGTCAATCAACTAATGATTGACTTATTATTTTTGGTATATAATACAATTTCTATTACCCCCAACTATACTTTTGTTATAGTGATTATACTTGATGATGATCAAATGTGAATGGGTAGATCAAATGTTAAACTCAAATTGAAATAACTTTGACACTTGATAATTATGATGTGTATATGATTAATTATGGCACTTCCTGATGATGGTGGTACTGACCTTCCGTGTAATATAACACCCACAACTTTGTAAATGAAAAAATAAAAAAATTTAGAATTTCAATACAATTTGCCAATATTTATAAATAAAAAGAAATAATGTAAAGAATAGTAGAAAAATACAAAATAATATCAAAAACACCAATATAACAATATTAATAAATAAAGTAGATGTCAATGAATGCACCGATATAATAAAATAAATGTCAATGAATGCACCAATGTAAATTATAAATAAATAAAAATAAATGTCAATGAATGCACCAATGTAAATTATAAATAAATAAAATAAATGTCAATGAATGCACCAATGTAAATTATAAATAAATAAAATAAATGTCAATGACTTCACCAATGTAAATTATAAATAAATAATGATAATTATAATAAATAACTGAATCACCAGAAAAATAAATCAAAAATAAAATTAATAATCAATGTATATTGTGTTGATCTAGTTGACTGTCCTGAAGTTGACCTGAAGCTGATTCTGCGATGGCTGTTGCTTTCTTGAAGGTTGTTTCGTTGAAGTTTGTCTGTTGAATATGCTACTGCTAATTTTAAATACTAAAGAAATGATAATTTGATATGGTTAATTGAAATTAACACAATAGTAATAATTTCATGAACTGGGCACTGAAACTAATTAAGACCGCACAGTTTATCTACTCACACTAGTAATTTCGGCATTGAATGCACACTAATTAAGGAATTGTTCAGTGAAGTATTTATTACAGAAACTGTATACTGTTTGTGGTACTGTTCACTGTACTATCGGTTTCATAAAGCTGGATATTTATCATTGAGTAGTTCAATTGCTAGCTACACACTTCAATAGTACATTGTTAATTGTAGACACTAAAATAGTTCACTGCTAGCTACACACTTCAATAGTACATTGTTAATTGTAGACACTAAAATAGTTCACTGCTAGCTACACACTTCAATAGTACATTGTTAATTGTAGACAAATAGTTCACTGCTAGCTACTGCTACACACTTCAATCAATACTTAGATTTGCACCGACCAATTTGATGCTTTTCCTGTCAACTGAATGTGTTTAGGACGTAGGAAAGCTTTATTGTTATCGCTTTCTTGTGATATGTGCGATTACACGATGAACTTGAAGCATCATTGATCACGAGACATTAATGAGTGCTGATCTTGAGGTTTTGTAGACTTGTCATACTGCAGTTTTCCTATTAACTGGTTTGCCACGACTGAAAATGTAGAGCTGCGACACAAATACCCAGTGTCAGAGCTGTGGTTCTTTTTGATTTCTGTACAGTTAACACTCTACCCGGTGTTTCACTGTCTTTCTATGTTTTGAAAAACAGATCCGAAAAACAGGATCTGGTGTCGACGCTTCTCTGTGTTGTTCAGTGTAGATTTCCCACTACACTTTACCACACTTTAGTCGGCAGCAAAATTTGATCAAACAACAAGGCTTCGGAAGTTTTGCAGAGGGGCAGCCCTAGTCTCACATCATCTCTGTGTAGACTTACGGTTGTATTCCTTCGCTACAATCAATGAATGCTCTTTGACACCGTCACTGTCTGCAATCTTTCCTTCGCATCTTAGTTGATTGTTGATTACTTGGTCGAAACTTAAAACGTGGACTTGTCTATCAGTATTCAAAGCCTGGAATTTGTCCGAACGTTGTTCAATCTGTGAACTATCGAATATGGGTTGTTGTTATTTCGCCATCGATCTTCCCCGCTTACGTTCGTATGTTGAACTGGTACTACCTGACGTCAGGTTGATAACTAAACACCTTTCGATGTCTCAGATTTCTCAGTTCGAAACAACTTTCCTATCCTCAAATGTTTGGACGAGTTCCCCATCTTGCGATGATTCTCTTTTATCTTCTACTGGCTCGCCTCATCGCATGCTCGCTGCCAACTCACAAAACCGACATCACACGACGAGCAGAAAAATGGACGACTGGGAAACACGATACTGTTCCAGTACTTTAATCTTCCACTCGCGGCTTACACAGCCGGCACATGAACTTGACAACTGTCCAGGCACACATTATAATGCAAGAATCAATTATTACCTTCAAGCAGAAATCCCAATCGATTTACACTAACATCGTAAACGAAACACAACAGCTGTCCTGACAGATACACTCAGACGACCGGCAGACATATTACTGGCCAGCTTTCTTCGCCAAGTTGGACTGGAACAAATTCACTCAAAAACATCTGCTGAATTCACACATCATCCACCGCTGTCCATGCACACTGTTCCTGGGTCCAAAACGAGACTGCCCACAAACCTTTTCCTCGCTATTATATAGCCCTCTGATCTCTGATTCTAGAATGTTCTGAATTCATTCTCACGAATTTCCCACTGTTGAAAGTCGTGTCTGGCCCGTGATAATTCACATTTCACACAGATCCTGTGAACAATTATGTTACACATAAAACCTGACTTTCAGATGTCTCTCATGAAACTCAAGACATAAATCTCGTGTTATCTCAACCAGTCAAAACATTCGTCTTACATCTATTACTGACGTCATCTATCGGGCATAAATTAATGAGGAGAAAATGACTCACTACAACAAAGGTCAGATTTTTAAGAGCATGCATCTTTCCCATTGCAACATACGCCTGTGAGACCTGGACACTTACTAAACAAGCGGAACAGCGCATAAATGCATTTGAATATAAATGTTACAGACAGGTTCTAAGAATATCTTGGGTAAAGAAAAGAACAAATGCATCCATACTTCAAGAGCTGAATATTGAAGAGGGTTGGCTAGTAAAGACAATAAAACAAAGAAAATTGAAATATTTTGGTCACTTGAAACGTCATGGAAGTCTAGAGAGAACAATAATGGAGGGGTATATGCCTGGGAAGAGAGGAAGAGGAAGGCCAAGGAGAAGATGGGTGCAGGATGTGACAGATGATCTCCAGATGGGTGTATCAGACGCAGGACATCTTGCTCATGATAGGAAGGTTTTCCGGAGGGTTGTTATGGCAGCGAGGTTCCGCGAGGGACATGCTACTGATTGATTGATTGAGTCACTGAGAGTGCTGTGACTAAATTCTGTTTAGATGTACACTAAGTTAAATATCTTGTGTTATGAGTCTGAAGAATGGGTCCCGGTCCCCGTGTGTTAGATGGTTAAAACTGTTGTTAGGATCTGGGTCAGCTTTATGTCTGTAAACTTTTGAAGTATCTCCCATGACCTGTCTGTTTAGCTAAGTTGTTTATAGCTCTTATAAGAACTTATGATGTCTGTAGTATTGCCGTTGTGGGTGGTTGTCCTGATTTTGCTCCTTTTTTTTTTTAGCCAGTCTGTCAGCTATGTAATTAACTGGCAAGCCAGAGTGGCATCGAATCCATTGTATCACTATTCAGATGTTGAATGAGGTAATGAACTGATCAGCATCTAGAATTACCGTGGCTGTGTCAATTCTACAAAGTTTACTGCTCCAGAGCGTGTACAGTTGATTTCGAACCAGTGAAGATGACAATATTATTGACCTTTTGCATCCATTAAGTAATTGTGTGGTATATGACTGTTTTTAGTGCAATCATTTCGGCTTCATAGTTAGAGGAAATTACCCGCATTCATCAAAGATATCTTCAATAGATCCATCAGGATAACCTATGTAGATTCCGTTAAGTGTTTTAGTAATAGCTTTGCATGCAGATCTATCAGGGTAAACGTGAATCTATACTTCGGGGTAGGTATCAATGGTCTTCAGCGATGAGTTCGTAAGTTTGATTGCTTCGAACTGTCTGGTGTCTTCGTCTACTTGTTCCATCCGGATTTCTGGAGTTTCAAAGTGATTCTTCTGGTGGTAGGTTTCTCGCAACATTCTAAACGCCTTGACGTCTTTCTGGTATCTGTTCTGTATTTCATGTTTTGTTCTTTTTATTCTCTTCCACCTTGTACCCTACTGAAATAAGGTGTATAAAGTGTAAAACCGATTTATGTTTTATTCTAGGTTCCCAGTTTTTTTACAAGGTGTCTATTAGGATGGTTTCGATTCATTATAATGCATCATTCATAAATTAATAACGTAGCTTTTTTTTTTTCTCTTCAACTCGAGGAGTTCCACATTTGTAAAGATTTCACATGCAGCAGTTGTAGTGGAACGTAATACTTCAATGAATATTCAGAGAGCATTTTTTTGTACTCTGTGAGAGACTCCAGGTTTTTTCCAAAGCAGGCTGTAATCAGTGAGTTGCTATGCTCTATCACAGAGCGAACATATCCAAAATACAAGCCCCTCCGAGTTTCCTTGTCGGATCCCCATGCTGTACCTGCAAGTCTCTTAAAAAACTGTAACCGCCTCAATGCTCTATTCCTTATCTTCTTCTTCTTCTTCTTCGCGTTCACCAGCTGTAAACTCTGGCGGAAGGTTCTGGTTGCTCGTCCACTACTGAACTGCAGTCCTGCTCCAGAACCTGAGTGTTGCGTGTGCATCAGTTTTACAGATCTCATTCTCTAGAATACAGACTGTTGGTTCCTTGTCTCTCCGGCAGATGCACTCCGACTTCAAAGGAAGCTCCTCAATTAGACGAATCTTACGACATGCTTTTGGGGAGGCATTGGGTCTATTCTTGTTTTCCCCACAATGGGACCCGAGAACCCACATTGGGGGTTTATTCCTTATGTTTTCAATATGGTTCTTGAGGCTGAGCTGTCAGTCAAGTGTGACTCCAAGGTATGTAGAATGCTTTTCTTTCATCATCTGGTGTCTATCTTAACTCAATCTTTTGTTTTCTTCCTTGCTATTATATGGCGTTTGGTAAAGATTGCGTAGACCGTCTTTATATAATTAACATTGAGTTTCTATCTTTGGCAGTACTCATGTAGTCTTCTAAGGTCTCCATTTAGTCTTTGGGCTCCACTTTCTACATTCTCATGACTCTGCCATATTGCCAGATCATCAGCGTACACGGCTTTTTCTGGGCCTTGATTTGTTCTCTCAAGTCATAGACGTAGATTACGAACAGTGTACAGCTCAACGATAAGCCTTACGGCAAACTCTTCTCCAACACGTCTTAGGGTGAGATCGCACTGCATATCTTAGTCTGGTGTGTTCCATTTGTCAGAAAGTATCTTACCCAGTTATATAACCCACCATGTATTCATATTCTTATCATCTTCATCAAGAGACCTCTTCTCTATGCTCTGTCATAGTCCTGCTGTAGGTCGAAGACGATGGCCACTGTGTTCTTTTTCATTATGGAAGCCGTAATAAATTATTTGCATAAATCTTAACAACTGGTCTTTTGTACAGTTGTTGGCTCTGAAACCTTCCTGTTCAGGGCATAGAATAACTCTCGAGGAACCAGTATATATTTATAATCCTTTTAGCAACTTTGTCAAAGCATGATTATTAAGATATAGGGTCGTAGCATTTGGGGTAGTCTGAAGTATTGTGTGCTGATTTTTGTGGATTTGGACGGGTTGTGACATTGTAAGAGACAATTTCGTATCAACTATGTTTTCGGGAGTCCACTGGAATATCCGGTGACCTGGGACAATATTTTTTGTAGTGTTGACTTAAGCCAGGAGATGTCAGGTAGGCTTAATTGAATAGTATTACAAGTGGGTGTAGACTTAGGGATAGACTGACCAGTGGATTCACGAAGTTATCAGCCCAGTGAGGGCTAATTATCATAATTAGTGCGCGGATATCAGCTATCGCGAGGAAAAGTATGGAGTTCTCATTGAAGAGGAATCAGGCTAAACAGTGGGTGTCTCGTGGGCAAGGAGGCTCACATGATACTGTCGTTTGTATATTGTGGGGTTGAGTTCAGCTGAGAAGACAGAGCTCTACTAAAACGCGTCGAGAGAACAGCTGAGCTAAGAGCGCTCGGGGCAGAAGCACTAGCGACAGACTGGTCTGGAGGACAGTCGAGAGAAGCCGTCGAAGGAAGAGAAGTCTAGTTTGCAATTAGGCCAAGACAGCTGGGCTGCTTCAAGAACAAGCTGTTTTGGGTGACGACGCATGCGAGGGGGTGGGATAACTGGTGAAACAAGACAACATAGATATGGGTGACAGCTGTGTGCTGACAAGGAATCAGACTTGGATTCCTTCCGTTCATCGGAGCTCCTTCGACGAGGCTCATGTGCTGTGTGCACATGCTGGAGATCGAGATTTTTCCACTCAGCTAAAGTGACAGTGTTGGCTACGTATAAAGCAACAGAGGTCAAGTTAAGTAGGAGATTTAACCTGTTCATCCTTACAGCGAGCCCTGAAGTAAGGGTAGCTGGAGACCTAGGTACTGGAGCGGTCAGCTCAGCATGTAATGGCAGCTAGTGTAGGCTGTCCGAGAGAGTGCCGCTGTGTCATTTTGAGCCAGCGAAGTGAAGTACATTCACTCCATAATTAGCCAGCGACATTTTTGGTTACTTCTTCTGCATTATTATCTGTACGGATTTATCAATGCCCGCTTGAAATTGTGACAATAAATGTGATGCATGACGGCAACATGACGTTAAGTTTTCCTGACAGTTTTGTGCGCAAGTTGGGTACAACAGTTGGAGTGTGAATCATATCATGTCATTTGGTCGTGTGTTGTCTGCCTATTAAGAAACTTAGCACACGAAATGGATGCTCACTCGTTTTTAGTATGTTGATAATTTATGCATTCCTCCGTGCTTTTGAGAGTTAGACTGATCTGGTGTAGCAACATTTCGTTGAGAATCTTACCTGGTCATGGAGATTTTCTATGTTTTTCGTCAGGGCTTGTTCTTGCTAGTCCACGCTAAACTGACTATGACAAAAAGGGAGTCACTGGCTGTTAGAGCTCTCTCTTATTTCTTTAAATGGCAGAGCTGTATTCTGTCCCATTCTGTGAGATTGCTTGCTCCGTTAACCGAGGCAAAAATAATGATTGAAATGATCTGCTTTCTTCTTGTCTTGATTGTCTTTCTCTCAGCTGACACTGGATTTGGGTCGACCTACTTTCTCCGGAGAAATGTTAACTTAAGTTTATCCTTTATTTCAATTCTGTCAAAGGTACAAGTCGGAATACATTTCTGTCAATTTTTGTGTGTGTGTGTTGCATCATTAACTACAAGCTTTGCTCTGGATCATATTTTCCGCATAAAATTTGACAGTTTCAATAAATTTATGTGAACATATGTTCATTTTAGCCATCAAAATCAATCCCCCCCCCCACCCCCCCCCCCTCATCTTTGACAAGTATCTACCTATAGAGAGCATTGTTTTAAGCAGATAAATTCAAATTAAATTTGGGGGTTTAACATGTCCTTAAGGTATAATAAGCCCAGTTTAGTGACGTCAGCGAAATATCCCGTCAAATGGAGACGGTTTTGCTAGAGTCACAGTAGACACATTTCCCCAAACCAGCGGCACGGTTATTGGTGCGTGCGGTGTTTTCCCACCTGTCTGCTTCATGAACAAGTTTGACACTTTAGAGCAGAAGATCTGTCTGGATTGCTGACCAATAAGACCTATGTTATCAGTCGCCACACTTTGAGAGTAGAATATCTCTGAATTGCAATGTTGATATAGCACTAAATATTTTATTCTGTTTTGTTTTGGTGTCGGCTTTATGGCTAAGTCGATACGAACGCTTCATGATGCCGGGATGCCGGGTTCGCACCCATCTGCGGGCCATGAGCCTTGCGATGGTTTCGACGGTGGTATCAACAAAGCCGACCGTCCAGTAAGCAATAGCAAACTACTGGAAGTAAATTTGCCTAGAAAAACCACACAACAGCCATGGGCTGTTGGGGTTGGTTCTGCAACGTCCTGTAAAGGATACGCAACTAACCTCTGTTTTGGTTCCAGTCCATAGTATGTGCATAATGCTGCCCATGAAATCGTGATAAACTATATGTCTTACAGTATCGACGGAAATTTTAATTGTCCCATCAGAAACCTGTGTATATGCTCAGACAAAAGCACCTGGTGTGCTGAACCTGGATACATTCGTTTCCGGAATGGTCAGCCCAGTCACAGCGAAACCGTCGTAGACCACCACGCTTTCTAAATAATATATTAAAAATGGAGATCTTTACTAGAAATCCCAGCTATAGTGCATGTTTTTACATGTATGATATCAACACAAAGAGACCGTGTCATCAAGGAGAGTTGACGCCTGTTACGAAAAAGTGCACAACGCCCGGAAAAGACACGAGCAAACCTGTAGCAAATGATTGCAGCAAATGACACATCAGAAGCAAACAGCACTCATGATTTAGTCAATTTGCCCAGAGAGAACAAAAATCAAAAAAGCAGCTCGCTAGCTTTTATCCTCTGACAATACCCCCGGCTCTCTAGCGTAGTTGGCTAAACAGGATTGCGCGGCGACCGGGTGACGAACTCCTTGTGGTCCGGCTTCACTCCCGGGGGTAGGCAGAAAAGCCACATTTCTCCCAGATTTAGGGTATTTACAATGGAATCAAGGCCGAAAGGTTGCGATACCCATAATACCGAGCCTAAGGGATAACAACTCATGGCTTCTGGATACTAAAACCAACAAACAAACAATCCTCTGACAATACGAGCATCTGAATCTGTGGTGTCGGATGGGGCCTCAGTCTTGTGGGTTTGGGGACCCCAATTAAGGGGAAGTGCGCGGGTGGGGCGGGGGATAGTCTTTCTGACCCTTCCCCCAATCCCCATAAAAGCGTTTCGTAATTAGCTAATTGTTTAGAGTACACATGTATGCGATGTTAAAACTAACAGTCTGCATTAAAAAAAAAAAAAGATGTGCAGCCAAAACTGACGTTCTGGAACAAGACCGAAATCCAGTAGTGGACGAACAACCATAACTTTAAATCTGATTTCGCTAGCGATAAACGCTAAGAAAAAGAAAATGTAGCCACACCACAAAACAGAATCGTTGACACGAAATGACTGTTGAGCTATATTTTAATATTACTACGCAAAAGTCATACTGCATTAAAAATGTGTTGTCATGCATTAATAAATGATCATTTATGATTATATATGTAACAGAGCCAGACAAACACACACTCACACACACACACTTACACACACTTACACACAAACACACACTGAGGTAAATTTATCCATAGAACTGTTTTAATACTTTTGGGGCAAGGAAAAGTTTGGGGGGGGGGGGGGTAGACAGGGTAAAATGTGTACTAAAAATGAACATAATGAAACGAACAAAAACACGAACCCTCGGACTAATTAGAACAAAACAACTCTCATCCGTGGCCGGTGTGATTGGATCAATTCCTAATGAAAAAAAACAAATTATAAAATCATCAACGCTTGAAGTGCTTTGTTATTATTTCTGATTGTAAAAATCCTAGTTTTTATGTGCTGCATATTAACTGGCAATTATATGTGGATTCCTAATACTCCGCATGACTAGGAACATTGCATGTCACATCGTGGCTATGTGGAGTCCGTTTGCAATTATATAATGAAGGAAAAACACTGTTGCAATTTTTTTTAACAGATAATTAAAAGCGACGCGTATATACACGTCAGGGCAGCAAATACTTAGTACCAGGAACAGGTCCACGAAGTAGTTGCATCTGCGTCTTACACAACAATCATTCATTCACACTATTGGCCTCAAGCACCATACATTTGAACAGATTTCATAAGTGAAAACTACTTTTACGAGAATGACATTATGTCGTACCGTTTTTGTTGCTGCTTTGTAGCATATTTAGAGAGTGAAAAGCCACATCATTGTACTAACATTTTCGCCAAGTACACCATAAAACTATATTTCGTTCAAAAGTTCATGAACTCGTATTTAGTCCGTTTTCGTTTGTATTCTTTTTCCCGAAAATTGCCTGTTATAAGTTTTGTTTCATGTAGCCTTTGAATACATTTGACACAAAAATAGTGATATCTTTCAGTCCATAGTTGCTCAGGATTGTGCTCATCAACCAGTTCCTTTGATATTTGCAAACCATTGTAAATAAATAGATAGACATTTTAGATATTACACTAAACATGTTAATTTGTTTTTTAATTAAAAAAAATATTTTTTTTAGGAACCATATCTTGATTAAATATTTAAATGATGCTCTACTCAGACAGAGTGTCTGTTGTGTTCGTTTCTCTTGGTCATGAATATCACAATATCAATGGCACATAATAGATTCGCGGCGAAAGTGCTGGTACAGGAAAACAGTAATCTTCAGTATAGATACACATTTGCGCCTATGTCAGTTTTCAAAAGCAGACTTCATGACACAGTAACTCCACACTATGTGAAAGAAAATCGTGAAATTACAGTTTTTTTTTTTTTTTTAGTGCACTTATTAAAATTACTTCCAAAAACTAAAGAATGTAAACCTTAAATGACTAACACAACGGTTTCATTATAATAATATACATCGTAAAGAAGGAAAAAACCCATTTGCAGTTGATACTCGTTAGAAAAAATAATTACCGCAACCACCATCATCAGGTGCCTTGCGACTGGGGTGGGCGATCATGCCTCTCCATAATCTGCGATCTCCTGCAGCATTTATCAGTTCGTGTGCCGATACACCTCCATGCCATGCAACAAGACTGTTAAGCATCATCTCTCGTTGTCTTCCTCTATCCCTCCTTCCACAGATCTTTTCAGTGGTCACAACATGTTCTATTTTCCCTCTTCTCATAACATGGCCTGATAATGACGACTGTCTCCTTCTGATGTCTGTAATAAGGTGTCTTCAGGCTCCCGCCTTTTTCAAAACCTCTTGGTTGCTCTTTTTTGGCTGTCCAAGGTATTATAAGCCATCTTCTGTAAAACCACATCTCTGAGGCCTCTAAACATTGTTGGGCCTGCCTACCGATTGTCCAGGATTCACAGCCATATGTTAAAACTGGATGTATGTCGCAAGCAAGAATTATGTTTCTAACTCTCAATGACATGGATATATTGCACAAGATGTTTTTCATTTTATAAAATGCAGTTTTTGCCTGTCCAATTCTGTTTCTCTTTTCAGTTATGCATCTTCCATCTGATGTTATTCATGTGCCCAGATGCTTTAATTTCTTTACTTGTCCTAAAATAACACTATTGAATTGTATTACACATTTAGGAATAAATCTTTTCTTTGATACCACCATTACTTCTGTCTTCCCATTATTCAAACTGAGGCACATTCTTCCACTTTCTAACACCACAATGTCTATCATTTCCTGTAATTATTTATCACTTGTTGCTATCAAGATTGTGTCATCAGCATAACGTAAATTGTTTATATTGTGCCCACCAACAACAATTCCGGGCATATCAATTAAAGATCTCATTATATATTCCTGTATATTGAAAACAAATCAGGTGCCAGTACACATCCTTGTCGTACGCCCCTCTATATGCTTTGAAATGTACCTAAACAGTTGTCAATTCTTATAGCTGCTGTTTGTTGCCAATACATATTCTTTATTATTCGTAGATCTTTCTCATCAATGTTTAATTTTTCTAACAGTTTGATTACCTTTTCATGCTTGACACAGTCAAATGCTTTTGTATAGTCTATGAAGCATAAGTATAAATCAGTCTTTACTTCTATAGCTCTTTCTGACAATGTCCTTAGGATGTATATTGCATTGTTTGTACCTTTTCCTTCTACAAAATTACGGCAACACATTGACAGAAACCAAACATGTATTAGAAAGATGGAACGAATACTGTAAAGAAATACACGGGGATCTGGCAATTAATACAGAAACAACTTATATTTGTGACGATAGAGAGTCGGTGCTGTAACTGGGTGAGGCACAATCAGTTGTACACAGTCTAAAGAAAGTCAAGTCACCAGGTTACAACGATTTACCAGCACAACTAATTAATTCAGGCAGGGGGAGAGGCCGGCGTCAGAATCTACCATGCGCTGAGAATGAAGATCTGGAACTGCGTCATTTCACCAAAGGAAAGGAAATCGGAAATTAAGCTCCAACTACTGTACTATCTCATTAATAACACATGCCAGCAGAGTGCTCTAACAAATTATCACGAAGTTGGTTGAAACGAAACTACAGTATGAGCTACATGAAGCACAAGCGGGTTTCAGACAGAGTAGAGGAACTGGGCATCACATCTTTAATATGAAAAACTTTTTTTTTTAATATAGAGAATTCAAAGTAGATCTTCAAGCTTGTTTCATGGATTGAAACACGGCATTTGTGTCCAACATCAGGCATTGTGGAGTATTGTGAGAAGTATGGCGTTTCCAGTCCAATTGGTGCATTTAACTGCCAATTTATATAATAAACAACAAGCAGCCATCAGAGCAGCTGATGAAACATCCGACTGGTTCGAAGTGCAAAAGGAAGCTATGCAAGGATGCATTCCCTCGAAAAATGAATTAAATATATATGCAATACTCATAATGAAAAATGTGGAAAATGAAAGACGTTTGAAAATTATTAAAGGCTCAAAAGTGGTGACAACGCTATTCCGGACTTTCGCTATGCACAAGACACATTTCTTCTTTCGACCAATGTGATGGGAATATAAATTAAATCATGTCTGTTTAAAATAGACAGCGAAGTTCAAAACTTATACTTCCCTTTTAAGAAAGCGAAAATATTGTCCCCACCCCCCCCCCCCCTTACCCCCCACCAAAATATATTGTTTAAAATAATAAAAACTGGCTGTCACGTCACCTCAATTTAAAAAAAATGTTTTAAATAAATGATGAAGAAACTGAAACTGTCACAAACTTCGATTATGTAAACTAGAAAAATAAAAAAATAAAGCAATGGAGACTATTTCACAACTATTTAAAGGAGGATGGTCACAGCAATGCAACGATTAAACAGCATTAGAAGTCAATGGTGAGTACAAGCGAGGAAATCACATTGAATATCACCTTACAACTTAGAGATAACCTGCCAATAGTCCAAACCACTGTAATCTCCAAATCTTCAGCCAGCAGCACTGATATGAAGTTAGTTACAGAAGGAGAGATCAACAGACTTTATCCACACCCGAGTTGATTCGAGTGTACATAGATGGTCCGGCCAAGAGAGCAATAAGAGATGGAAAGTGGGGGTGGGGGGGATTTACATAGAAAACCCAAATGGTTTAAAAATTACCCAATCTATACCAACAGGTTTATATTCTTCCAGCAAAGGCATATGCGTTTATGGTGGTAATACTTTCCTGAATTAAAAACACAGCACACTAAATAAAGCAGAGTGTTCTTTCTGACTGATAGTTCTTCTTCTTCTTCTCCGTTCGACATCAGTCATGCTAAACATTGAGTCCCGTCTGGGTCACAAAAAGGATTGTGCGTTTAAGGTTGCCACTGGCCCCTCATAGCTTCTCTTTCAATGTGGCTCCCTTGGGCCAGATCCACAGTCTTTGCTGGGAGAGGTAAGGGCAGTACTGTAGTTTGTGCCCAGGTGTCTGCCTTTCTGCTCGACAATCACAAGCAGCAGATTTCTGTTTTATTAATTATCTGTTTTTATTATCTGTTTTATTACTATTTCTGTTCTAAAGCAATTGTTAACCCAAAAGACACTCAGTTTGTAGACTTGACGCAACAGCTGATTCACTAAAGCTTTTCAATAACAAAATATGTACCGAAGTGGATTCCAGGTCACCGTGGCTTGGAAGGCAACGAAAAAGTAGATTGACCAGAAGCGACAGTTGCATGGTACAACCAAATGGTGACTTAACCCACCAAGAGACTGACATAAAACCATCTAGTATCTAAGAAAAGTTGCAAAAGTTACACACGGCAAATTATTTTCTCAAGACCTGCTTCATCGCTTCTCTAGAGAGGGACGGTGTGTTATATTCAGACAAAGCAGGGCACAACGAACTTCGTCAACATATGATCAAAGTTTTTGGTGTAGAAAACAAGGAGGCGTGCCTCTGCAACTTGGACCTGAACATCTCTAGCATTGGCTCCAACACTGGCGACTGTATGCTGCCAACAGAAACGCAATCTAGCCTGTTCCGACTATAATGTTGACAACGCTGTATGGTGCACGCGAAAATATAAACTGCACTATAGCTTTTAGAAAGGCTGCAGGCCTTACGATATACGTTTTCTGAAAGAAGGTTCATAGAAGAAGAAGAGGAAAAAGAAGAAGAAACAGAGTATGAGGAAGAGGAAAAAGGAAGAAGAAGAAGAAGAAGAAGAAGAAGAAGAAGAAGAAGAAGAAGAAGAAGAAGAAGAAGAAGAAGAAGAAGAAGAAGAAGAAGAAGAAGAAGAAGAAGAAGAAGAAGAAAAAGAAGAAGAAGAAGAAAAAGAAGAAGAAGAAGAAGAAGAAGAAGAAGAAGAAGAAGAAGAAGAAGAAGAAGAAGAAGAAGAAGAAGAAGAAGAAGAAGAAGAAGAAGAAGAAGAAGAAGAAAGAAGAAGAAAAAGAATAAATTAAAAATTCGAAACAATGTATCTTTTCACTTGCAACATACTAGGGATGCTAGTAAAGTTTTATATTTTTGGTTTTTTCCTACAAAATCATGACAGCTAGATAAAAATTAAAATTATAAATCCAATGGTACCTTATTTAAGCCTGTAAGTCGATTCTAAGCGGAGATGTTAACATTTTAGTGGCGGACACCACCACAGAAAAATTATAGTGGAAATTCCCAAAACATGGATTTCCGGCTGCGACCCAGTAAGATGAAATGACTCAATGTTGGCATTTTACGTTCATAACTTGTTTGTTTCTGAACGAATTCCTTAGCAGCCATATATTGCTAAAATCGGGATAGTGAGACATAACTGTTTATGCATGCCTCAAATACATACACTACAATATGTGCCTATTTAACATATGAAAATGTCCGCAGGCTGAATATTTTTCACCAAAAAACTTATACATTTACAGTTGTCTGCCAACGAGCCTGGCTTAATACATATCATATTGTGTGTCCTGGCAAGGCAAAAATAAAGATCATAAAAATGTGCAATGTCAGTTGACTTGACCCAATTAACAAATACCGGACGCCCCCCCCCCCCCTTCCGAGTGATGATACCGGGGTGGTCCCACCCCCTTCCTGCTAACTTCTTCCCCTGGTATCTCTCTTCTTCTTTCTTTCTTTCTCCTTTCCTTTCTTTTTCCCCATGTCTCAGTGCCGACTTTCTTTTCTTAGTCTCTTTTTTTTCTTCCTCTCTCCTCCTTCTGCTCCCCTTCTTTCTCAACTTTCTCTCAGTCTTCTACTCCCTCACCCCCAACTCTCCGTTCTGTATTGTACAGTGTAATGGTAGTACACGGCCTGTTTTCATAATGGGTCAGTGACAGTGTTAACAACAGGGCAAACACAACAGGTGTGTTTATTTCTGGGAATCAGGTCAGGCCGGATTTTCTTTTCTTTCAAAAAATGACCTTGGCTCCCATGTCCACCCAGCATTGAATGTTAGAAATGGATCTATAGCAGCCACACGCGGACAACCAAGCATGGGAGGGTTGCCAATGGGATTTTTGTCAAACCCGAAGCCAAGCTGACAAAAAACTCAATATATAAGCAAAAACAACAAAAAACCAAAATTGATAAACAGTAAATATTTTATTGTTAATTTTATAGTTACGAAATGAAAACATTTACCCACTTTTTTCTTAGGATATATATTTAAAAAAAAAAAAAAAAGATTCCAAAATCTTAACCCAAGGTGTCGTATAAAAATCCAGTTCTGGGGGGAAAGCCCAAGTACTAGCTGGCTTGATGGACGGGAACGCGGTCAGCGCTGCTGTTGTTTCTAGACCACCTAGATTTACCAATTCCGACAAAAAATTCACTTGATTTTCAATAATAACAGACGCATAGAAAAAATGCTACAAGAGTGGTAGATGTTTAAAAGTAGCTCACTTAACATTATCAATTTACTAAGTATCTGAAGTTAATCACTAAAGAATCATCTTAAAAAATGCGCAATGATGGCCGAAATTAATTATTGGGATTAAGGGGTGATCAGCAGAAAATACGCAGAGCTCTTAATAATGACAGTTGCATTAAAAAAAAGCTACAATGGTTGTTGAATTTATAAAAATGATTAAAATAACGTTAGCTAATTTAATAATTATTTTAAGTTGATTATAAAGCGGGACAAACGATCTCCTATCGCAAACATATTGGATTTTAAGCAAAAACAGTGATGCCACTAAGAAATTTTTGTTAAACATTTGCGCTCAGCCAATCTTTGTGAAATTGCCCTTACTTATATAAAAATTAACCTAAAATTCAAAAATACGCCACAAATTGCGGTAATCTGTTTAATTAAAAAGATTTAAACAAAATTACTTACCGTTAATGTACTGCGTGCTACCAAAAAGATCGATTTATTGTATACGCGTCAAAACCATTTTAGGTCAAAGCCTAACATCTCTCCAATGAATCATAATAATTGTTCCGATTTGATCTTTCACGTAAAGAGCACGGAAAAATAATTTCCTAATAACGGTCAATTCGGGTTGCTTTTTTGGGACGCGGTCGCGTCTCTATTTACGGATGAAAATGTATAGCAGAATAAACGAAACAAAACGACCCCCTGCTATAGCTAAACATACAGATGCGAGTCCTAAAAAAAAACACAAAAAAAAACTGGCGTTTGAGCTGAAATACTATACAAAGTTTCTCCGATTACTATAGACAAAGGAGAGGGGGGAAAAACTGAGATTTCAAAAGATCTGAACATCAAGGAAGCTTGGGTATTACATAGCATATTGTCTTGGAAGCTGAAATACTGATGTCATGTTAAACGCCATGGTGGACTGGAAACAAATAATAGTAGAAGGCATTACACCTGGAAGTTAGGGCAGGTGTCGACCAACACGAAGATGGGCACATGATATGACACTTTAAAAATGAAAGTAGGCGACGCGGGAGAGCTGGTGAGAAACAATTTCTTTCAGGCAGACCTTGATGAGAGCGACGTCCTGCAGAGGAGCTGCTACGTGATGTTGATGATTCAAATCATTTGTAAGAAAAATATATTTCCCTAACGTTATGGATATCTACAGTGGGTACACAAAATTTCATTACCATCGGTCCGTTAGTTTCGAAAATATTAAATACTCTTCACGTTTATGAATTTCTGACGAGTCTGTAGATAACAGTTGCAGTTGTTAGCCTTTGGTTGAACTGTGGGACTTGCTTTCACTCGTACCTTCTGAGAAAGCACACCGCGTTACTGAGCTCTTTACCTTACATTTGAAGCTGAGCATTTCTAAAGCGTTTCTGCTCCACTCCGAGTTGTTTGCATTCACATAACGCTTGTGTTGTAAAACACACACGCAAACACACACAAACATACACACAACATCAAGGAGCGTAATAACAACCATAAAAACAACGTTCATACAGGAAAAATATAACGACCATGTACATATAAATATAC
>CAJHNH020000735.1:0-107500 GCA_905116865.2 Candidula unifasciata
TAGACTGTCCCTCTCTAGAGAGGCGATGAAGTGAGTCTTGGGGAGAAAATCTGGTATGGGTATCCAGCCACCTTTCTTGGATACTAGATTGTATTAATGTCTTAGTCTCTTGGTGGGTTAAGTCACTATTTGGTTGTACCATATCACTGCCCCTTCTAGCAAATTTGTCCGCTAATTCATTGACTTCCAAGCCACAGTGACCTGGAATCCACTGCCTTACAGATTGTTCTACTGAAGAACCTAGGTGAATCAGCTATTGCGTCAAGTCTACAAACTTAGTGTCTTTTAGGTTGGCAATCGCTTGTAGAACTGACATAGCATCTGTCAAAAAGACCACTCTGCTAGATTTGCTGTGCTGTTGTCCATTCAGGAAAGAACATGCCATCAGAAGTACATCTGCCTCTGTTCTGTAACTGGAGGAATTTGAGGGTGTTGGTACAGCTTGGTTGATTTTTAAATCACTTAAGCATATTGATGTATATACCTTCTCATCCGTCTCTTACTGCTCTCTTGGATGAACCATATGCATACACTTTAATCCAACTCTGGTGTGGATAAAGTCTGTTGATCTCTCCTTCTGTAACATACTTCATATCAATGCTGCTTATTGACGATTTGGAAGAGATCCCTGTTACAGTGGTTCTGACCGTTGGCAGGTTATTCCTAAGCCAAAAGGAGCAGTGGTTGTTAAGTTGTAGTGAAATTTTTGGCACTATGGGAGGAAGTTTAAGGTCAGCGAGCTTGACATTTGCGTTCTTAAGAAAAACATGTTCTCGTTAGTCTAGCCCTCTGGGGTTTCTGCAGTCGGCTGTGCATGGGTTTTTTCGTATGGTGGTATTTGGAGAGCTGGCGGAGGAGCTTTGTATCTCTCCTGTCTACCAGTGCATGGAGACCAGTAATTGTTTCCATGTCTATTATGGGCGTGGAGCGCATGGTCCCTGTCATAATACGTAGAGCATGGTTTTGGATCTTGTGAGATTTTCTGAAAATTTGATTTAGCTGCTGGGCTCCAAGCAGCTATCGCATATTCTAGTGTTGGCCTCACATGGCCTTATAGGTTCTTTTGAGGACACTAAGGTTTGCCCCCCTGACCCCCCACCCCCAGTCTGTTCCTGCTAACTTCCTCATCAGTTGAGTTCTCTTGAGTCCCTTGCTCTGATTCTTTTCTTTCTGTTTTTTTTTCTTCCCATGTGAGCCTTGGGTCAAAGGTTACTACTAAATACGTTGGTGAGTCATCATGTTTCAGTGCCTGGCTGCCATATGTAAGCGTAACTTTCTGGGGTTTGGTAGAAAGACTGAAAATGATGTGTGTAGTTTTGGTCCCATTTACAGACATGTATTAACTATTGGACCATTTCTCTAGACTTGCTAGGGATTCTTGAAGCCTTGTCTGTGCTGCGCCAATATTCTCCTCTGAGCTCAGTAGCGCCAGATGATCGGCATAATGACAGCATGAACTCCATGACAGATTGTGGATTATGTGTCATAATATATATTAGGAAAATAACTGGGGACGGAACTCCGCCTTGTGGAACTACATGTTTCAGTGTCACATATGTGCACCTTGAACCCTGTATCTTGACTCTTGCAGTTCGATTTTAAAGTTTTTTCACGATCTACCTAAGCATGTGACGAGATATTCTACTTTCAAGTAGTTTTTGTTTCAGTCCATTTTTCCACATTTTATCGAAGGCGCTTCTCCATATCCACCCAGACTGCAATAGTGTGCTTCTTTTCCTGAAAAGGCATCTTTAATGTGTTGAGCAATAAATGTCATTTGATCTTCTGTTGATCTACATCGTCAAAAACTTGCCTGTTCCTCTATTAGTTTGGAGTTTTTCTCTAGGAACCAGGTCAGTCGGTTGTTCACTAATCTTTCAAGTAGTTTGCACATACAGCTAGTGAGGCTGATGGATCTGAAGCTGTCTGCGTTGTTCTTCGGCTTTCCTTACTTTATGATTACGAAGATTTCAGACTTTCTCCAGGTTTAAGGAACTCACTAAAAATCCAGCTGGCATAAAAGATGTTTAGTAATCTCTTTTTGGCTCTTGGTTCCATATCATTCGTAATTTTATCGGGACTAGGAGCTTAGTTGGATTTCAGCTGGTTTAGTCCTGTATGAAGCTCACTCATTGAGAATGCTTCTGTCATGATGCTCTCTGTTTGTTTACTCTTACTGGCTTCCTCGAGTTCTTTAATTGTTCCTGCTACCTCATTTTCTCTGGAGTAAAAAGGTAAAGTCGGGAGTTGTGAACCAGCGTCATTGCACACGGTTATAAACCATAAGTGCTCTGCCACCAGTACGGACAACTGATAAGAAACTGTCCGCCTGTGTCGCCGTCCGCACGTAACTCTTTTGCTACAGCGACGTTCCTCCATTTACCCCGAGTGTCAACTCTGGTACCCATTTCCTAGAGGCTGGGTGAACCCCGATAGCCGCCCGGTTTCGAACACCGAGCGTGGGCTGCAGCGCGTCGCAGCTGGATTTGAAAGCGAGCCTCTTATCGACTGCACTAATGCAGTCCCCTTTGGAGTGTTCTACATTAATACCACTAACCAAACCCCAGTGAAGGCTGGAATTTTTTCACGTGGATTTTAGTAATTGCCCCTGGTCTCTGGGTTTTAAAACCGGACGCCCGTATGTATTGATGCGCACGTAAAAATTACCTTGGCACTTAAGAGATGAAACATGTGCAGCTGCACTAGGCTTAGAGGATGGGTACAACAGAGTACCATTTGAATACTTAGTGCACATACTCCTCCAACTGCAAGTATCTCACTTCGTCACTCGCTGTGTAGCCGCAGCACTGTTTCAGAGACGGGTGATACTCAGGTATGGTTGTTGATCCTCAGAACCGATAACCATTAGCCCAGGATTGCCTCAAGGGCCTCCGCTGTCTCCAGTGCTATTCAACGTGTACACAGTGCTGATGACTGGGCAGCAGTTGCACAGGAGTGGCAGGACCTTGTCATTTGCTGATGGCCTTTTAGTATATCGACATGGAAGAGATCGTCAAGAGATTGCCAAGTCAATGCAGAGTGAACTTAATCGCATCTCTGCCTGGTGTGCAGATTCTAATTGTCATGTCAACCCTTCGAAGGCCTCAGTAACGTGGTTCTCTTTGAACACGCATAAAATGAAGGCAGACTTACTAGCAATGGAAAGCAGCGAGGAAATGTGACGAGAACAAATCTCATGACGTACCTTGGAGTGAGGTTTGATCGCAGCCTATCCTTCAAAGAACATGTTGACCATGTCATAACAAAAGCACGCAAAGGCCTGTCAGCAATGATGGTCCTGGCTGCCGCTAACACTGAGCAGAGATTGCTTCTGCTTCTGTTCCAGGGACTTGTACTTTCTCCCATCGAATATGCTCTTGCCATACTCAGATTGAAAGACTTGAGAAAGTGCAACATAAAGCAATGTGCAATGGAGACACCTCTTGTGTAGCAGTGAGATACCTTCTTGACTTCCCTACCATGAACTACAGGATCAAGATCTGGAGGGCTCATGGATACTTCAAGATAAGCTCAGATCTGAAGCACCCTTTGCACCACATGCTCTTCAAGAAAAAGAGCAATAGGCTTAAAAGAGCAAGTAATGGCTGGGTAGGGCAGAGGATGACATCATGCAGGTTTGGAGCCTTACAGACATCTATCCAGGTGAGGAGTGGATTCCAGTGTCTAAAGCGCCCAATCTCACATTCTCCTGTGTCTTGGCGCTCGATAGGAATTGTCGGGAGCAGAATCCAGCTGCTGTCAATGCCGAGGTATGCGCGCTTATCAGTGACAAATCAGATGAGACAGATGTGGTGATCTTCACAGACGGGTCGATTATACGAGGACATAGGAGTGCATGGGCATATACAGCTCGCATTCAGGCAGAACAGTTAAGGAAGCCAGCGGTGCCTTATCCGTGACCACCAGCAGCACGACGATGGAGGTGATGGTGGTGACACAGGCTTTTATGTGGATGGGATCACAGGACTATTCACCTCGTGTGTGTGCTGAGTGATTCTTTCAGCATGATCCGGTGGGTCGAGGCAGGCTGGTTACACAGACAGTGGCTTGAGTCGTTGCAAAATTTTCCTGTGTGTGCAGTTACTTTCATATTCGTCCCAGGGTATGTTGGTAATGACAGAGCTGATAGACTGGCAGGTGCTGCATTAATTGAGAATGGCCGCTCCGTGGATCAGTGGATCATGCAGACATTGTCATTGCCCTTTTTTTTGGTGGGGGGGGGGGGGGGGGGGAGGCAAAAAGAATTATCCCACTGCTCTTCAACAAGCATGTCATAAAAGGCAATTAGTTAATTTGCTGAAATCAGATGTGTTAGGTTGACGAGCACAGATATTGCAGCCTGGCTTTAAACCACAACACAGCATACCAGCCACTCTTTTAAGGACAAATGAAGAAGAAGATTCACTTTGAGAAAAGACAAACTGGATTCCAATGATAATAGAAAGGATTTATGACGAGAGAGAGAGAGAGAGAAAGAGAAAGTCTGTGTGAGGGAGAGAGAGTGTGTGTGAGAGGGAGAGAGAGAGTGTGTGTGAGGGAGAGAGAGTGTGTGTGTGAGAGAGAGTGTGTGAGGGAGAGAGTGTGTGTGTGAGGGAGAGAGTGTGTGTGTGAGGGATAGAGTGTGTGTGAGGGAGAGAGAGTGTGTGTGAGGGAGAGAGAGAGCGTGTCTGAGGGAGAGAGAGAGTGTGTAAGAGGGAGAGAGAGAGAGACGAAGGCAAGACCGGTATCCGGAAAAGAAAGACAATCAAAAATAAGCCATAGTTTTTTTTTATTCAATCATTAAGAAATATAAATATATAGCCAAGCTTTCTCCTCCCCCTTCCCAGTCTGAACACATGCATAGATATATGTGTACACAAACACAACCATGCTGTCATCATTTATGAGAGCTAAACAGTTACTTATAGCTTCCATACATAAAACAAGTATCTGAAAGACTATGTGCATGCTTCCACACAGTCAATATCTCAAAGACAAGATATACCTTCCCTAAATATAACCAATATTTAAAAACTATATGCACTATCCTTACATAAAGCCAACAGCCAAAGGACTATGCAGTTTACTTTTGTATAGCCAGTGTATAAAAGACTGTATGTAGCCCCCTTACATATAACCAGTAATAGAATGACTCCATGTCTTTACTTTTGTTCAGCCAGGGTTTGAAATCTGGTTTTACACGTTGATCTAGAGCGCCAGGCTTTTGAAGAGTATATACTTGTATATAGACTACAGTAACCCATATCTCAATACTGTACTATACTCCGTTTCAGATGGCTTCTACCTGTATGTAGAATCCTCTAGAACCATTGTCGGTGACACGGCCCGTGTGATATCCCCAACTGTCAACAGCTCACCTGCGGGACACTGCCTTCTCTTCTGGTACCACATGTACGGAGATAGCACGGGTAATTTAACCGTGTCTTATCTGACGAACATGGGTCGTGAAGAGGTCTTGTGGAGTATGACCGGTGACCAGGGCAACGAGTGGCGTTCACAACATGTGAACATTACGAGTACTGGTGGCTACAGTTTCAATGTAAGTCAAAGCAATGTTTCTCTGTTGTAAAAATGAATTCCCCCCACCCTCCTTTTAGCGTTTACCAACTGTAAAAGCTGGTGGAAAGTTCTGGTCGTTCGTCCACTTCTGGACTTTGATCTTAATCCACATCAGTTTTACATTCACTTCCGCTTCACAGATCTGGCTTATTTGTGAGCAGACTGTTGGTGTTTTGCCACTCAGGTGGATGCAATTCGACTTTAAAGAAAGCACTCTATTTAGTCGCCTCATATGACATGCTTGTTAGGGGAGCAAGTTGATTTACCGTCTTTTCTTTGTTGCTTTATAGGATTCCAATGTTTTATTCATTTATAAAGATTTTAGTCAAAACACTACTTTGTATCTCAATGGATCTTTTCGTGTCTATCGCTAAGTTCTTTGGTCATACTCTGTCTGTCTGTCTGTCTGTCTGTCTGTCCTGTCTGTCTGTCTGTCTGTCTGTCTGTCTGTCTGTCTGTCTGTCTGTCTGTCTGTCTGTCTGTCTGTCTGTCTGTCTGTCTGTCTGTCTGTCTGTCTGTCTCTCTCTCTCTCTCCCTCTCTCTCTCTCTCTCTCTCTCTCTCTCTCTCTCTCTCTCTCTCTGTTGGTCTCTGCTTGAGCTTAAAAATAGTTTTCGATATTAAATCGACAGCAGTCACATCTTTTTGCTTCCTCTGAAATGTATCAATCACGTCAGGCATGGACACTCCGTTCTGCTGACACTTAATCCCAGACAGCCTCAAACAATATTCCCATGTCTTTGCTCTTCATCCCTCAATGCAGCATAAACTCTTAACCAACTTCTGCCAAGTCGTCATGTCCTCTACCATTGCATGTAGCTCACTCAGTGTCCTCTATCTTTCTAACTCTTTGCCGAATCAGCTGTCAAGGTATGGACAGTTTGTTCTGATGACACTTGATTCCAAAGAACCTTCCCCAAATCCTTCTTCTTTGTCCTTTAGTCTCCAGTGGAGCATAACCAACTGGCACCCATCCAATTCCTGCCAACACACCCCTCCCTTTGCAACTCCTTCTCTTTTTTTCCTCTCTGCTGCATCAGTCTAACAAAGGATAAGAATTCTGTTCCGCTGACAACTTGATTCAAAAGAATCTTTATTGTTCTGCAGTTTACTATTCTTCACTTCCCATAATAGCCCACTAACATAGAGGTATGATCATTTTAGCCTTATCATATATAGTAGCTCACTGCCAGAAGTGCGACAGCAGCCATGCTTTTTGGTGTGCTCACTGCCCTTTAAACCTGCATATCCTGGGCAGGAATAATGATAATAGTGACGACTAATCATTTGTTTTCCTCAGATTATCTTTGAAGCCACAGTGGCCGGATTCATGGGAGATGTTGCCATTGATGATATCAGCATTCAGAATTCTTTGTGTGGGAGCTAGTGAATTCAGCAAAAGCCTTCTCATCTTCCAAAAGATTCTCCCCAAAATAGACACTTAATAATTTCACACCTTGTTTTTGTTCACGCAAAGGCAATCCATTTGCCATTTCACCTGAAAAAAGAATAAAATAAAGGTACAAGAAGCAAAATATTCACAGTGAACGCAGTATATACTTGAATATAGCAGATTTAAGGTAATGTACAGCACACCGACTTGGTCAAGTCACTGAAAGACTGCATTATTTGTAAATCGTTAATTATCAGTGGTTCCCAACTTGTTATGGTAAACCGCACCTTCATGTAATATAAACAAGTTTGACAAATGAAGATGACTTAATATTAATATGTATGATGATGTGAATTCTCTACAGTGTCATAGTGACAAAGTCATGTGAGTAAAAAACCCTAATTTATATCTTATTGGTGCAAGTCTAATGTTCAGAAGAATGCTAATTTTCTTTTGACCAGCCTTAATTGGTACCAGGAAATTTTCTGGAAAGTACAGGCATCCAGAGTGATGTTAAAAAACAAGGAAACCACAGATGTCCACTTTATAAGGTGTACTAAGAATATGAGACTAGGCTCATATTTTGTAGAGTGACTGACAGACAACTGCATGCTTAACTCTTGAGTCCCAAGGAACGCATCATACGTTCATAGATTCCTACCTAGAGGCCCAGTGAACACATGATGGGTCGATTTTACGTCTTTCTTGACTACCCCTTGGGCCTGTGATGCTAAACCACCTTGGACTCAAAGAGTTAAGAAGATAAGTTATGCTTAAAAAAAAAATTTGCGGCTGTTACCACTGCTGCTTGTTTTAATAGTGGCACATATAGTTTAATTGAGTTGAACTGAGTTTTAAGAAGCTACATCACATCATTCGTGCCACTCCCTTGAGCACTACGTCCCATCTGTCATTTAACGGGGCAAGTTTACGTTCACTGTCGGCGAATGCGGCTTAGGGGTTGTGGACACAGTTTCATAATTTCAACATCTCGGGTTCGATTCAGCTGCATGCAGTTTAATGACAAACTGATTTGTGTTGCTCTTAATAACAGCATGAATGTTGATCATTCAGAGAGCAATGTCAAACTACTGAAACAATTGTCTAGTAAGCCACACACTGCTACACAATACTGGAGTTGATTTATGATTTCCTATATAGAATAAGCTACTTACTGACTTTGTATTTAGTAGTTTATACAATACCTAAGCTCTTTGTTTAGGAGACTAACTAACAATGAACTAGTCAATGACAGTAAAGTGAAACCAAGCCTGAACATCTCAAAACTTAAATTTAAAAAAATTATGTTTTTTTCCTAATTTATTATAAATGGTCTCATTATTTTGTTAAATTATATATATATACACACACAATTGTAGATTTATTGTCAGTTTGCTTGCATCAGTTATGTCATTCATATTTAACTCTTCCCAATTTACAGTATGTCTGAGTTGCCCCTAGTCACATTGACTTTAATTCATGCATTCCTTCTTTTGTCTTCTCCCTTTCCATCTCTCCATGCAGCCTAAACTCTTCAGCTTTACTTATATTGCAGCTTTTCACACAAAACCTAGCAGACAAAGGTGAAAACCTCACCTCTGATACTGAGTGGTTGTCTGTGCTTTGATATTTAATAAACAATAATTTCTATCAAGCTTCAGTTGCATAAGGACAGTGGTTTCCAACCTTGTTCGAGTTGAAAGTAGAACAGTGAGAAGGAGACAAAGTTCTTTGGCCATGTGATGTGAAAAGGAGCACTGGAAATATCGTGACAACTGGAAAAATCACTGGTAGAAGAGGCAAAGGCAGACCAAGAGAAATTATGGTGGCTGGCTTGAGCCAGTGACATGGAGGAATATCATCAGTGGAATTGATCCAGAACACCAAAGACCGAGATCTGTAGAGATGCATGAACGCCTACGCCAGCTGGCAAGGCACTTGATGATGATGATGATGATAATTAGGGTCATGTAGTAGGAGGAAAACCAAAAGAAGGAACAGTAGCAGCAGATGCAAGAACAGAAGAGGATTAACAATAAATAGGGGAAAGGGAAGTAGAAGAGATCAGAGGAAGAAGGAAAATAAAGGAGAAGAAAAAAAAAAGAGAAAAGAAGAGCAGAATAAGAAGGAGGCGGAGGAGAAGAAGAAGGTGATGATGATGAAGAAGAAGAGGCAGTAATAGAAGAAGAAGAAGAAGAAGAAGAAGAAGAAGAAGAAGAAGAAGAAGAAGAAGAAGAAGAAGAAGAAGAAGAAGAAGAAGAAGAAGAAGAAGAAATAGAAATAGAAGAAGAAATAGAAGAAGAAATAGAAGAAGAAGAAGAAGAAGAAGAAGAAGAAGAAGAAGAAGAAGAAGAAGAAGAAGAAGAAGAAGAATAAGAAGAAAAAGAAGAAGAAGATGACGATGAGGATGAAGAAGAAGGGGAGGAGGAAGAAGGAGGAGGAGAAGAAGAGGAAGAAGGAGGAAGAGTAAACGCTGGATAAGAAGACAAGGATGTATGATGTAACAGTACACAGCAAATTTGAGCTTTCAGACATGTTTGTTGTAGCAATTATGCTAATTTTGGGATTTTAAGAAAACTTTTATTGTAAGATAACTTGATTTTTTCCCAATTGCACTTGTTTCAATGTACATGCATGTAAATAAATAAATACAAATACATTTTACTTCAAATGTCACTGAAAGTTTGATGACAAATGGCTTGCAACAAATTGTTTTGTCGGGTTTAACCTTGTCTGCATTTACATGATCTACGTAGGAATTGTTACTGCAAATACCTAGCATTATGTTCGACCAGGAAGGAGGGGCAGGGGCCGACCGACATGAAGATGGGCACAGGATATAGGTGACTCCTTGAATGTGAAAATGCATGAGGTGGGAGAACTGGCGAGAGACCGAGTTTCTTTCAGACAAACTGTAATGAGAGCGACGTTCTGCAAGGGACCTGCTACATGATGTTGATGATGATGTTCAACAATTTTCTCCCTGTTGGTTCCGGTGCTCCATTGTGCACAGACAAAAGAATTAACCCTCAATTGAATTGACCTCCGCCTAACAACAATGTCACAAAAGTTGACTAACTGATGGTGTTTTCTTTTAAGTCAGAGTGTCTGCTTGGAGGCAGGGAACCAAGTCTGCATACAAATAAGACAGGTTTGTATGCAAAACTCAAGTTCTGGAACAAAACTTAAGTCTAGAAGTGGACTTACAATAAGAATTTTTCACTGGAGTTTACAGCCGGGGAAAGCTAAGAAAAATTAGGTATTCAAGAATTTCAGTTGTCAATTAAATAAAAAGATGTAACTAATCGGTATTTATTTTTGAACCTGCATTTCACCAACATGTAACAGTTTCTTCCCCTCCCATTTGTGCCGTGGCCGTTCCCACTGTCTGCCCTATGTTGTGGGAGTGTCATGCTGTAAACTCTGGTGGACAAATTCTGATTGTCCTTTACTTCTGGACATTAGTCTTATTCCAGAAACTGAGTTTTGTGTGCACATCTGTTTAACAGATCTGGTTTATTTGTATGCAGACTTTTGGCTCCATGCCTCTCAGGCAGATGCACTTTGACTTTGAAGGTAGCACTTTGACTTTAAAGGTAGCACCACTAGTTAGTTAACCTTTACGACATGCTTGTTATAGGGAAGAGAGTCTGTTCTTGTTTTTATTCCCCACACTGAGGCCCAGAACCCACGCAGAGAGGGTTTTATGTAATTATGATACGTGAAACTGGTTTCGTTTCAGGAAATCAAGTTTGTTTGTCTGTGTATGCCATTTGTAAAGTAAAAAAATAAAGAACTTCTTTTCATGCCTTTGGCTGATCATCGGCCAAATAGTTTTAGAACTTCCCTTTTTTTTTTAAAAACCAGTCGGCACTCGATTGATGTGTTTAAGATTACTCTGGCTACCATTACATTCCAAGACATTACCTAGTACCCATTTTTGGCTAAGCTGGCCTGGAAGTCAAAGTCCCTTTATAAAAAAAACAATTTGCCACAATGTGGATTGGAACTCTAGACCTTTGTACCTACAGGCAAGCGTCTAGCCACTGTGCTAGTGGTTCCCAAGTAATTTGTATGTATTTTAGTGTAAAGTTCTATGAGAAACAAACTTCAATTCAGTTTCCTATTAATGATAAGGGTAGCCGCTGTGGTGTAGCAACTAGATACTTGCCTGTAGATTCTAATGTAGTGGGTTCTAATTTGAATGGAGTTTGACTTTTTGTTTTTACAAAATATTACATAGGCTCCCAGGTCGACCTAGCCTTAAGTGGTTACCAAGTAAAGTTCTGGTAAGTTAAGGCGGTGGTTATGATGTTAACCAAACCATACACTGAGCGCTGATTGGTCTATAAAATACAGGTTTATAGTCAGCTCCAAAAGTTGTGCCCAACTTTTAAAATCTGCAACCGTTCGGTGTAAATTGTAGAAATTTTCATTTTACCTATTAATAATCATGTCCTTACAGGAAAAAAGATAAATGTAAACAAACATCAACTTTTTGTTTAGCTTATTTGTGGTATTTGAAAAAAAAAAAGACAGATTGAAAGCAACCAGTATGTTTACAGTAATTGGATTGAGGTGAAACATCAAACTGCACATGTTTTGGAGGTAATCTGTGAGAAACTAAGGCACACATATTTTGAAAGGGATATGGATACGTCATGTACTGACATAATGCTTGACTGGCTTATAGAAAGTATACAATTTGTGTCAATTACTGAGTTTTTTGGCTGGCAAGAGATACACTAATTATTAGTCCAACAAAGATAAAAGAAATTGGCCACTGTAAGAAAACAGCAGCAGTTGTGCATCTGTAAATAATTAATTCATAAGGACATGAGAAATCTAAGTCCAAATGCAAAAATTTGTGTTGATCAACACAGGAGTTTTCGAGATATTTGTTCAATTTGAGAGCACGACTTTTGGAACGGACTATAGCACTATGTGTCCCAAATGCTGAAAGATGTGGGAAAGGGTACTCTTGCTTCATGCTAAGGCAGAAGTTAGTAAAGTATACAGAGTGTGAATTCTTTTCTTCTAAGGCTATTAGGTCCCCCGTGGAACACAGGCCCTAAACCAAATGCCAAGTCCTGAGTTTTGCCATATTCTGCAACTCCCACCATGTCCTTTCCATGTTTTTAGTCTTGTCATTAATTCTCCTCTCAGTATTTTTTTTCTGAAAGGAAAGAAAAATTGTGCCGTCTTTGCAATTGATGTTGACAGCAATGTATCCACTGGTAATATTACCTCACAAACTCCGGTCTCTTCCACAGTGCAACTCTCATACTACTTTATGAAAGCCTCGAGAAGAGCTTTTTGATTTTTTTTAAACCACCCACCATAGGAATTGAATCCTGGTAAAAGAAATGTTTGTAGGTCTCCCTTTATTTGTTTTTACTCTATGGTTTCTGGAGAAATTACCTTTAGGTTATATTATCTCAGTTTTTATCATATCCAGTACATTTTCTGACTTCTTGAATCACTTTAATTTGTTTAATTCTGCCCATAACCTTCATACTAGTAAATCTATTATGTAATCTAGGTCTTTATATTTTGTGCAGGTGCCAATTAACAAAATTTACAAGTAATTGCTTTAGTTACTATCTTAGTTTAGCACTAGATTTAATTTTCTTCACCTTCTTTAAATTAGCTAGCACTATTAATACTCCTCGTTTTTAAAAAAAATATCTTTTTATCATTTTCCGTATATTTGTTTACATTAGCACCCACAAAAGTCTGTAATTCAGTATTTGAAATTAAATCATTATGAAATAAAAGTAGGGTTAACCCACAAAGATGCGTGCATGCATAAAAAGGTTTATATAACTAAAATAAAATTATCACACAAACTAAGTAAAATAGACAGAATCTGTCTCAGTAGTTTATCATTTATTTCACTGCTTCATAAAACTATTAAACAAACATAAATCACAGCTGTGAAGGAGCTGAAAGCCAATAAGTGAAACAAATACAATATCTAAAATAAATAAGATTAGTTTATATTTGTCTCTTTTCTCATCTTCTAATAACCTGAAATCAAATGCACATGATTTTAAAACCTCACGAAATTTTTTTTTACATTGCTGTCTCTAGCTTAGGAGTTTATAGTTAAACATCGTCATCCCCTTGTGAACAATTTTTTTTAGTTATTTTGAAGCCTCACCCTGGCTCTAGCCAGGGGCCATAATATAGTCTGATGGCTGAACTCAGTTTCCGGGACCTCTCCATGGATGATCCTTATCCAAATGGTGGTACTTTGAGTCATTGGGTGTTTATTGCTCTGTGTGATGTCCTGGTGTAGTAAAATGTACTACTACTACTATTACTTAAGAGTAACAATTACAGTTTCAGAGTCCCAACACACTGAGGTTGAAGTCCACTGTAGGCTATGTGGCAGCACATCAATTTATGTTGATTCTGACAATAAAATTATCAAATCGTGCAGAAAGCAATAGTAAACCTAATCAATCAGCATATCCTTTACATGGCGTTGCTCTTTTCCCGGCCCTCCTGAAAGTTATCTCTTTCTCTGGCTAATTCGCCAGCACTGGGTGTTTTCATAGCTAATGCATCTTCTATGTCCTGTATCCACCTTCACAGACGATGGCCTTTGCCTCATTTTCCAGAAACTGCAACCTCCATCACCATTCTCTCCAGACCACCATGGTGCTTGACACATCCAAAATATCCCAGCTTTGTGGAGAGGATGCTGTTTACAAGCCAGTTCTTCTTGATGTTCAGGTCATGCAGGATTCAGACGCTTTTATCACTCTCACAGACACTTTTATTTCTCTTGGTCCACAGTATTCTAAGAATCTCTCTGTTACACTGCAGTTCAAAGGCTACCAGACTTATAAACAGCAGTCGACAACTTTTAATTAATCATGCCCCAACCCTGCTGTAGTCGGGGGGGGGGGCCCCAATATAACTTCAAGGTTCAACAGGGTTTCTGGTACTTATGCCCGGGTGATCCTCATCCAAATCCTTGTGTCACCGGGTGTTGGTCGCTCATCGTATGGTCATGGTGGAGTTGAATGACACACACAGCCAACAACTTGTCCTTAGCCACACAGGACTGCTGGTTACACCTGGCTGGTGTAGCTCTTATGTGTGCCCTAGTTACAGCTTCTTTGGAACAGGGTATCTGGGATCAGCATTCTTGGTCTGCCATCCAGATTGGGATTTTGACATCTCAGGATAGCATGGCAAACCTTTAAGTAGCAGCCTGAAGGGAACAAACTGATCAAACGATCAGTCAACAAATGATGGAGACGGTCTGCAACGTTATGTCAAAGAAGTGCATCTATTTTTTTTCACAGTTTGATTTATAATTTTTTTTATGTCTATATATATATTACTTTTGTATCAACAAGTGATGTGGTAAACATATGTTTGGTAATGAAACTAAAAAAATTAATGTCAGTTTACATCTAAAAACTGCAGACGTCACAAACAAGTTATGATATCTGAGATACTAAACTCAAGTGACTTTTTCTTCTCAGACCACTATCAATTGTATGTAAGACAAAAGGGGTTTCTGTCTCAGTATATAGGGTCCCTAACTTTCTGTGCAAGTTAGGACTATAAACTAAAATAAAAATAAAAAAAAAGAACTAATGGGAAAGTCTCCGCCACATAATTACAAATGACAGTAGATGTAAAAGAAAAAATAAATCCAGAAGAGAAGCTAAGGTTATAATCCACATGTAAAATTATGTAATTAAAAAGCAATTATATTATTATTTTAACATAAGAGTAATGAACTTATTCATTATTCAAGTTATTTACATTATATTCCATAAAATAAACCAAGAGGATTGCAAAGAATAGAACACAAAAGAGAAATATACTACCACTTCTATGTGACATATTGAGAGCCGCCTAAACGCTTACCTGCGGATCGGAAGGTCGTGGGTTTGGTTCCTGACTTTTTAAAAAAATGACCTTGGCTCTGGTCCACCCAGAGTGGGTACCAGGTTCAGCCATAGGGAGTAAAGGCAGCCAGCATGATGCTGACCACATCACCCAGCCAGTGCCGATTGGTCTATAAAAAAAAAACAGGTTTCGCCCTTTATGCCTAATACGTCTGAAGGCATGGAAAAGGGTCCTTTACTTTTACCACATGACATATAATGGTACAGCAGGATGGTAATGGTGATAATTCTATAAATTCTTAAAAGCAGCATGAATAAACAAAATTCCTTATAAGCAGCAAGCATAAACAAAATTCCTTATAAGTAGCAAGCATAAACAAAATTCCTTATAAGCAGCATGAATAAACAAAATTCCTTATAAGTAGCAAGCATAAACAAAATTCCTTATAAGCAGCAAGCATAAACAAAATTCCTTATAAGCAGCAAGCATAAACAAAATTCCTTATAAGTAGCAGGCATAAACAAAATTCCTTATAAGTAGTATGCATAAACACTCAATATTTTAAAATATATACAAAATTACCCACACAGGTATATTACATGCAAAGCATAATACTAATACACAGTTGATCACCGGGAATAACAGAGTGTAAAATGTAGGGAACAAAACAAAATAAAGATGGGTTAATGCCTTCTAGTCACCATTCATAATTGCTGTCACTAATGTACACACACACACACAGGTATAGAGATACACTAGAGATACACTAACAATGAGCTCTAATCAATTAAAGAAACTAAGCTTCAACTTTAAAGATATTTGGCAAAAGGAGTTCCCAACTGAAAAATGAGGCAGCTTCCAGTCTTTCACAAGACTGTGATATTTATTAGCTGTTTTATTTCCCACTTCTTATACACAGAGTGAAAAAAACAAAAGGACCCTTTCTACATAATTAGTGCATCAAGCATTTGGTGGTGGACCCATATTTTTATACAGCAAAAAGCAATTGATTAATTCTGTGATCAACTTCTTGTCGGTCACCTTTACTTTCCAGGACATTTCCCAATTTTTGGGTAGGTCAATCTGGAAGGGAGTGCCCCGTCAATTACAAAAATCTGCTCCAATGCGGATTTGAACCTAAGAACAATGAAATATACTTAATGATTTAATGCTAGTGATGAAAGGTCAGTTTTTGAGACAGTCCATCATTCAGTAGCTTGTCCTATACGAGACTACACAAGTATGTCTACAAAGCTTTATCACAAGTCAGACGTTCTGCCTCCACTGTAAACACTGCCTATATCCATCATCTATCAACAAGCCTCCTTCACACCCAGATACAATATCTTGTGTATATAATAGGATTGTTTTCTTTACTTGTCTCCTTCATCTGAAACATAAATAAAACAAGATGAAACTCTTGAAATAATTGCTACCCTGATCACAACATAAAGAAAACTATTATTTCAATAGTAAGGAAGCAATGTCATTTTCGTTTATTTTTCCCAGCTACCTGAACGTATAATCAACCCTGAGACTTCAAGAATCCCTATATACAAGGGGGCGTTAAATGAAACCCTTGCAAGTGTGATCGAAATTGTAATAACCATACCATTGTCTCGCAACAAGTCACTACTGCATAGTTAAGGATCTGTCAGAAGATACTGCAGAAATACCAGAAAGACTCTAAAGTACAATACACTAAAGCGAATAGAAGGACCCGTTCCAAAGATCTCTTCCTCCTCTGATGCTGCGAGGCATTCCAGAAGCAGAAGTAAGAAGAATGATGATGACAAGTGTGTTAAGCAGGTAACATCATGGAGAAGATGAACATGGTGACAAGATGACAGTTTAAAGATGGCCACCCCACTTCTGACATGCACCAAAGAGCAGTGTTCTGTTATCCATTGTTTGACCAGTAAAGGAGTGAAACCTATAGAAATTTATCAGTGAATGAAGATCCAGTAGGAGGATGCAGGCCTGTCAGTCCAGCAAGTGTATGAGTGCAGTAGCAAGTTTCAAAAATGGCTGCAATTGACTAGTCACTACCTGATGTGCCTGACCGGTCGTGAATAGTCTGTCACAGAAATCACCTCATTTTGAAAGCAGCTAACAAAATAGACATTTCCAGTGAGGAAAAAAAGTTATCTTTTAACATTTAAGGAAAACTAATATTCATTGTTCATTTCAAGATCATATTCACTGCTCATATCTATATGTTAAATGCTGAATTAAGAATCAACATCACAGCACTCGGGACACTCCCATAAGTGCTCCATCCCCATCTTCAGCAGCAAGCAAAGAGTTCCAATTCCAACGGCACCAGTAACTGTCTGATTGTATATCTGTCTCGCCTTTCTCTTGAGCGTTAAGCATCGACCAGATCCCCTGATAATTTCTTGCAGCGCTATTCTTTTCGGACCGTAACGATCTATTTGTGGCTCTGCACTATTCACTCGCTCCCAAAGGCTCTCACAACATATGACTTGTCATATATAAATTCACCACCATGTGGTGCAGAACCACCTAGTCTATCTGCTGCTCATTTCTCAACACACCGGCATGACCTGGAGAAAATATCCAAAGGATGCTAACTACCCAGGACCTCTGGGACCTTTTGGGATAAACCATCATAAATACAATGTGCTAATAGTTTGATCCAGGTGGTGCAATGTCTCATGAGGATACTCAATTACAAACCTGTCCAGCAGTTGGCATGATTCCTACTAAAATGTGAAATATATTTCAAGGCTTTTTGAACTAGTACAAAAATCTTAGGTTATTACAATGACAAACTATTCATCATCATCATAGGCTATGCCCCTAAGCGTTGTTGGCATCTTTACGCCTTTCAAGATGATAAGTGTTATAATGTGCTATAGGAAGGTATGAGATTCACAGCCAATGGCGATGGTGTGTGTGACTAGCAAGACCCATCTACGTCAATTTGAACATGAGATTTCAGGACCGCCGTTACCATCACATGTATTTAGCGTGTTTCTTCTCAGACATTCAGCTCTCAATCTTTCTCTAATCATCTGTTTCCTGTATTCCTATTCCCTTCTCGATTTCCCTCCCCCTTCCTCTTTTCTACTCAACATAGTCCATGAAAGGCTATTCTCCCAGCTGATTTGTCACCACAAACAATCACCAGAATCATGGAACAGTTTAGTGTTTTTAGACTAAACAAGACATCTGACCATACCATGGTACTGACAGAGTTAACATCTCAACTGGTGCTTGATGGGCGATGTATTTAATACCAAAGCAGCCAACTTTACTTTCCACAACATTTCCTGGTTTCCGTTTTAGGCTGGATCCACCTAGGAGCGCAGGTTAATTTTACAATTCTGCAGTTGAGATTCAATCCTTCACCACTGTGGTATTCATTCTTTTTAATACTATTACTGTGGGATTCAATCCTATTCAAGGTGTAACTAGCTTTTATTTTAATTTTTTAAATGTCACAGCCTTTGCACCATCTTGCTTGAAGTTTCTTACCTTCCTCCTCTTCATCATCGTCATCATCAGAGTCATCCTCAGAGTCATCAGAATCATCATCGTTATCTTCATCAGACTCAAAAGTGTGGTCAGGGATGTCATAGATTCTCACAACAGGCTGCAACAGAGTTAAATTCACTGATTTACCTTCCGACTCACCCAGACTGAAATAAACAAGGCCAAACAAATAACCGTGTGGGTTCCTGGGTCCCATTTGGGGAAGAAGAATTAAGCCACCACGCTCCTCCCTTTCCAACAAGCATGTCGTAAAAGGGAACTAATGCTGACTGCTTCCTTCAAAAGTCAAAGAATGAGTAAAAAGTAAAGGATCCTTTTCCATGCCTTCAAGCATACTGGGCATATAGGGCTAGACCTATATTTTACTCTATATTTATAGACTAACTGAAACTCATTGACCAATATAGTAAGTATGTTTGTGATGTGGTCCAACATCATGCCAGGTTAGGTTTGGTTGGCTTGAGAGCTAATATCAATGATTAAATAATTTGCTGTGGTGCAGATTCAAACACAAGACTCTCAAGCTATCAGGCAAGTGTCTAGCTGCTGCAGCAATAATGTCATGGATGTCCTGGTTTCCTCAATCCATTTGTTCTTCATTTAAGTGCCTATTGAAAAGCTGCAGTAATGTAGCGGCTAGATGTTTGCCTGTGGATCCGAAGGTCATGAGTTCAGGTCCCGAGGGAGCCGGACAGTTTTCAGAAATTACCTTGCCTCCCGGGTCAACCAAGCTTTAAATGGGTTCCAGGTTAAGTCCTAAGAAGTACAGGCAGCCAGCACGATATTGACCACATCGCCCAACAAGTGCCAATTGGTCTATAAAATATAGGTCTAACCCTATATGCCCTAAGGTGTGTAGAAAGACCCTTTACTTTTTTTAAGTGCTTGTCTTGTGATTCTCTGTCAGTTTTTCCTTAAGGTGGGCCTAATTTTTCACTATTCTCTTTGTCTTTTGACTGTTGCTATGAGCAGCTGTCCAGACATTTCTCTTTCTTGAATTCTTCCGATTTAATGTTCATCATTTTACTTAGGCATTTGTTTTTGAATGCAGCTGACTTTCATTCCATAAATGTTCACAACAAACAATATGTTAACATGGTCCTTTATTAATAACTTACCCCAGATGATGTCACAGGACAGTCCAACATTTTAGAGGGTGGTAAGACTGGGTTTCCTGGCTTTCAATGTTTTTAATGATATCAAAACATCTAGAACTGGCCCAAACCCCAACCCACCTACGCTCTACAAGACAGTGCAGCCTAGGTCCCAAGAATTAGTGCATCCTAGATTCCACGACTGCATGCAGTCTATCTACCACCCCCTGAAATATCAGACTGTCACGTGACCTTTGGATTTCCCTGTTTGGGGTAGGATATTAAGTTAGCACCATTAACATTTATGAATATCTCACAGGTTAAATGTTGAGTTAACTAGGAACATGTAATATTCTACAAGAGAGGAGCTCAGGTCAAGATACACAGTTTCTTACCTTGTTGGGATCTTTCATAATCAAATATTTTCCTTCCTTCAGTTTCATGCAGGTGTCCACGATGCAGCGCAGGATGCCCCAAGCATTGTCCATGTTCAAGTTGATCTGGCTGGCAAACTCTACCGGCTTGAACTGCTGGGTTCCCAGAATCACGTGCTTGGCTGTGTCTTTGACATGTAAACGAGACACATAGCTGTGGATTGAGCGTGATATACTTTGACGAGATCTGAGGCAGAGACGAATGTAACCACAGACTGAGCATGATATATTTCTATATGTTTGATCCTTATCATCATCCTGCTATGCCATTGTATGTCACATAGGGCTCAGAATTATTTCTTTCACTGTTCTATCCTATGCAATTGTTTCAATTTCCAGTCTAGAATCTTTGGCTTCTCTCACCATTTATCTTAGGTCTTCTTCTGAGTGTTCTTACCTCATCAGTCCATTTGTTTCTTATTTAAGTGCCTGTTTAGTGATTCTCTGTTTCCTTTTCCTCAGGCTGTGCCTAATATCTTCTTTGTCCTACAACTGTTGAGACAAGAGGTTATCCAGATAAATTTTACCGATCACTAAGAAAGATAAATTTTGACAGACTCTAGAACATTCTAGTAAGAAAGAAAAAGAGAGAGAGAGAGAGAGAGAGAGAGAGAGAGACAGAGAGACAGAGAGAGACAGAGAGACAGAGAGAGAGGGAGAGAGAGAAAGAGAGAGAGAGAGAAAGAGAGAGAGAGAGAGAGAGAGAGAGAGAGAGAGAGAGAGAGAGAGATTGACAGAGATTGACAGAGAGAGACAGAGAATGCAAACAAAATCAGAAAAATCATACAGCAATTCTTATATTTATGGGATTCTTCTTACCCAAACTTGATCTGGTCAGACCCTGCTAGAAGTGCACAAACAGTCCACTTGGCCAATTTGCAGCTATTGTTCTTTAACTCTGTAGCCAGAACTGCGCCACGCTGAGTGTCTAGACGGCTTCTCCAATCCACACCCCCTGCGAACTACAAGCATATGAAACTATAAGAACACTGAACCACTTAGTTGCTTTAATTCTTCTTTGTCTTCTTACAGTCCATGCTGTTTGTCTACTTCCTTCTTCAATCATTTCTAAAAGAGATGTTCTGCACAATTTATTGACTGGCACATTTCAGTGTAAACTGTCCCTATGAGTGTTTAGGAGGACTGGATGCGAATATATTAACTAAATACAGCATTTAGAGGGGTTTTCTTGAGACCCCAAAGGCTTTTAAAAGCCAGGCTGACTTAAAATTTTCCCTTAAGCCTCAGAGATGGAGGTCACGGCATGAGTTATGATCCCAATGAATGCATTCTACTTAATGCTTCACTCTGTTCTTGTTTACTGATTAATCCTTTTATACATCTTTATATATTTCAAAACAAATTTAAAACAAACAGATAAATAAATGTTTTAACAATTTATTAGTTATCTGTGTAAAACAGTTATTTTATTTTTTTAAAGGATTTTTGGGGGGAAATTCCCACGGGTTCATGACCCATCGGCTTTTTCCCCTCTCAGGGCGAAAAGATTAACAGACACTACATTACAGAAGTTGCCATCTGTGAGTGACTTACTCTGGAGTCCCATTCATTAAGGGCTTTGACGTTCATAAATTGTATTTCGTTATTTGGGCCATATGTCACAGCATCATGCTCTGTCCTTGAAATCAGCACAATATCATTGCCCAGATCCCATTTCCGGTACCTGTGATGCGAATGAACATATAAGTTTTTACTCTTTTAGCACCAGAGAAGTTATCTTGGTTCATTATCCTTCCTAGCATTCACTGGCTGTATACTCTAGTGGAAAGTTCTGGCTATTTCGTCATTTTCTGGACTTTGGTCCTGTTGCAAAACTTGAGTTTTGCGTGCACATCTGTTTCACAGATCTAGCTCATTTGTGTTGTCGGTTTTTTTTTAACCCTCAGGCAGATGTACCCTGACTTTAAAAAAAATAAAAACCTAATTAGTTGTCTTTTATGACATGCTTGTTGGGGGGAGGGGATGGATGGGGGAGCAGATCTATTGTTTTTTTCTGAGAACCTTTACTGGGAGGATTCATTCTATACAAGTTAGTTGCTTTTGCTTTACAGCATATTGTAAACCACCTCGCCCCCCAAACCCACTTGTATTTGTTGGTTGGTTGGTTGGTTGGTTGTGATTTTACTAAGCAATCTTACATTCAATAGTCTGCAAGTGCTCACTTCACAGTCAATGCTCATGGCTATTGCTGAAATAACTACAAAGCAATGTGCTGCCAAATCTCTTGCAGCTGAATGTAACCAGGCATTTTGGAACTATGTAACCTTGTGCATAAGCCCTCAGTACAGACGTGAATACTCTACATATGATATACATTTTTAAACTTCTTTTGTCCCATTCTTCTGTTACTCTGATCTCTGCTAATCCTATCCAACCGCTACTTTAACACCTTCGGCAATACAGCTGTTATAATTTTACTTATTAACGCTCAAAGATTGTTTTCACAGAGTATACAAATGCTGGCAAAGACATGTTGACGTCATAACTATCTGAGACAGTAACTTTGTTCCCTTTTCAGTCACTGCTTTGTTTTTCAGTGTCATGTTTAGAAAAGACATACAGAGGCATCTCCACTGGGTGCTCGAAACATAGTGGTTTTCAGTCTCAGTATTGGTTTTTGTTTTCTCTCTTTCTATTGTATCTAAATGCTACATCTCTTTGTGGGGTACTACTGTGTAACAATCTTGTTAGAAGACATCATCTTCTTTTTCATGTTTACCAGCTTTAAACTTCGGCACAAAGTTTTGGTTGATCATCCACTTCTGGAATTTAGTCTTGTTTCAGTTCTGAGTGCACATCAGTTTTATAGATCTGGTTTATCTGCATACAGACTGTTGGTTCCCAGCCTCTCAGGTAAATGCACTCTGACTTCATAGGAAACACCCTTGATTAGTCACCTGTTAGGGGTCGGAGGGGCTAGCCTTGTCCCCCCCCCCCCCCCCCCCCCCCCCAATGAGGCCCTGAAACCCTCACAGGAAATCTGTCCTATTTCAATGACCCTAAGGACTCCTCAATAATTTATAAGAAAGGCAGTCTGACAAGGCACCTGAAACTCTTACCTGTAGCCAACAGAGGCAACCTCAGACTCCTCCTCTCCTTGGACAAACGGATTTGGTTTCTCAAAGCTGTACTTCTCTTCATTCTATCGCGTGATGAAAGCAAAAGACAGTTTCTTTCAATAAGATTGTCTCTCACTGTGTAATCAGTTTACCAAATAAATGAATGAATGAATAAACTCTATTTTCACAGAGTCCCAAATTGGGCACACAGGTCTGTATTTCATTCTGCTCTTCCAATCACTCATACAATATGTATTTTATTTATATAAGTTCATTTAGCAATATACATAATATGAATACTAAGTACTCACATATATACAGCATGGCTTAGCAGAGGGGAAGAGGAGGAGAGGCAGACCAAGAAAGATCTGGATACAGAACTTGACTGACCAGAAAGGCCATAGGCATGCAACCATTTCACTGCATGTGATCATCAAAGATGGAAGGAGCTGATCAGACAGTCAGCAACAACTAGTGACCCAGGACATGAAAAGTGTAATGGGACGACGACGACGATGATGAAATACAAAGAGAAAGGTGTGGTATAACAATTACATACTTAAGGATCCTTTTTCCTGGAACGTGAATGAGTAACTTCTGATTGGTCTAACTATACTCCTTCTTTAGTTAACAGGTCTATTCATTCACTGTTTGCAGCAATATTTGTGATGATCCAGTAAGGCAGATTCTGTTGACAAAATTCTCAATCTGGGGATATTTTATTTTTCACAACATACAAAGCCAGAAAATTTAATAATGATTCAGATTTTATATCCAAAGCAAAAAGGCAACCATGAAGGAAAGCACTATTGTCCAAACAGGCATCATTTATCTATGGTCTGGCCAAACCGTAAAGCCGCTCCGTCAGGAGAAAACAAGCAATCAACCAATTTGTTTAGCTAGTGAATTCTGCATTGTTATTAATGCAGCATGGGCCCAAGGGTGAACATTAAATATGTTTTAAACTTGGCAAAATCCCTTCAGACAGCTGAACTGATGAGATAAGTTAAGGTTAAATTAGGGGTTAGCTGAATTTAGATGTGTCAGGCAGAAATTCAGATATTGCAGTCTAGCTGTAAACCACAACACAACAATGGCATGTCACGCATAAGAAGAAGCAGAAACTTCCTTTCCACAATAATGAGTGACTGAAACCACAGAGAAATTTCCCTGTACTCACCATCCTTAGAACTTGCTGCGAGAAGTTGTGATTAATGAAAGTTGCCTCTAAAGCCAAGCTTCTTGGGGAGTTGATGCTTGCAGTGCCATCATCCTGAGGGGGTTCTGTGGCCGTTTCACTAACAGTCAGCAGATCAAAGTCAGAATCATCTCTCTTGTCAAAGAAAAGCTTGTTTCCAACACGCTGGACCACAATATCCCAAGAGTAGGATGACCGGGGGCAACACATCATAGTGGCTAAGATGGCGTCAGTGGCAAACACATTACCTTGTGTCTTGGCTAGCTGTGGACATGAAATATGTCAGTACCTTGAGTTAAGAAATCAACACATTATGTGCAAAAGAACATCATGTCTCCCCCCCCCCCCCCCCCCTCCCCCCCAAGCAACACCACCTATGAAACAGGATTTACTTGTCTACCACAACAAATCTAACAAGAACTATTTTTGGCCATCTTTATGCTACCGGTGTCAAGCAGGGACTTTTACTACAACTAATCAGCACAGAATTGTAACAACAGAGATGAGACAGCTTAGAAGAGATGCACGAGTAACAAGAAAAGATAACATTAAAAACGAAGAAATCAGAAAAAGACTAGGACTGAAACTTAGTCATACAGTTCACTAAAGAGCAACAGATGAGAGGGTCTGGCCATCCAAATGAGAGAACACTGGTATTACCACAGAGATCTATGCTGAAAAAGTACAATGAATAACAGAGCAAAGGGAAGACCACACAAAATATGCAACAATAGCTTTTAAAAACAGCCTTAAAAAAATTAAGATCAACTTACACAACACATTCAAAAGAGCACCCCTAAAAATTCTCCCCCCCCCCTTTTTCCATCCCCTTTCCGTTTTTTTTACAAGCAAGGTGTGAATATAAAATTTGTGATTAACACTAACTTACTGATTAATATTAACTTCATAACTCTGACTCCTGGCCAGCTATGGATATTAACAACACTCAATACAAACACACAGATAACTTCAGATACATAGGCAAAGAATAAATTAGGCAACAATGTAGCCATTTTATCACCACTGTGATGTTAAAAATGATAAGGAAAACAGCTGGCTCAGACAGAAGAGACAAAATCATAATTTACGACATTAGATAAAACTGATAGATAGAATGAACGAACAAACTTTATTTTCAAAGACAGACACAAATAAAGCAGTTTGGATGACATCTGAGAATGTAGACTGTTCAGCTACCTCTTTATGCCTACTTTAAAAAGCAAAAAAGTATTCACTGTGTACATATTTGTGTACTGGTATATGTTCTACCACATTTAAGGATGTATCTTCCCTGTAGCAACCTACAGACGTGTGTCACAGACTACCTTACAGTCCTTAAGGAAGGAAATAGGGACTTTTGAACCAAAATGCTGAAGAAAGATTCTCAGAATACCAAAGACAAAGAAGAAAATAAAAATACTGACATCCTAAAAGATTTGAACATCAAGGAAGATTGTCGACTAAACAGCATCTTGTCCCGGAAAGTGAAATATTTTGGCCATATCAAGCACCATGGCAGATTGGAAAAAATAATAGCAGAAGGCATGGTACCAGCAAAGAGGAGGGGCAAGGCCAACCAGCATGAAGATGGACACAGAGTATAAGTGACACCCTGGGTAGGAAAGTGTACGAGGGAGGCAGGAGACCCAGTTTCTTTCAGGCAAATCGTGATGAGAGCGATGTCCTGCAAAGAACCTGCTACATGATGATGATATTTGAGGAAGTTACTTATTCCAGTAATAATATGTGTAGTATACCTAGCCACTAATTACTGCACGAGCACAATGTAAAGCTGCTTGTTTTTTTTTTTTTTAAGTACCAAAATATTTTAATCTCCACAATGAAAATCGTCTGAAGTGGATATATGCACCCCTGTTCTCTTTAGAAAAACTATGTGCTGAAGCATCAATTCCATCCACACTGTGACTCTCAAACCACTGTCAGAAAGCCATAAGTGTGATCCTTTACTAATCAGCCATATTCTGAAAGCCAAAAGAATTGTCTTTCCCTAAGCCACAGGCCAGGAAAATCATACCCTGGTTATCCAAGATTGGATTGTGAAATAATTTTCCTCTAAGCCAGTAGTTCTCAATTCTCCTAATGCTGTGACCATTTAATACAGTTCCTCATACTGTGGTGACCCCCAACCATAAATTATTTTAATTGCTACTTCATAATTTCAGTGAATATGTGTTCTTCGATGGTCTAAGGCGACCCAAGTGAAAGGGCTGTTGGACCTACAAAGAGGGTCACGACCCACAGGTTGAGAATCGCTGCCTTAAGCCTCGAAGTGGCATCAAATCACAATTGCATACCTGTCTGATAATAGGATCATCTGTGGTGGTCACTTTGTGAAAGATGCGATTGATTCTCCGCAAGCGCTTTTCATTTTTAGTGTTGACTCTATCATATGACTTGTCATAGAACTCCATGGAGCCACAAGTCACCCTGAAAAACAATATACAGCTGAAATTATTATGCTATTACCTAAATAACAGAATGAAAAAATCTCTAATCAGAACATGTTCAGTTTTTTGTATCCACCTTGTGGATTGGCCTCTGTTTTGTTTTCCAGAAACTGCCACTCTATCATTGTTCTCTTCATACCACCATGGCACTTGATATATCCAAAATACCTCAATAAACTCAAATTTTCAACTCCAAAAACCGAGTAAGAGTCCAGAGTGCTGACTGATCTATACCAAAAATATGGGTCTAACACCAGTCCGATGCACCAACGGCTGAGAAGAATCCGTCACTTACTTTTACTTACTTTACAAGGTAAGTAAACAGTTTTTGGATATGTAAACTAAAAAAGGGTTGTTGAGTTTTCTACCTTCTCCTTATAGTTCACACTCATAACGGTACTGGTTTTTGCAGTTCCAACTTCATCATAAATGAGTATACCCCACAGCTGCTCCATTCCTGCGCCAACAAAAATCACACAGAATGTCCATCCCTGTTCCTTGTGAAAACAAAATGGACACAGACTACAATCTCAACAAAGCCAATAGCATACACACATTAAATGCATAAGGCAGCCACCACCGGAAGTGCCAACAATAAAACTGCAGTTCATCATCAACGGAAGCAGGAAATAAACAGATCAGTAGTTGCACACACAATTAATCGCAATAGGCACCACCAGTTCTCAGGCAAAAATCACATTAGGCACAGTTGAAAAGCATTCCAAATGATCGACTACTAATAATGTCATGCCATGCACTTAACTCAGTAGCTGGGCAATGGAACTATATCCTTTCAGTCTACTTATAGAGGGAAATGTAACCGCTAACAACTATAAGAAAACTTGCCATGACCTGCCTTTCTGCCATACTGACCGAAAGTCTATATGTGTTCTTTGTAATTGTGTCTGCCAACAGCCTATTGTCTCCCATACTGACTGTCAATTATCTCAGATAGCCCTCGGGGGGGGGGGGGGGGGGGGGGGGGGGGGGCAGATCTACTGTCTGTTAAAGTAGAGATCTACCTGTCTGTTTCCCCCCCCCCCCCCCCCCCCCCCACGATCCCAAAAAGTGAACCTATTAAATTATTATTGATTTTAAATACATAGATGCTCTAGGGGGTTGCAAATTATGACCCGTGGGGAAATCTGAAAATGTTATGCAAATCAGGATGGCCAGCATTGTACTGAATAGATTATATTTTTTAAAGGTAATAAATATCTCATCAATCAATGTTCAGTTAACAATCAGATTTGGTACACATGTTCACAACAGGATGTTCTAAGGCCTACAGTAAAATTGTTGAATTATGATGAAATGTTTTGTGTGTTAGTTAGTTAGTTAGTTAGTTAGTCTTTCCTCTTGTGTCGAGTGCGGCACATAGGGCAGAGGTCGTGACTCTCCATGCACGGCGGTCCGTTGCAATCCGTTGTAGGTCTTGGATGTTTGAGTGGCCCATGAGCGAGCCTTCCCTGATGATAGTTCTACGTAGGGTTTCCCTTGGTCTTCCACGAGGTCTCTTCCCCTGTGGTGTCCAAATGAGGGCTTGGTAAGGAAGTCTTGATTTATCCATTCTAAGGACGTGGCCGACATAGTTCCAGCGGCGTTTTCGTATAAAATTAGACACATACTCTTGCCTGGATTCTTGCCTTATTTGTGTATTGGTTCGGAAATCTGACCATTTGAAATTTAGTATTCTTCTAAGGCATTTATTTTCAAAACTGTCTAATTTTGTGTCTAGAGTTTTCGTTGATTTCCAACTCTCGCATCCATAGGTTAGTACTGGAATCACACAAGAATTGAAGATCTTGAGTTTTGTGTGTTTGCTAAGTGTCTTTGATTTCCAGATGTTAGACAGTTTATTGAAGGCACTAGATGCCAGTGCTATTCTAAATGATATTTCTGGTGCGGTATCTCCTGTAGATGACATCTTGCTCCCTAGATAAGTGAAACTGTTGACTTTTTCTAGGCTGTTGTTGTTCAGCGTGATATCAACTGAACTGTTGGTAAGGTCTAGAATTTTTGTTTTTGCGGTGTTAATTTGGAGTCCAATTTGTTCTGAGAAATTCTGGAGTCGATTGATTTTTTCTTGGGCGTCTGTGTGTTCTGTTTTGTGTGTGGGACTGTTTAAATATTGAGTATTTTGAGCAAGCAGTTGTTTGTCTAATTAAATCACTTCTACTTTCCCTGCACAATATGCCATGGAAAATGTCATTCTAGTCAGACATTAGATGCTAAAGTTATCATATTTGACAATTTTTAAAAAATTCAAAACAAAACACACACACACACACTGCTGGCAGAAAAAAAAATTGAATTTAAAAAAAAAAAAAAAAAAGCCTTTTCCCTCTTAATTTTACATATCAAATGACTGCTAATGTCTCCAAGGAGTGTAGTGTACATATCTCTTTTTCTGACTTCTGTGCTATCTAGGAAGCCTTTCTTGATAGCTCTTTTGCTTTTTTTCTTCTTATCTAGGTTTCTTTGGAGGCTTCAACAAGATGAGTTTATATAATTTATATCCTACTCTCTACACTTTTTTTTTTTTTTTATCCACCGGGCACGGCAAGGTTTTCAAATAATTTTACTGTTAATGATGCATTATGACTTAAATATGCCATAGCACTCAAAATTGCATCTTCCACTGTTTTTATTTTAGCAAAATACTTCCATTTATACAACTACATCTGACTGCGATGTCATGTGGAAATCTGCTTCGTGAACCTTTATTCAGTTCACACGACACACTGTACTAACTGCACATATTACACTGCTTGATAATAACTTAATAGCAGACCTAAATCCATGAGGCTGAATCAACTTAGAAGACTTCTGCTCTGTTTACTGGAAAGATACTGCTCTTGTAATCTTGTAATTTAAATTTGTTGGTCTGTGGGAAAATATTCTTATTATCGGTTGTGTCCATGGCAAAGTGGTCAAGCCATTTGCAGGGGTTCTACCTTAATAAGCATGTTGTAGGCTGATGAAGGCTTGCTGAAATTGGATGTGTTAGGCACAGATATCACAGCCTGACTGTAAACTACAACACAACATACCAACCACTTTTTAAAAAGCAACTGCAAAGAGAAAAGCATCAACAGAAAATAAAGTCATAAAAATACTCACAAATCTTCACCATCTTTAATGTCAGGCAGATTAAGTTTGGTCAGTCGAGGGAAATCCATTTCTTCGACAACAATCCAATCATCCTTGATCTGGACAGAGGCGTCACGGTTGCGAATGGGCATCTTGCTGCGGTTCTCCTGCATCTGTTTACCAAACTGCTTTTGCCACTTTTTGAGAAGCCTCTGACGATCCCTTTCACGATTCTTCTGAGTCTTGGTCAGTACCTGCATGCTGGCCTGATTCTGCTGAAGGCGGCGTTCTCTATCACGCCGCTGACGATTCTATTTACCAAAGAAACTTGAGTTAACTCTTAGCTCTTTGCTGTTTTTAGAAAAGTTTTCAAACTATAAAATATGCATTATATTTTTTGTAAATTAAAAAGTAAATGGGTCTAGTGTCAGAGGTATGTGTGGCTTTGGATGTATCGTGGGTGATGATAGTGACTGGTGGACTAGCACTGAATGGCCTTACTGCATGTTCACAACATACGGACGACAGCCACTGGAAAGTTCAGAGTAGAGACTTGACTGGTCATGAGAGACCCACTAACCGAGCGTTAACAGGTTAGAGAGAGATAAAAACAGAGGTGAATAGTCTAGAAAGGAGAGTTAGCATGAAGACGTCTAAAAGACAGCATGGATACTGAATCGTGACATATATTAATTCATATAGCTTATTTAGAAATGGAATAACGGATAGGATTTTGAGAACTGTGTTAGTTTAGTCTCTGATTAGTTGTTAGCTTGACAGTATTCTAATCTCAGTACTGTTAATAGTTGTAAGTTATTCGTAACATATTGTGCAATTTTAGTTTGATACTTTTGTAAATATTTGCTGAATCACTGATAGCACAATTATCTGTTTGTTCAAGTCAGTTATTTAAGGGACATTGTGTTTGAGAAGAAGAAGAGAGCAATGTTTTGGGTGTTGTACCAAGGTGAATCAGCTCAATGTCTTGGTCTATCCAAGCATACTACTAGGGCCATGCATAGGCACAGCGGTTGAGGTGAACATAACAGGGGCTCCTGAAAGGGCTTGAAGCTGAGGTTTAGGGTTCGGACATGCTAACCTTTCAAGCAACTGTAAGGCCAATGCAAGGGTTCAAAGCCCTTCAGCAGCCTGTGGCAGGGTATGATAGCAGGCACCGCCTCTTGGGTAAACTACTGTTTTTTTTAATATTAAAAGTCAATGTGTACTCTCTGGCAGTGTTGTAGCTGTTGTGTGTTGATAGACATCCTGTCATACAAGTTGCCATAAGGCGGTTAGCAGATTGTGACAACTGGTCTGAAACTAGTTGATATGATCTGGTATTTAGGTACCCTGATAATGGCAAATGGAAGATGAATGCATTAAATGTACAACAGATCAAGCATAGGCAACATTTCTCAGGAAGAGAAATATTCTATGAAATACAGTGGTATCCTGGTATACGTCAATTTTCTAATAATTCCAACTGAGTATACGTCCTGTTTAGATGCAAACAATTTTGCTTGGTATAGAAATTTTGCTTGGAATTGGACTCGCAGGCGTCAAAACTAATCTTGGTAGGGAAAAAAGAGAGAGAGAGAGAGAGAGAGGGTGAGGGACAGAGAGAAACAGAGACACAGACAGACACGCACGCACATACATAGATACAAAAGAAAGAAAAAAACACAAGAATTTTAGGTTCTTGAAATGTTAATGAAAGGGGACTCTCTTTCCCAGCAACATCTTCTCCTCCCTTTTCAGAACCATCCCAGAAGGTGCTCAAATCTTCTCAGCAAAGGTAAAGTGAGGCGAAATTTTCATTTATTTCACCTAATTGTCTTTTTATTTTATGTATTTTAGTAGTAGGCAATGTCTAAATTCTTTTATCTGAAATGGGAATAGAAGGATTGAGGAAACAAGGATGTTCAAAAGAAACTGTCAGGTGAACGTTGATGAGAGAAGCCAAAGGTGCTAGTCTGGATTCTATCCATGATATCAAGGTGATTGCACAGGATATTATGGAATATAGAAATAGACAGTCAGCTCTATGTGCACATAATGGCACAATAGGACAATGAAAGAAAGCATTTTGATATAACCCCATTAACCAATAAGGGTACCAGGATGTATGTCCTGGGGAAGTAAAGATGGCCGGCGTAATGCTGACCACATTACCCACCTAGCACCGATTGGTCTGTAAAAATATGGGTGCTCTTCCCATATGCCCAAAGCGTCTAAGGCGTAAAAAAGGGATCATCACTTTACTTTTTACTTTACATCAACATATAATACGTCAATAACAAAAGGAATTTTTGATAGGAATGGATTAATCATTCTCTTTTTATTTCTTATGGGAACATTCGTTTAGTATACATCTTGTCTGATAAAAGTCCAAGGATCTTAAACAGATTTAAGTATGAATACTGAAGTATCACTGTATATCTATTTCAACTGAGGTCAAGAAAATTTTCTTAAAAGCTATAAAGAGCCAATATGGACAATAAACAAGCAACTAGAAAATGGAACTGAGTCTCTGGAAATGTGGATACACAGAAGAATAGGTCTTATTTCATAGAAAAAAATACAGAGGTTCTGCAGAGACTGTTAATGAAAGGAGAGTTACTTTAATAAATAAAATAAAAATGAGGCAACGGAAATATTTCGGCCACACTAAAAAACAAAAAACAAATTTATCTTCATAACCATTCAGGAGGAAAAAGTTGTAGGCAATAGAGAAAGAGGTAGACAAGGACAACTAAGTGGGAAGGAGAGTGTTGGCAATCCACTGCAGCTAACCTTCACTGTGGAAATGGCACTTTACTGACTGATTATTGAAAGTCAACCCTGTACTGCACTCAAGACATTCCCACACATGTTCTTTATCTTCAACAACCAGCGAAGAGTTCCAATTCAGATGGTACCAACAGAAGTTTGATTATATGTCCATCTGCCCTTCTCTCTGAGTGTTGAGTGTCCCCTGGTCACTTCCTGCCACACCAATCTCTCTACATGATAATGATCTATTCGCACTTCTGCATTGTTCACTTGCTCCCTAAGGGGCCTTGACCACTTCTAGCTGGTAAAGAAAGATGGGAAAAGAAAGGTTAAAGTGAATTTAGGGCCTATACTCCATTCACTAAATGGCAGGGCAAACCAGTTAACTTCATGTTAAGGCCCTTAGCCTTGGCTGGCAGCTGGTCTAAGAGGGAAACTCCCAACATGTATACAGATAGAACACTGCTCTTCTAATCCAACAGCTTTTACAGCGTGCTTTGTTTTAAATGTATTGGTATTACTTTTCCTTTGGAGTAAACAATGCAAGTCGTGAGAGGGATCATGATGCATGGGCAACACATGGTTTCTACAATACTGCTCAGGCTTTGCGCTATGCAGAGGAGGAATTTCTTCTTCTTCTTTGTGTTCACCAGCTGTACACTCTGGCGTAAAGTTCTGGTTGTTCGTCCACTTCTGGACTGCAGTCATGCTCCAGAACCTGAGTGTTGCATGTGCATCAGTTTTACAGATCTGATTCAATTGAATGCAGACTGCTGGTTCCTTGCCTCTCAGGCAGATGCACTCCGACTTCAAAGGAAGCTCCCCAGTTAGTCGACTCTTACGACATGCTTTTGGGGAGGCAGTGGGTCTATTCTTGTTTTCCCCACAATAGGGCCCCGGAACCCACACGGGGGAGGAGGAATTTGATTTCCATGCTTCCCCAAAGCACAGTATAACACTATTATCCGGAAAGATGCAAAGGTACCAACTACAAAGCAAACTCCAATCTGGTCAAGTTAAAAAAAGTAAAGTAAAGATCCCTTTTCACGCCTTTAGGCGCATCGGGCATATGGGAAGAGCACCCATATTTTTACAGACAAATCGGCACTAGGTGGGTAATGTGGTCAGCATTACGCCGGCCGTCTCTACTTCCTCAGGACAGCCCATCCTGGTACCCATTTGAGGCTGGGTCAACCTGCTATGTCCCATACCATGATAAAAATCTACGCAGCCTGCAGTCGGTTTCGATCGCGGTACGTTGGATTACGAGTTAGCCACGGACACCGCCAATTTGGCCAAGAGGACAGAGAAATAGGACATTACACACAAGTACTATAATTCAGTCATCCAACAGACAAGCCTTAACTCTTTCAGTCCCAAGGAGCGCAGCATACATTTGTAGCTTCATAACTATAAGCCCAATGAGCACATGAGGTGCTGATTTAACCTCTGTATTTTTTTACCCCTTGGGCCTCTGATGCTGAACCTCCTGGGAATTGAGGAGTTAATCCCTGCAAGCATAAATAATCCACAAACCTGCTGAAAGAGCCGGCCTCGTCGCTGATAGATAGGTTTCTGCACCCTTGAGGTATCCACCAACTGAAAGGTGTTTTCATCTTCATCATGGTAGTAAGCATACTGGCTACCACTGCCAAATGCTGAGTTGTACTTGCCTATGTATAGCAGCAAAACAAACATTATCAAATGTGTGTAATATTAATGTTCATCATCTTGTTCAGTTGAGGAGTGGCTGGCTGAGTGGTTACATCTGGCTCTCAGACGGGAGACCCAGGTTTGACCCCCCATTAAGGTGATGGAGTTTTTCTATAAGAGGGCTAACATGCACAGTCTGTGGTGACAGCACTAGCCACGGAGCCCTAAATCCTCAGGCTCACGACCCCCCCCCTCCCCCATACCGCCCTAAAAAAGTGGTAAAACAGAAAGGAGTAAATTTTTTTTTTTTTTTAAATCTAAATCAGTTGTAACTATTTATGTAATTGTTAACTATGCATGTCAGTTGTAACTATTCACATCGGTGTAAATCATTTTATAAACCTCAACTGTTAAAAGCAATAACTATTCAAAGCAAATGTTAACTATTCATTTAAATCAATGTTAACTGTTCAGAACGATGTTAACAATCCACGTCAGAGTTAACTATCCACATTGATGTTGCTTTCCACACTGATGGTAATATCTAAATCAAGGTTAACTAAAAAGTTATTTGCGTATCCATTATAGGACATTGCAGAACTAACCCCAGCATTTTTTATTTGGCTGTTGTCGTTCTTCAAGGTAAATTTTACGTTAAGTAGTTTGTCAGTGGTCAGCTTTCGGTATCATTGTTGAAACCAACGCAAAACAAATTGTCTGTAGCTGGGATCGTACCTGTCACCCTGGCATTTGTAACTAGTCACAACAATTGTAACTATCCACATCGTATTTACTATGTACATTGATGTAACTATCCACGTCGATGTTACTATCTACATCGATGTTACTATCCTAAAAAATGTTAATATCCATATTGATGTAATCATCCACATCGATGTTGCTATCCACATCGATGTTAATATTAGGGCTGTACCGAATAGTGATTTTCACTATTCGGCTGAATACGAATAGCTGGACCAACTATTCGGCCGAATATGAATAGTGAATCATCATCATCATGTGCTTTGCCGGCTGGCATGGGCGATTATGACTCGCCACAATCTGCGATCTCCTGCAGCATGTATTAGTTCGTGTGCTGACACACCTACATGAAAAACCTTCGTTCCATGTTGTCAGCATTAGGCCAGCTTTTTGTCTCACTGAAGGTATTTCCAGCTGTACTAAACAGGAAAATACGACAAATACAGAGAGTCAAAATGAAAACCCGCAAGGCGAAACATCAAAAACAAAAATAACGCCGACGAAGAAAACAATGCCGTCCTTACAATTCGCCCAGCCCCCCGCGAGCTCACGAAACCTGACGACGGGCGGTCAACGCCAGAAGATCAAACAACAAAGACAATCAAGAAACCGAACGTCGATCAAAACATTCAGCCGCTGCCGTTTCCACGAGACGATGAAAGAACAGATACGACACCCATAAATGATGACGAACTCCGGTTATTTTAAAGAATCAACGAAGAGGACACTCCACTCAAAGAAATCAAGCCGACAACACTAGAACACTTGCTTTTCTGCCCCTCTTACATTTTTAAGTGTTGCATTTTGTTTCTACAGCAACACACCTAAAAACACTATACTCGCAACACATGCAAGATGGAAATAAAGGGGCACTTGGTACGCTCGTAGGTGGTGCACAAAGATAACGCTTCACAGTATAAACCAAGGTGGGAAGTCTTGATGTTTTTTTTCCACCAGTCCAGAAACGGTTGTGAGGTAACCACTATTCGTATTCAGCCCGACCGCAACAATTCGGCCGAATACCGAATAGTTATTGGGTCCACTATTCGGCCCCGAAGCGAATACGAAGCGAATATTCGGTACAGCCCTAGTTAATATCCACATAAATATTACTATCCACATGGATGTTAATATCCATATTGATGTAACAATCCACATCAATGCTATTATCCACTGATAATATCCACATCAATGTTTCTATGCACATTAATTTTACAATCCACATCAATATTAATTTCCATACTGATGTTAACTATCTACATTTATCTATGTTGAAAAAAAAAAGACTTCTATTGTACACAGTACCACTGCCTGCGTCTATGGGATGTACATTCCCACACAGAAGAAACAAAACCATTTTCATTAGCAGTCCCCATGTAATAAACAGGCCGGATAATTATTTATAACAGTGATAAGAAATCCACATACTACAATGTGCTTTTCTACATCTTGCATGAGTTCTTGTAACTAAGCTGTCCTTCCCTGTGTGGGTTACAGGTTTCCCTTGTGGGTACAACAAGAATAGACCAGGTGCATTCCTAACAAGTATGTTATACGAGTCAACTAATTAGGAACTTCCTTCGAAGTCAGAGCGCATCAGCCCGGTTGGCAAGGAACAACCAACCCCAGACAAATAGGCCAGTATAACAGATGTACACGCAAAACTCACCAGGCCCTGGCACAAAGCCAGAGTCTAAATGGACAGACAACCAGAACTTTCCGCCGGAGCTTACAGCCAGTGAACAAAGAAAAAGATGAAGAACAGGAGTAACTAAGCTAATGTATTAGCCCCCATAATAGTCTCTGAAATAACTAAATCCTAACCAATGCAGAACTGTCAATGATCAATTTCTCATAAATGAGTTGTTCAACTTACCAAGGTAGCGTTTGTCCTGGTAAGTATTGCCAGTCCAGTCTGAAACCTTGGGAGAGAATTCAGTATTTCAACACATAAATGTACTACCAGCAAATTGCCAGGAAAATTAGTCCTCTTTTCTTCTTTTTGTTGTCAACTCCCAATGACCAAATCGAATCAAGCCTTTTAGAGATTTATTCAGGCTGATTGCACTGCCCATCAGGGGCCAACAGGTCTAAACAAACAAGGACATAGCACCAGAGAGCTGATCCCTTGCCTTCCAGTCCAGAGGTAATGGGTTCAAATCTGCAATGGGACAGATTTTTTCTTCAAAACTGACTTTGGCCCTCAGGTCAACCCTAATCCTCAACCAAAGAAAGTAAAATGTCTTTCGAATTAAAAAAAAAAAAAGCAGCCTGAATATGTTTTCAGTTTTACTTAAGATCAGGGCTTTTTAGGCAAATTTTGCGTTCAGTAGTTTGCCACTCAGCTCAGCTCTCTGTAGCACTGTCTAAACCAACGCAAGACATACTGTCCGCAGCCATACCTGAACGCAGTACCCCACCATTACGAACTGTGTTCACAACGCCGAAGGAATAGTTTACAAAAAAATTATTATCTTTACCAAAATGACAGCAATGAAAAAAAAAAACAATATTACTGTACAGCATGATCAAAATAGAATATATTTAAGAAGACTGTCTGTAAAACAGCTGCAAAAGTATACTGCAGTAGGAAACATAGAGGTCAAGACTGGGTTAAGGCAAATAGTCAGCCAGACACTTTAACATTTGATTTAAATTTTTAAAAGTTAGCATCCCTCAGAAACAAGAAAAAAACAAGGTACATTTTCTGAGTTTGATAAAACTAAAAAGCATTTGCAAAGAATTGCTACACAGTATGCAAATGGCTACTGGATCCAGTTATGACAGAACATTCAAAATGCTAGCAATAATATAAATATCAGAGGCAGTATTTAGGGGATAACGAAAGCTACTGGTCCAAACAGTCCACCAGAGGACCTGATTGAGGAAATTATTACAGATAAGAAGAAGCAGATGGATTGATGGGTAAAACACTATCTGGAATTATACTTAACTAAGACCAAATTGATATATGACCTGACTATCTGGAGAAATGTCTAAAAATGACAGAAGGTTGCCATGCTAATGATGAACTTATGATCCATTTCTCTAACAGTATTTCTTGTCTTCCTGTTAATACTGTTATATTCCAAGTATGCTGGCTCTCCTCCGAACTTCGTCTCCATATTATGGCGGCCAAACAAATACCCTAACAAGGCCTCAGTCGTGTGTAAAATGCGGAGTGCCTGCCGAAGAACAAATCGCGGCAAAACTAGGATTGCTTCCGAACAACGGGCCAATATTATCGAGGGCAAACAAATACTCTAACAGTGTCTCAGCGATATGTTAATTGCAGACCTGTTTCTGCGACTATGCTGCACCGCTGACAGTATCCCCAGTGCCACTACGCTCCACATTTTACACACAACTGAGGCCCTGTTAGGGTATTTGTTTGGCCGCCATTATTTGTGGACGAAGTTCACACATTTTAATTTCTGATCTTTTCTCAGAGACTATCATTTTATGTTGTTTTTGTGTGTGACTTCTTGCTACAATAAAAGCATAGAAATGAAAGAACCACCTTTGAATTAAATTTATATTAGGTGTATCATGATGTCTCTAAAGTCTTAACTGAAAAAAAAAAAAGCAGAGAAGTTTCCTGTCATTGTTGCAGTAGTCAAGGTCCGAGACTCAAGTCTTGCACTTATGAGTCCATACCTGGTCATGCTGTGTGCCACTGGTAGTGATGTATTTCCAAAATCTTCGGTCTCATGTTCAGAATCCATTCTTATTCTGAGCTATATAATATTATTTTCGATTTCAAACCTGTCCATCATCGCATCATTATCATCTCTATCAATATCATATCACCATCTGTTTCTCTGCCGTATGCTTTGCAACCTTTAAAAAACTTAGAAAATTTAAAATAATAATATACTAAAACATACCTTTCCTAACCGCACATCTTTAGAGAAAGGTTGATATGGCATATCTCTGAATTTCTCGGGGATCTCATTCGGTCCCCATCCGTTGGGATTATCCTGAATCTTAGGAGGTATAAAGTGCGCCGCCGACATTGTAAATTTATCTGTTTCTGGTAAACAAGCAGTCTTTGTGCAATCAATTCAGCCGAAAACTCTAGACACAAAATTAGACAGTTTTGAAAATAAATGCCTTAGAAGAATACTAAATTTCAAATGGTCAGATTTCCGAACCAATACACAAATAAGGCAAGAATCCAGGCAAGAGTATGAGTATGTGTCTAATTTTATACGAAAACGCCGCTGGAACTATGTCGGCCACGTCCTTAGAATGGATAAATCAAGACTTCCTTACCAAGCCCTCATTTGGACACCACAGGGGAAAAGATCTCGTGGAAGACCAAGGGAAACCCTACGTAGAACTATCATCAGGGAAGGCTCGCTCATGGGCCACTCAAACATCCAAGACCTACAACGGATTGCAACGGACCGCCGTGCATGGAGAGTCACGACCTCTGCCCTATGTGCCGCACTCGACACAAGAGGAAAGACTAACTAACTAACTAAATAATACACAGTTAAAATAAGTGTTAGTAACCCACTTGTCCGGTTTATATACACAGTAAGCTATACTTACTCAATGCATTAAAATTATCAATGATAATCGGTTTTTTTCTTTGGGGGAAAAAAAACAACATTAGGATGCATTGAAAAATGTTGTTACAAGCACTTTGCATATATATATAGTTTTGATTAATGTGTATGCTCATTTGATTGTACACTGTCAAAACAAGTAAAAGTAAGGACCCTTTTCTAAACCTTCAGGTATTGGGCATACAGGGCTAGACCTATATTCTATATTTTATAGTCAGCACTCAGTGGGTGATGTGGTCAATATCACCCCGGCAGCCTACCGAAAGAGGCCATTTTGTCTTCACAGACGGGTCTATTGTACCGGTACACAGAGTGTATGGGCATTCGCCTGCCTAGTCTGAAAAAAAGAGGAGGGGTGTGGAAGGTGGTTGTAAGACTCTCCATCTTGGAGTGCGAAACCATATTACTATTTGCCTGATTTATTCTCAATATCTTTGCCTTCTTCTATTTCCCTTACTTGTCAGCTTTCCCTCACGAAGAGCTAGGCATGTCATGTCTCTAAATGTTGCCTTTACTAAGTTAATAATGTTCTGTGGGATTCCACAGTGCCCCACTAATTTCCACAGAGAATCCGTCAATGATGTCAGGACATTTCCATAGTCTATGAATTCAGTTAAATTCTTTGCTAGATTATTATACGTAGTGTGGCTATCTGGTCAGTACATGATCTGTTTGGTCGAAAACCTGCCCGTTTCATCTCTTAGCGTATTATCAATAGCATCTTTTATTCTTTCCCAACTAATCCTACTCAATATATTTTCAAGAACTAATAAAAACATAATTCCTCAATAGTTCTCGCACTGCTAAAGATGCCTTTTTTTTAGGCAGTATCACAAGCTATCTTTGTTCCCCAGTCTTCTGGTATTTCTTGGTCTTCCAGTCTACTAAATAATATATGCAGACATTGTATTACATTACTTAAATTAGCCTTAATGGCTTTTGCAGGAATACCGCATGGACCTGCTGCCATTCCTTCCTTGGGAATATTGACAGCTTTTCTAATTTCCTTTTAAACTGGTATCTCTCAACTATTACCCAATTCCATTTCTAAAGGCTGGATATCTGGAGGAACCTCTGGGACTGGTCTATTTAGAAGTATTTGAAAATACTCAGCCCATATATTCATTTGATATTTAGTGTTGGTAAGTATCTTTTCTTGACTATTTTTTGATTGATCAAGTTGGTGAACTATATTTATCTACTAATTTCATCGTGTTACTGCAATGGTCTGTAATCATCTCTGAGGTCTCCTTTCGCCGCTGTTGTCACCGCATCTTGTGCTAGGTTATCTAAATATTGTGCTTTCTCTGCCCTCAAAAGCCTCCCAACTTCCTTATTAGCTTCTATGTATTTGTCCTGAGCCCTAACTTTAGCAGCTTTAGTTTGGCTGTTGTTCAAATCTTGATTTTTTTTTAACTTTTCGTTTCTTATATCATTTTTGTTCTGGTCTTATCCATGCTTCTTACCAAGGACTTCAACACAAGATTCCTTCCAGATTCCCATGATGTGATCCCAGCGGTTTTCAGTGTTTACAGCATCGACTACATGCCGCAACACGTGATACTTATTAGAGACTGTAACTGAAAAACATTTCTTGTCTTCGTTATCCCTGAAATCAGCTATGTTATAATGGTTTCTATGATTATAAGATGTTATATATTTAGTTGAAATAATCTCTAAGTTGTGTTATGAAATCACCTGTTTCTCTTTCATCAGTGGATTGTATTTACCCTCTGACGTTGTTTAGTAAACATTGTTGTTAACTCCTTAATGTTCTTAGATTATAGGGCGTCTCTCTCTCTCTCTCTCTCTCTCTCTCTCTCTCCCTCTCTCTCTCTTTCTCTCTCTCTCTCATACGCACGGCATCTTTTAGATGACTTTTAGTATATATCAACTTCTTGTAATGTTTTGCAAGACTGCACACCCAGCGAATGCACATGTTAGATATCACCCATTGTTATTTATGTGTTAAACATACTCCAAGACTACCATAAGGACTCTGAACAGCTATTACAATCCCGTATTATGACACACCATAGACGCACAAAGTGATTCAACTGTCATTTGACAAATGTACTGAACATTACTTCCCTTTGTTAACTATTTCAAACATTTTGCAGATATATAAAATATAGCTGACCGGGTTTATTCCTGAACCCATATATGGTCGCTAGGTTCATACCAAGGAGGCTGAAGGTTGGGTGAAAGCTCTCAAAAGCTTCTTTGGCAGAGAACTAAACAAGTTTCGGTGGACCAAGAGGGAAGAAAAGACGTTGAGAAAACCTGACAACAATACTACTCGAATGACTTTACAGTGGAACACACAAGGGCATAGAAATAAAGGAAGACCAAAAATATATGGATAAGGGAGCTGGAGAGTAAATTTTAACAGATGGGGAGGATATGGGGAGAGCTGCATTGGATAGCGAATGATAGAGCGTCTTTGCGTGAGTTGCTTAGGGCATATGCTCCATTGGGGGTTAGAAAGGCAGAAGTAGATAGGTAAAAGTCACCTAAAAGATATGGTGTGTGTTTGTGTGGGTGTGTGTGTGTGTGAGAGACAGACAGAAAAAAAAAAGAACGAGAAAAGAGAGAGAGAGAACGAGAGAGAAAGCCCTAAGAAGAAAGCCCTATGATCTAATAACATCAGGAAGTTAGCAACAATGTTTACCAAACAGAGTCAACATCGTCACCTACCAATTAGCCTCACTGCTTAGATACCATCATGTCTCCTTTCCAACAAAACAGCAAGTGATTAATAGCATCTCTAAACCTACTTTATGTTGTCAGTGCCAAACATGGACAATGAATAGGGCACAAGAACAGAAAATAATTACATGTACAATGAGCTGTCTCCGCAAGGTCACTAACAACACTACACGAGACATGGTTATGAATACCAGCATATGCAAGAAAAACAGGTGATTTCGCAACATGGCTCAGAAATGATTTCAACTATCCAGGAAAGCAACGCAAACGGTTAGGGCATGGTGTTTGGTTTCACAGAGAATGGTTGTATGTAAAAGCTGTTGTGTCAGTCAGTTATAAATGCTGTTAGCTGTTAAAAGCGAGTGTATATGGCGGTAGTTAAATGTAAGACAGTAAGGACAGTAGCAAAACAATTTTTGATATTGTAAATTGAGGATTTCAAATTGCAATAAGCTGTTTGCATTAAGTTGTGCTTGCAAAAAGTCGTGTTCTGACCTTAGGCTAGTTGTCTAGGAGATGATGTGTCTAGTGGATGATCTTAGCACACATTCTTACGATGACATAACTGGGACAAGCCGACCGAAGTACGATAAAGTTTATTAACATCTCATTACTTACATATATTGTCCCGTCCATGTCCTAATTCACACCACATTGTGCAGACGCCAACACGCTGACTTCTCACACATTCATCGACCAGAGTTCGGCGCCTTCAGGTCCACATGGCAGCATAGATGGATCTGGTCATTGCATCAAGCTTCACACAACTTGGCTTGTCTGGACTTGGCTTCGATGGATGTTGTCGTCTAGTCTTCCTCTCGCAACAATCACTCGCATGTCCTCTCGTTCTGACGGTCAACACATACTAACTGATCAGACTGGGGTCTGACTTTATACCCAATGTTTGCTCCACATGGCCACACGTGGTTGTTCTTGGGTTCCATGTGGCAACCTGTGATCGTTCACCCAACCTTCCCAATCAGGGTGAAAATATCTCCCACTACACAAATAATGATGAGAGTAAATTGCGACGAGTCGTATGATATTCTGTACCTATGCTAGTATCAGTATTCAAATGTTTGCCATCTCTGCACATTTGATGCACGTAACTGGAGGAAGTTACTTATACGCGACTGGATTAAAAAAAAAATGAATTCTTACAATTCAAGTTTTATATTAAAACATAGGGAAGTGGAGATTATGGGAAGATGAAGCTACCGTCAGAGCATCAGAGATTAGCTCTGAAAGCCATATAATCTTTTTTTTTTAAAAGGCGTAACAGGCATGTTTAGGGCTTAAGAATAAAGCTAAGCTAATGCGTTTGGTGTCCGAGTCCAATGACTGCTATGAAGGTGAACCAGATCTAGAGTAAATTCTATAGGCCCGCTTAATTCTCTGAAAATGTTCCTTTATTCTTGACCGAATCAGGATCCATATTTTCCATGATAAAAACTGCTACTGTTTAATCTGCTTTATTCTCACTTTGAGTATTCTAAGCACTATTCATAGCTTTTAAGATACGAAACATTATTTCAATATTATCAGTTTGGCGGGGCGGGGGGGGGGGGGGTGGAAATGTATACTGTCATAATTACAATTTAATTTTAGACACAACAAAATATTTTACAAAAGTGATAGTGCCGGCCACGCTCCGATCCTTCAGCATTCGCAACTGAAGCTTACTAGTCAGGTTGGCGTCCGACAGCTATGCCGCCGGTGAACCAGGCTAGTGTAAACACTAGAGGCCACCCCAGTTCTGTGTATCTGTTTATTTCCTTATAGTGCTCAGGAGATACACCCAGTCAAACACTCCCCAGATAGCAACCCTCGAACCATGTATGTGTTAAGGGAGGACACTCGCGCGACCCTAAGCTTTTCAAGTCTGACAGGCCATTGTCAGACTCTGCTAGTACCTTGACCACATAAAGGACTGTGACCGGTGAGGTCACGTGGTCTCCACATACCATGGGTTCACTGCCTAGTAACCAACCGGGTTTCCCCAGAGGGCTGAACGAAGATACTAACACACAATTTCATTATAAGCCGAAGTTAGTACACTGTGTAATTTCTGCATGGTTTAATGCTTCTGAATAGTATAATTATTCTTTTCTCAAAATAAACTATTTCATGATCTGCTCCATAGAACAGAATTGTATATACATACAAACACACATCGTAGAATATATATCTCCATAAAACCTCGTTTTATCTTTGAAAAGATCAATGTTTCTTGCAAAAATTAGTAAACATTAAATTTGTCAAAAAAGTATCTAACTTGAAATTACCCAGTTATACACGGTTATTTACCTTATTCAATCATGGGCAGCAACAACGATTAGATTACTGACAAATTGATTCATTCGTGGCAGAAAATTAAATATAATATTGTATGTTGCCTATTATAAAGATGTTAATTCAGAAATGTTTTTATTATATGATATATTTCTATAGTGGTCTCAATCACATGTTCGGAAATTTCACTTTAATTTAAGAAAACTGTCAAAATACAGTTGTTACTTTTTTATCGAACTTGAATTTAATACAGTATTTATGATTATGTACATTGTTCAATCAGGGGGAGAGCACACAATTAACTACAGGACATAATTTACTTTTCGCTATAGTTCCAGTTTTGATTTATTTAGACATTCAACACTCAGTGTGTCTGCTGAAGCTTTGAAGTGTGAGAGGATATTATATGTGAAATGTGCTTATTGAACTGTTTTATATTTTTCGCATGTGCAGTTATAGTCCAGTGGTTCTAAACAATAATCCAGCACAACAAAGACTCATCTGCTACAAGTTTTTAAGTAAGGCGAACTTGTGTGCTAAAAATTTTGACAAATTCGTTCTTGCATGGGACGCACTTGTCCATTATTTAAAGGCACCATCCCGTATTTAGTCTCAGGGCATAAAATAACTTAACGGTTGAACAGGGTTTCTAAGACTTGAGCACAGATGTTCCATATCCGAATGGTGGCATTTGTGTCACCGGGTGTTGGTCACTCATTGTGCGGTCCTGATGGAGTTGAATCACATACATACATGCTTGACAGTGAAATTTTCTTACTTTCCGCCCACTATAGGACGCAACATTAGACGTGGATCACGGTCATACCGAGCCTGCAATAACTCCTATAGTACTATTGGGAACAATATCCTCTATATCTGCAGACGTTCACCATCCTCACGTACCCTGCCAGTTGGCGTATGCGCTCATGCATCTCCAAAGATCCCGATCCCTGATTGCCCAGAACAGCTCTTTTGATAATAATCCTCCATGCAATCGTGTCAGCCCATCCAGCATCTTCTCTCTGGGTCTGCCTCTATCCCTCTTTCCACTGATCTTTCCAGTTGTCACGATATTTTCCAATGCCTCTCTTCTTATTACGTGGCCTAAAAACAGTTTTGTCTCCAGTTTATTCTGCATACGTTGCTTCTTGCAATATTCTGAAACGCTGGATTCAAAAAGCTTGACTGAGCTCAACTCTTCAGAGAGTTTTCCTTTCAATTATATCAATTCATTAACAATTCATTAAGAGCTGTTGCAGAGGGCCCTATTCATGTAATGTCATTCTCAGTTGCCATTTGATCATTGTACTTATTTACTTCCCGTATGTATTGGTTCGTATTTTTATGACATTTCTGGTTTTTTCTATTGTTTCTTTTCGCTTTCATAGTTAGTTAGCTAGTTAGTTAGTTAGCTAGTTAGTTAGTTAGTTAGTTAGTTAGTTAGTTAGTTAGTTAGTTAGTTAGTTAGTTGGGTTATCATCATTGCACTCCAGACATGTCCATAGGTGCTCAGATCTTCCCCTCAGTATGAACCCAAACGTCCGATGGCTAATAGTACCAGTTCTATGTTGATTAACAAGTCTTCTGGCGTGTCTGGTGTGGGTCTAGTTTTTTGCTATGCTGATTTGAATTCCCAAGTCTTCCATTCTGGCGAGTGATGCAGATTCACTACCACCAAAGTCCTCTACTCTTTCCATTTCTCTGAGGGTATTAATAATATCAGCATGATCCATAGGCTGACCGTCGGTAGTGATAGCGGATCCAGCCAACCTGTCAGCTCTTTCCTTTCCATCGACGCCTGCACTTCCCGGAACAAAAATAAAGGTGACTCCAAGGACAGTGGACTTCTGTAATGATTCAAACCATTGCCTTCGCACCGAACCAGCCTGAACCCTCCGGATCATACTCATTGAATCACTGAGTATACATATGCAGGTGTATTTTTGTGTTTCGAGCCAGGCAAACGCTTGCGTCACTGCCATCACCTCCATCGTCATGCTGCTGGTTGTCATGGAGAAGGCGCCGTTGGCTTCTTTGACTGTTCTGCCCGCTGAGCGTGCTGTGAATGCCCATGCGCTTCTTTTTTGGCGTATAACGGATCCGTCTGTGTAGATTAGTGCATATGCTTCGTCTGAATTTTCACTGATGAGAGCGTTGACCTCTGCATTAATAGCAACAGAAATCTCTTCTCTACATCGCCTGTTGAGTCTGGCAATACAGGAAAATGTACAAATAAACGCACTAAAAAGCGCTTGATGCAGTGGCTGTTTCTTATCAGCACATATTTTAAGGTATGCTTTTATAAATTGTTGCGAATGCTTGAATGCCAGCAAAGATCTGTGTTGAGTCAAAACCAAGGAAAACGTCAGTGGGAACACTGTGCCGAAACTAAAAAGGACAGCACCCAGAACAATAATAAAATAAAAACCTACAAATAAAACACATCATAAAGTGCCAACAGGCGATAATTACATCTAAACCAAAACATGGCCGTGGTAACTGAAGGCAGAGAAGGAGTTAAAGAGGAGACTCGTGCCTAAAATTGTTATTGCATGGACTCTGGCTGCTCTTTTTAAATTACTAACTGTGCATATTACATAGTGTGAGGTAATCTTCGCTTTCATGTTTTAAAGACAAGGGAAGATACACAAAGCGCCATCGAACCTGATGAAATTACACCACCGAAAGACGATCAACAAAACGTCGTCCAAACTGAATCGGTATCTATCAGTATCAGAAATTGAAGATACACAAACATTTGACAATGAGAACATAACTGACTTAGTTTCAGAAAACACTGAATCAGAGGGAGGTGACTTCCAGGTAATCATCAGTTGTAGAGAAAGAAAGGAGAGAAAGAGGAAGGCCAGATGTGCTCAAAATACAGGCGAAACCAGCGCAGAAGAAGAAAACTCGTCATCAAGAAGCACCCACAAACGAAAAATAGATCACCCAAGCACACAAGAAATAGACAACGGTGACACACAAATATCGTCAATACTTGCATTAGACATTGATGCAGAGAATACCAACGACAAAGAATCAGATACATTCCAAAACTTTCTGAAAAAATTAGAAGTATAAAAAAAAACACTTCTATAAAGTTTCTGTCCAAGGATCTACGAAGGACCCAGGACGACAAATTATATATATTGTATTTATCCATTATAGAAATGTTATTGTTAGCAATGAGTGATTTAGCAATTATTAGTTTAAATATTAGCGGTTTGAAACGCAAACAACAACACATCACCACACTTATACACACATATAAGCCAGATTTCATTATTTTACAAGAAAAAAACATCAGGTCACACACTGTCTCCAAACAAATCACAGCAGAGTTAGGTCTGAGACACTCGTGCTTCAGCCTATCGAAACAACAAACTGGGTCAGGTACAGACATCCGATACATGGGAAATAACTAATACACATACGGACGACCAGGGAAAAATCTGCATGTTACAAATAGCAAATAACAAACATGCATATACACTAGTGAACATACATGCACCAGCAGACTATAAACATCAGCCTCTATTCTATGAACAACTAGACACCACACTCACACAAACATACAAAAGGCAGAATATTGTACTTGCTGGTGATTTTAACTGCGTACTGACAAAGGAGGATATTATTGGAGGAGTAGTCAGAGCGCAGGTGAGATTCACCAGCAAGGAAAATGTAAACCAATTAGACATACTGCAGAATATTATAGACACACATAGCTTAGCAGATGCATTCAGACATTAACATCCCAATATTCTAGAAACAACACACAAAAACACAGCATGCAACAGATCAGCCAGACTAGATAGAACATATATATCTGCAACACACCATATAATACAAAGTAAACATCTGAAAGAAACTGCTATTTACCGATCACAAAAGAATCTTTACATGTATTAGTACGAGGAATGCAAACTCACAGACATCAAAACGTTCACCACATTGGAAATTCAACAACACACTACTCGACCACATAGAATACGTACAGTACATGACCGAACACATATTGCTGTACACAAAGAACATACCTACAGAAAATGTTACAGAATACTGGGACATGCTTAAAAATACAATTCGAAGCAGAACACAAAAACTCGCATCCATCATATACAGAAACAGGCTGACACAAGAGCACATATTACAGCCAGTGATACGACTCACTAAACAGTCAAACAAAGACGCATTTCACTTACACACACTAGAAGCTGAATTAGAACAATACCAACAACACCGATACTTGGGTGCACTAGTTAGAGCAAAATTGGACACAATCACACCAGAGATACCCAGTAAACAATGGAGCAGAATATACAACACAACAGGCAAATATATACAATAACAGACATGCAGGGACACACACACACACACACACAGAACCTTCACGTATACTAGAATTATTTCATCAGTACTTTACACATCTTTTCACAGCAGAGCCAACAGACACACACACACACAAGATGACTTCCTGCAACACGCGAAAAAGATATCTGACACGGAACGAGACACACTAGATAGCTCACTTACTCTAGCAGACATAACACATGCACTCCACACTATGGGAACAAATAAGATGCCAGGTCCTGATGGATTAACAGTAGAAGTTTTATCAGCAATTTTTCCCTCTCCTAGGCCTTTACAAAGTATACGAAGCATCTTTTAACAAAAAAGAATTCCCAAACAGTTGTAAAACATCATACATCACACTGATACCCAAAGCCAGCACCGAGAAAACACAACTGAAAAATTACAGACCTATATCTCTACCTAATGCAAATTATAAATTACTAGCAAAAACGCTCACAAACTTAAACCTTTCATGTCCACATTGATCCATCCAGACCAGCAGTGTAGCGTACAGCACAGAAACATTCAACAACATACCCACTTCTTTAGAGACATCATTACATACACACATCAGAAAGACTGTTCCTCCTCTCTCCTGTCTTTGGATCAGAAGAAAGCTTTTGACAGGATTTCGCACACAATCTACATAAAACACTCCAATGCTGCAATGTTGGACAGTACATTAGACACTGCATGCAGATCCTATACAACCATCCTGAAAGCCAAGTGTTAGTGAATCAGTTATGCTAAACAGATACCAATACAAAACATCAACAATATTTGGTAGAAGTGTCATAGTAAATAACTATATAATCCCCACATTAATATATCTAGCCACAGTGGTAGATCCTCCAAAAGAGACAATCACATGCATCAACAAAGTAATCAGACCATTTATTTTTGGCCACACAGTCCATAATATTAAACATAGCACTCTCATACAAGAGATAAAAGGAAGGTGGCATCGCTTTAAAAGACATAACAACAATGATACGTGCGCTTAGAATCAAACATGTTGGTAACATTATCAAGCACCCAGAACAAAATACTTTGGCCTTATACTATATTGCAATTAGGATCCCCTATATTAGGAAAATTGATAATACTGCACCACATTTCTGATGGTACCAGTAACTGTCTGATTGTACACCCGTCACTCTTTTCCCTTGAGTGTTGAGCGTTGTCCATATTTACTGGTAACTTCCCCCAGTGATATTATCCTCAGGCCAAACTGATCTTTCTGTGCCTCCGCGCTGTTCCGAAAGGGCCCTCATAACCTCTGGCTTGTCAAACATCAATTCACTACTAAGTGGTTCAATCTGCCCGCCTGCTCGTTTCCCAACACACCCGCAAACCTGGAGAAAATATCCAAAGGACGCTAACAACCTGGATCTCTAAAGCGATGCTTGCCACTCTGCACTGAGCATGCCTGTCTCCACCTTCCTCAGCATGTTTTGCGAGTCAGTTACAATTACGGTATGTGTGTACAGCTGATTTTTAAGCCAGCGGAAGGCAGCAGTGACTGCCTCCACCTCCGTTCTCAAACTAGACGTTGTGATATCATATGCAGGTTTTGTTGCACTAAGCGACTTCCATTCGCTTTTGCTATGAACCCCCATGCACTTCTTCTACCTCTCAACACAGAGCCATCTGTATAGACAGATAATAACATTACCTGGGCGGGAATTGTCATGAATCATTAGTTAAACTTCTGATTCTGCAGTACCAGCTGGCCAGTCTTTGCATTCACGACCTAAAGTAATAAGAACACTACACTAGTAGTCTGATTCTTGCTTGGACACTTTGACCCACTCCTCTCCTCGCCAAAATGCATCAAGGCTGTACAAATGTCTAATTGTGTCTTTAGCTTGCACCATCCAAGACCATCCTCTTTTTCAGTCTGTGACCCTTAGCTCTAGCTAAGGAGGTGCTTCCTGTGTGCAGCTACTTTGAGATAGAATGTTGAGCCTATCTGCAACAATACGAAGTGCAAGTATATATCGCATACTTACTACCGGGATGTCTCTTGTACATCACATAATTAACGCATGGCTTCATTCTGTCTGCGTTTAAGTTTTATCAGCTGACTCTTTAATATGGTAAGCATTCAAAGTCCCTAATCCATGACCGACAAGATCACATGCTGGAACACTGTGAACAGTACTGTTTGTTCCAGGTACAAACCCCAAACCTTTTGTCAGGGGCTGTTCCGTTTCCATAAATATTTGTAGTTTATTGGCAACAATCTTCTCTAGCACTTTGTCAAAAAGTATTTTGTTGGGTGATAATCCTTAACGTGCAATGCCGGGAATGATCTGTGCCTTGTTTTGGAAGTGGGATTAGTTATCAGTGTATATAATGCCTGTTATGATAGTCTGATCCTTCCTTTGCATTTTTCTCTGAAGTTTCCAAAACATACCCAGTGATTTATCTCCTCCAATTTCGCTTATAAAATGTTTCCATTTAGCCATTTTTTTTTTTTGCAGAGGTGGTGGATCCGCCGCATACCTTCTGTTGAAGGCGTCCAAGAAGGGTACTGGCCCTCTCAAACTTGAAAGTTTTTTGCGTTGCTTACAGCGCTGATCTTGCTAGCTTTAGAAATAAAGACTGAGCATAGCATATGGTCACTCCAATGATCCATTCATCATCATCAGGTGCCTTGCCGACTGGCGTGGGTGATCATGCCTCTCCATAATCCGCGATCTCCTGCAGCATGTATCAGTTCGTGTGCCGACACACCTCCATGCCATGCAACAAGACTGTCAAGCATCTTCTCTCATTGTCTTCCTCTATCCCTCCCTCCACAGATCTTTCCAGTGGTCACAACATGTTCTATTTTCCCTCTTCTCATAACATGGCCGAAAAATGATGACTGTCTCCTTCTGATGTCAGTGATAAGTTGTCTTCGGTCTCCCGCATCTTTTAAAACCTCTTGGTTGCTCTTTTTTGGCTGTCCAAGGTATTCTAAGCATTTCTTCTGTAAAACCACATCTCTGAGGCCTCTAAAAATTGTTTGGCCTGCCTACCGATTGTCCAGGATTCACATCCATATGTTAAAACTGGATGTATGTAGCAAGCAAGAATTCTTTTTCTAACTCTCAATGACAAGGATATATTGCACAAGATGTTTTTCATTTGATAAAATGCAGTTTTTGCCTGTCCAATTCTGTTTTTTATTTCAGTTATGCATCTTCCATCTGATGTTATCCATGTGCCCAGATACTTAAATTTCTGTACTTGTCTTAAAATAACACCATTGACTTTTATTACACATTTAGGAATAATTTGTTTCTTTGATACCACCATTACTTCTGTCTTCCCATTATTCAAACTGAGGCCCATTCTTCCACTTTCTAACACCACAATGTCTATCATTTCCTGTAATTCTTTCTGACTTGTTGCTATCAAGACTGTGTCATCAGCATAACGTAAATTGTTTATATTGTGCCCACCAACCACGATTCCGGGCATATCAATTAAAGATCTCATAATATATTTACTGTATATTGAAAACAAATTAGGTGAAAGTACACATCCTTGTCGTACGCCCCTCTTTATGCTTTGAAATGTACCTAAACAGTTGTTAATTCTTATAGCTGCTGTTTGCTGCCAATACATATTCTTTATTATTCTTAGATCTTTCCCATCAATGTTTAATTTTTCTAACAGTTTGATTACTTCTTCATGCTTCACACATTTGAGTTCTTTGGATCCAAAATAATACCAACTCCCTTGCTATAATCTTTCCCTCCCGAGTAGATAATTCTGTGCTGATCTGAATACTTTTCCCCTGCTCCTGGCCATCGCATTTCACTAATTCCTAGTATGTTGATGTTCATTCTCTTCATTTCCATCTTGATGTTATCCAGTTTTCCGTTTCCATTAGGACACTATTTTGTGTCAGCACTGTTGACTGAGTAATAAACACCTATCAATGGCCGTGTCTGCATCACCAGGTCTCTCTGCCACTCTAATTGTCCTACCGTCGTTTATGCAGACTACGCCTGATTCTACCATACGGCTTGTTCTATTGCCTCAGAGGTAACAGAACAAGTAACAGATTTCTAATTTCTTGGACATGTAATAACAGCACCATAAATGGAAAGATATTACACAGAAATTTAAACTTCTTATTGTCATCGTTACGAATATTAGATCCAATTTGCGATTGTGTCCGTGAACAATGAGTCCCTACAACACACATCATACACTAGATTCCTTTGGCCATTGTTTCACTACATATGGTAGCAGCCCGTAGGATTTACATCTCACGGATGAGAATCAAACCAGTCTAAGAAACCTACTTTTACCGTACAAGACAGGTATATTAGGGCACCTTCTGGGGTTACGAAGAAACCTGCAGTCCAGTGTGGGGTGGGGTCAGTTGTTTGCATACTGCAAAAGATTCAACATTTTTCAGCGCAACACATGTTCGTCTAAACATCTCTACAATGCTCATAACAAATGTTTAGTACATAAAGTTCAAATTTTCATTTATTAGTCAGCACAACGCTAAGCATTTCTTTTAGTCTCTACACTGTTAAGTTTTACAGAATCTAACCAGTTCAAGTCATTATTGGTCTAACAGTATTTACACACAATGGCAAAGAGAAAACAGTTGTGGGGGGGAGGGGGGTGGGGGGAATGTGTCGCTCAACCACGTGATTATTTACAAGAGGCATGGAACACAAAACGTATAACCTGGTTATATGTATAATTATAGTAATGCTAATAATATTTATACAAAATATTAAATTGTTATCGTTAGTATTTTCTGGTCAGCAAAATAAAATGTAATAATATATTTTGGGTAAATAATATAAAATGTATAAAAAAGTTAGTTGCGTAGCCTTTACAGGACATTGCAGAACCAACTCCAGCATTTTTGGTTGTTGTGGTTTTTCTAGGCAAATTTTAGTTCAGTAGTTTGCCATTGCGACTGAATGGTCAGCTGTCAGTACCGCTGTAAAAAATTAATGCAAGACAAATCGCCCGCAGCTGGGATTGAACCCGGCACCCCAGCATTATGAAGCGTGTTCGCAACCCACATGGTCATAGAAACAAAAGTTTCATTGTTAAAAAGAAGTAGACTGAACAATATAGGGAAATATGGGTGAGCTGCATATGATAATGGTAAAGAATAGGATGACTCTTGTGAGTTGTTTTAAGGCCTGTTCTATAGGCCAACATTATTTATTAAATTTGTAAACAAACAACCAAGAACTTTTGCAAATCAACCAATCTTTCAAAATTTTCTGAGAAAAAATAATTGAGAACACCAAACTGCACATTTTCTATTTTCATATTTTAATAAATTAAATATATCATCATATATACATTTTGTTCGTTATTAACAGCCAGATGAACAAAAGAAATGTTTATTGCTCAAAGCTAATGTTACAACCATGTAGACTTTACTGTATTACAACTACTTGCTCTATAACACACGTTTCACACATGCTTCCTTTCCTTGAGCATATGAATATTTGCTTGCACAATTCTTTCTGTAAATAATTCTGACAGAACCATGTTTAAAACCCAGATTGTTGAGAAAAGAAAAACACCTTGACAATAATGGACCCATATGCATCATCACCAGGTCAGACTTGGTCATTCACTATAAAACAGCACACAAAATTTGTAACTATGGAAATGAGACCTTGACAATAATGGACTCATATGCATCACCACCAGGTCAGACTTGGTCATTCACTATAAAACAGTACACACAATTTGTAACTATGGAAATGAGATATTTGAGAAAAGCTGCAGGAGTGGCTAGAAGTGATCAAATCAACTGACATTTAAAACGTGTTTGCCTCTTCTAATGTGGTCACAAAAATGACTGCCTCTTCATGTTATTTACAAAAACCTAAAAATAAAAATAACTGCAGAAAAAGTCCACATGGGCAGCCAAAAATTTCTGCCTAATCGTGGAACGAAGTAGAGTAGGTAGTTTTTCTCTTGCGGCTGAGGATGAGATTCAAAAGATGTGAAATCCGCTACTAATTGTAATTTTGTGATATCAGATATAACTAAAATGCTATCTGAATTTGTTACAGTTTCTGCGTTTGGTTAGCCACAGGGTGGGAAGTGAAACAATTTCTCTTGTTTTGGTTAGCTGCAGGTATGAAAAGGTTGAGGAACACTGCCTTACAGCAACTATTCTGTAGTCTTATGGAAGTGAGAATTACGGCTTTGGTACAGAAAGAGTAACGAAATGTGTACCATATAAAGAGTAATCAATAAACATACGGTGTGTTTCCTGGTATTGATATGTCTGTGCAAGGAATGAAGACAATGTAACTTACTATCATCTAGGTGTCTCAAATATAAATTAATTTACTGATGTAACTTATCTGGCAAGTTTGATCTGGCAAGCAAGCATTATGAAGTCTCTAAATAACTCACAAAATGACAACCAATCAAAACCAGTGTAAATCTGGTGACAAAATAAAACCAACATAAATATATCAGATCTTGTTCCCACCACTATTATCCATTTTCGTCCTTTTTAGGATAAAATTTTTTGTTATTTGAAGCCCCACCCTGGCTTTTGCCAGGGGCCGCAATATAGGCAGGCCATAAATATGGCCAATTGTCTGAACGCGGTTTCTGGGACCTCTCCACGGCGATCCTCATACCCATGGTATCACTTTGTACAGATAATCAGATGCCAGAGTGGTTAGAACTCTGGGCTCTCATGCTAGAGACCTATGTTCAATCCTAGGTAAGGGATGGAGATTTTTGTTCGTGTCAGGAGCAAAATAAACATCCTCACCTGCAGTTTATGGCACTTGCACTAGCCATTCACCCTTAGATCCTTAGGCTCACTAGACCCCCCCCCCCCCCTCCCACATGGGTAAAGATGATAATTACATGCAGGTTTTTAAAAAAAATTATTTACAGTCTGTAATTATTGCCAGCACCACATACTTTTTATGGTCTCTGTTTAGTGAAACATAATTAAAGGTTAATTTTACCAGTCATACTATGGTATGGTTTATAAGTTTAAACATTGGATCAACATCATGGCACAAGGGTAGTAACCCATGAGTGATACGTTCTACTTCTACATGAAGTCTGAGTTCAAAGAATCTCAGTACAGTGCCCGAACTCCGTAGCACTGGTGGGGATCCTGAAATACTTTGTGTAGATTTTTAACTCGAAATTTTGCCTGGGCAACGCTGTTAGGCCACTCTTTTCGATTTCCAACTGCCAAGTGATTTTTTTTACGTGCGCAACAATACACAAGGGCGTCTGATCTTGCTACCGAGAGAACAGGGGAAACTTCTACAAGTCTACGTGAAAAAAAATCCAGCCTTCACCAGGGACCTCCATACAACGGTATGAACACTAGGAGTCAGAACTTAGGATACATTTTTTCACAAGTTACACCACATTATGTCAACTCTGAAAGGTAAGGTGGTAAGAATTGAGGGTCCTTATTTCTGTGTGCTATATGATGTGAGTATTTCAAGCCATTTTACTCAAAAATGAAAAGAAAAAGCTTCAGATAACAAAATAAAACCAACAGAAATATATCAGATCTTAGTCTTAGTTATAATTTTCTACATGTTAACTTCAGAAGTATGTAACAATAGGGTTTTGTTTACAAAGATGGAAATCAGACATTCAACATAATACATAATTTTGATTTGTGAAAAAAATTATACCCCCCCCCCCTTTTTCACTTATCAAAACAGAAATAAAAGAAAGCTGCTTCTCTCTGGAGCAAAAGTGGGGTGGCTATTTTTAAATATCCATAATAATGTTAACATGTACATCTGCATTTTGATGTCATGTGCTTAACACTCTTGACATCCTTAACAATATGTTTATTTTCAAATAAAGATGTTGCGAAGCACCTGGCTGAGCATTCAGAGTTCTGGGATTTCATTCAGGAGACCTCACTTGGAATCCTGTCAGGCGGTGACAATTTTTGGAGGAAAAGAGGTGAGACAAACACTAAATCCTAACCAGCACAGCACATATCAACTGCACTAGTCATGCAGCCCTAAAACTGACCCCACCCCCTTTCCAGGGACCAAAACTTTCCAACACAAGGCAACCAAGTGGCATCATGTAAATAGTTCCACAATATACTACAGTCAGGCTGCACACAGCTATGCTGAAAGTCGTGACCTCTTCCTTCTTCTTGCATTCACTGCTGCAAACTTCAGTGGAAAGTTCGGGTTGTTTGCCCACTTCTGGACTTTGGCTGTTTTAACAGATTCGACTTATTTGTGTGCATACTGTTGGCTCGTCACCTCTCAGGCAGATAACTCTGACTTTGAAGGAAACAAGCCTAATACATTTTGAGAAGTAGTCTTTTCTCTCCCCCTCCCCAAAGTATCCCCATATGGGAAAGGGGGGGGGGGTTCATTTATATTTCAAATCTAATAATAGTCTGTTAAATTATATTGTGTGCCAATTTCTCATTATTATCATTACTGTGTTACAAATGCCAACCAACTAAAACAGTTACAAGTGTATTAATACATATTGTAACCACAAAAAGATTTTTTTTAAATTGCTGTGGCTTGTACATTGCACCATGTGATATTGATTTTGCATTCACCATAATTATTGACGTTTTTGGCACATAATTAAAAACACATAAACAATAACATAATTCAAAGGGGGAAACCCCTATAGGTAGCATACAATTAATGAATTACAGCCTAATTGGGAGAAGGATGGATGAATGAATGAATCAAGAACTAACATCACTTCACTGGGAACATTCCCACAAAAGCTCCATCACCTTTTTCAGTAAGCAACAAAGAGATGACATGTACTGATTGCAACCTGATTAAAAGTCTGTATCTGTTTTCAAAGAATATCTTCCACAGCCTCTACTCACCCTCCATTTGGAAAAAGGAAACAACTTAAATAAACATAACAGGAGCTCTTTAAAAGAAAACAAATATAATTAACTGACCTGTTGGCACTAACTGTTGATGGTTTCAGAATGAAAACTATCTAAACGGCATTTACAGCCCCTGCTAGTGTAAGCTGTAATTGTATCAGTATTTTTTGTTGTTGTAAGCAAATCCTTGTATGCTACATTCCACCCACAATGATAATTATTTCATTCATGACTGTGGTATTATGACGCTCACAAGTTCTACTTCTCATTCGATTGATATTTCTTTCACATGGCTATACTGGCATCAATTTAGTAAGCATTAAAAAGTCACTCAAACCTGCTGTATAGTGCAAAAACCTGGATAACGAATAAGCAACTAGAAACCGAACTGAGTCTCTGGAAATCTGGATCTGCAAATGAAAATTGAGGTGCAGAAATAAATTTGTAAAAAATAATAACATTATGAAAACAAAGAGTTGAAATAACATTTGAAGTACACTGAGTTCATCTTATAACTCAAGTAAAAGTAAAGATCCCTTTTTATGCCTTTTAGGAGCATCAGGAATATAGGAAGAGCACCCATATTTTTACAGACCAATCGGGGTTAGGTGGGTAATGTGGTCACCATTATGCCAGATATAACTCAAAGAATTAATAGATCAATAATACAAACATACACAGGAGAACCTTAAAAAACAAAACCATCTGATATTGCAGATTAACACCCAGTGACTCAAAGCCAACAGAAACAAATCCCAGAAACTCCATTCAGCCATATTAACATTTTCAGTCGCAAGCAACGCCTGATGTATTTATGAAGATACCCCATAATTTCTTTCTACAATGTGCCCTTTTACTTTGTGTGTGTGTGTGTGTGTGTTAAAATTAAATATTTAGTCATGACATATTAAAGATAATCAGGCTTTACCAGATGGTTACAACTGCTGCTTAAATTGCCATTTTAAAAGTTAAAAAAATCACAATGTTTCACCATGGTTTTTATCTCCACTTCACAACAATGCATGGTGAGCTACCTGGAAACACATTTTTTAAAATCACATTTTCATAAAATAATTTCATATTTGTAAAAACAATTGTGTATTTTATTTGATTTGATCAATCTTGCATTTCTTTTTAAAAATAAATTATGTATCTTATCAATTTTTATTTCTTTAAAAAATAAAACAGAATGCATTTCATTAATCTTGTATTAATATTTATAACAGATTAATTACGTATTTGATGAAAGAGTTCTGTATTTGCCATTTCAAACAATGAGATGACAACATGTTGTTATTCCGTAATATGTAAGTGCTGCTAGTAAAATTAAAAAGGCAAAGGACCACTCTCATACTGGGCAAATGATTCAAGACTCATAATTATAGGCCAATAAACAAAGATACTGTGAGTGCTGGAGCTGACATCATACGATTAATGTCTAGAACTGATCAATAGGGATCAATGTTTATCTCGTGCAGATATTCCGGTGGTACATATGATTCAAAACTGATGCTGCACAGACCAAAAAATGAGGCTTAATCAGGACATCCAATTTTTGTTCATATTGATAAACTCATTTCCAAAACCAACAAAACTGAAAAATGACTCAGTCTTCTTAATAGACAATAACAAAAATGATATTCTGCAACAAAAAACAAAACTTGTACATGGTGATACATATTGCTGTTTGCATTTGGAATGTCTTTAAAACCTTGATTAAGCTTTTCAGTGACCCTTTATAAGTAAAACATGTTGACTGTGAGCCAGGAATGTACACATTGCCATATTCCAATTACCAATAAGGGAAAAAATTAAACAAATAGGTCGTGTGTTCACTTACTCCCAGGATTTGATCCAATTCAAATCAAACTAAAGTCATAATGTGGTAATGAAAATGGTAAAGAATTGGTCATACATTTCCAGAGTATTCATTCATTCATTAACTATGTACTTTGCAGAACATCACTCTCATCACGGTCTGCCTGAAAGATATTCGGTCTCTCGCCAGCTTTCCTGCCTCATGTACTTTCACACCCAAGGAGGCTCTTATATCCTGTGCCCCTGATCTTACTGTTTTTGATTTGTAATGGATGTTTTGAAGCTTTAAAACAATAGTCACACATTTTGCTAGAAAAAAGCCCAGTTTTATATGTAAATATATATATATAAATATATAAATATATATATATAAATATATATATATAAATATATATATATATATAAATATATATATATATATATATATATATATATATATATATATATATATATATATATATATATATATATATATATATATATATATAATATATATATATATATATATATATATATATATATATATATATATATCTATATATATATATATATATATATATATATATATATATATATATAATATATATATATATATATATATATATATATATATATAAATATATATATAATATATATATATATATATATATATATATATATATATATATAATATATATATATATATATATATATATATATATATATATATATATATACACACACATACAGATATAGGTTAGTTGCGTATCCTTTACAGAACATTGCAGAATCAACCCAAACAGCCCCTGGCTGTTATGTGGTTTTTCTAGTCAAATTTACGTCGAGCCATTTGCCATTGCTTTCTGGATGGTCGGCTTTCTTGTTACCCTTGCCGAAATCAACGCAAGGTGCATGGCCCGCAGCTGGGATTGAACAGGGCATTACGAACCGTTCGCACTGACTTAGCCGCAGAACCGACAATATATATATATATATGTGTGTGTGCGTGTATATTTATATATATATATATATAATATATATATATATAGTAAAGATCCCTTTTCCCGCTGTTAGGCACATCAGGCATATAGGAAGAGCACCCATATTTGTACAGACCAATCGGCGCCAGGTGGGTAATGTGATCAGCATTATGCTGGCCATCTTTACTTTCCCAGGACTTTCCCTGGCACCTATTTTAGGCAGGGCTGACCCGCAACGCCCTATACCATGATAAAATCCCAAGCAGCCAGTTTTGGGTTTCGATCACAGTATGTTGGATTTACGAGTCCGACTCGCAACGCCTAAGCCACGCACACACATATATATCATCATCACTTACGAGATGATATAACTGAGAAAAGCTACCAACCTAACCATCTAAGATTGAGTAAATAATACTATCAGACACATTGTGGGAAGACACCTTGTACTAGATTCATTAAGAAAGATCAGATTAAGTGGTGTGGCCATCTCGTTAGAAGCCAGCAAATATTACAGCTCTACATCTCAGAAGATCCTTTAAAGTTGGAGTGCATCTGCCTGAGAGGCAAGGAACCAACAATCTGCATACAGTTAAGTCATATCTGTTAAACAGATGTGCACACAACACACAGGTTCTAGAACAAGTCTAAAATTCAGAGGTGGAAAAACAAGCTGAACTTTCTGCAGGAGTTTACGGCCAGTGAAATGGGAAGAAGATTTCATATGCTAATCCAACAACTGGACAGAATTAAAAAAAAACAGTTTGCTGTCTCTACAATGAAGATTCGCTACAGTGCATCCACTGCCTGAATTTGGAAAATATTACGCAGTGAGGCACAGAGAAATGGTTGTACTGCTGTCCAAAAACCATGCGATCAAAAAATAAATTTAACCGTCTACCAAGGAAAACCCTACTACCTGATGATCCTGACATTGTTAAACACATTCACTAGCATCTTAGCCACATAAGACAAGGGAAAAAACCCAAAACTAAACTGTGTTCTCTTCCTGATATAATTAATAGTAGTAGTGGTAGATTTTTACCCCACTAGGACATCACACAATCGATAAACACCCGATGACACATAGTGCCACCATGTGGATAAGGATCACTGTGGAGAGGTCCCAAAAACCACGTTCAACCATTAGACCATATTTATGGTCGGGCTATATTGCGGCCCCTGGCAAGAGTCAGAGTAGGGCTTTAAATACAAAAAATTGCATCTCATAAGGAGATGACTGGATAACGAGTGGTAATTAATATCATTACTTATGTGCACTAACCAACTTCCACATGTACAATTTCTGGAATATTATGTTTAAATATATCAACAGAAAATATGCTACGATTATTACATAAACAAATATAAGAGGAGATCAATAGGTAGGTCACAAATGGTTTTGGTATAGCAGGAAATGTAGCTAATGGTTTCTAAAGTTGTCATCAAATGACAGCAAAGAGGAGATGATTAGAGGTGACAGGCAAGTAACAGTTGACTCTAGCAGCTGCAATAGGATGCTCATATGGTTCAGCATACAACATAATGCATGACCAACTGAAATTTTTGGGTCAATGAAAACCCACCTTGGCAGGAGTCATTTCATGAATGACACAGAAGTTGAAAGTGACGTGAAAATGTGGCTTAGAAAACAAAGCTCTCAGTTTTATGCAGCAGGTTTGGGAGGACTGATAAAACGTTGGAACAAGTGCATCAATGTTGGTGGAAATTGCGTTGAAAAATAAAAGGACAGTGTATGTGCACAAATGTACAACGGGGTTTTTTAAAAGCAATCATTTGTGACTTACTTACTGATGTCCCCTCATACTTCCATAGAAAACAACAGTTCTCTCAATCAAATAATTCATGCTATAAAACACAATAGTGTACTTTACATAACTAGACAATTCTGGGTTCATTTAGTTTTAATGGGAAAAAATAAACATGGCCATTTAACAAACATCTTCATGATCTTACTAGATATTCTACTGTTATCTCAAAAAGATTTAAGTAAAGTTAATTGCATATTTTTTTTTAAAGGACATCATAAACTATATCCAGAACTTACTGCATGTTTGTGGTTTTACTATGCAGTATAACATTCAGTAGTTGGTCACTACTTGCAGAATGGTACGATGCCCAAGTGGTTAGTTATATCACATTGCTTGCAGATGACTTCGAACTTTGGTATACATGTAAATAACACAAATTATTTTTTTTTTTTTTTACAAAAATACAAATGATCTGGACACTTTCAGAAATCAAAATCTCATAGGAATATTTAAAAAAAAAAAATTTTATTGATAACATCAAAGCAACAGAAACCAGCAACCACAATTTGGTAAATATTAATTTCTACTTTTTTTTTAAAAGGCTGGTTTTAATTTTGAAAAAAATTACTTGTGAAAAGAAAAAAGAAAAAAAAGGAAGTAATGAAACAATTTGTTATTAAACACAAACTTCACCACAGGTTACGATGAGAACCTTTTTATTTAGCAAATGATAACACTAACAGTGGACCTTGTCAAATTATCTGGTCCTTGTGAATGATGCAAAGTAATGTGAACTTGGTGCACTATACTTATTACATAGTGGATCTTCTGAATGATGTATGCTGCAGTGTGAACTGTTTGGCACTGATTATAAATGCAAAACAGAAAACAAGTGAGAACGTTTTTGAGAATTTAAAATTAAATTAGCAAAATTATAATTAATACCAACAAAACTACACAAGTTTGGTATGGGAAAAAAAGCAAAGCAGAATACAATGGAAACAGTTTAAGAAAGAATAGTATTTGAGTAGTGTAATAGAGGGTTGCATTTTTCACCGGCACCCATCAAGACAATGTTTAAATTAATATTTACTTTCATGTAAGTGCAAATTAATCCTTTTTTTTTTTTACGTTATGAAGAGTTAACATCGCTGTGTCCGTGCCTTTCCTTTCCTCAGTAGCTAGCGAAGAGTTCCATGTTAACTGTGCCAGTTGCAACCTGATTAAAAGTGTGCCCATGTGTTCCCTTCAGTGTCGAAAATTATCTAGAAACACTGCTCACTCATAAACACACACACAGAAAAAAGGATTGCAAAGATACATTTAATTAGATTAAATTAAATTAATCCAAACTCATGCAACTTACATTTCAGAAACAAATTAGCAAGAGACAAAAGAAAGACAACTTTTAAATAAGGTCTCAGCGTGTTGGACTGGAATGTCAATTATTCATTCTGGTATAAATTAAGCCAACATGTTTATTAACTGCAAAACTGAAGGGTGTTTTAGAAGCAAAAAAAAATCAACTTTCCTGCACCGGGTTTTCCCCATATGGCTAGGTATCTTCCTGCAAAACAGTTGTTCATCTGCTAAGATCATCATACGAAGCAAAAACATTCATAGCTCTAGTAATTGACACCAGGGATATGTACTGCACTAGCCTTCAAAGCACAAGGTAGACAGTTTAACTACTTCACCATGGTAACCCTTCAAATGCAAACCCATCCTGAGTTTTTTCCTAAAAATTGCTCACATGTTTATTGTTTGTACAGGAGACTAGCATTTTCTCAAGATAATTCAGTCTCTTTATAAGTTGTTTCAGTAATATACTATAGACTGAGTACATACACACATTAAAAACAACAAAACTGAACACTTCATAGTTTCTAAGAAAGCCCACATTCAAATAATTTCCAAATTTAATTAACATGTAAAAATGAAATAGGTAAACCATTTTCAGTAAGTACGTTAGGCAGTATATTCTGCCATGTGACCCAAAGATAAACCAAAGAACTGTCATATCCAAACATCCTTTGCACAACTGTGCAATGTTATTAAGAACAGACATAAACCATAAGTACATTTTTGTCTTGTCAGCAAGACTTGTAAAAACCAAGAATATATCCAGTAACTGAAAACCTTATATTGAATGATCACATGTTTGGTTCTCGTTGGGTTTTCTTGACTGACTATGGTAATGAAGTTTCAAGGTATCCTGTATTAAAATGAACATACACGCAGACTGCGTGAGCAAATGGTTTAAAATGACAGATCAACATCATTACACAAGGGTAGTAACCCATAAGTGCTCGGTTCTACTTCTGATGCAAACCTGAGTACAAAGAATCTCAGTGCAGTACACAAACTCTGTAGCACCGGAGAGGACCCTGAAATACTTTGGGTAGATTTTTTAAACTCCAAATTTTGCCAGGCAGCGTTGTTAAGCTACTTTCTTTTTAAATTTTCAACTGCACACAGGTGTCTAATCTTACTACTCAGAAACCAGGGGAAATTACTAGGTCAACAAGAAAAATCCCAGCTTTCACCGGGGCTTGAACACAGGACCTCCAGCACTCAAGGCGGGTGTCATGCCTCGAGACCACGCAGTTCCCTGAGCAAATGAAAACAATAAAACAGACTAATAGTTACAATGTCCAGTAAATCTGCACTTAAACCTCATTTTAATGGACAAACAAGAATGGGAACATCAGGCTGATATTGCAAAAACAAGCAATTATGAGATGACACATTTGCAGTGGAGCTGAAACCTTACTACTGACTACTGTACAGCAGTTCTTGTATAGTTATCACAAATCCATCTGATTAGACTCCAGATTTTATCTACCGCTTCTAAACATCCATCTTCTTCTTGTGTGAAACAAATTATCTATATCTGCAATGTTGTCTCTAGTATGAACTTAACTGTCTTTTGTAATTCATTCAGCGACCCGTAAAGTTTCACTTACACTGATGTTTCTCTTTGCCAAAAGTTTTGCCTTGATATTTTGTATTTGGAACAGTCTTAGAGGACATAATCTGTTGTCTCAGGTGCCAGTCCACATGTACACATGGCTGATTCGCCTATTTCAAATTTTGTGTACCTGTGGCTGCAAAGTTGATTGGTCCTGTTCTAAAGCCTAGAATAACTTGCTCTGGTCTATCAATAAAACGGTAATCGTCTTGTGCCGGTTTTGGTTGCTTTCTGATTGATTTTATTATTTTCTTCTTTTGCTAACAGAAGATCTGAACATCCATTTAAATGGGGTCTTTTAAACATAGGTGTGTATACCACTAAAAATCAAATAGCATAAGGGGAAAAAATGATATGATTAAAGAAACTGTTGACATCTCACCAGGAAGTAAATAAATAAACTGCCCTCATCATAAAGCAAATAAATATTATTATCTGGAATGTAAAACATACAAGCAAAAAGGAATATAAATTATTATGAAATATTTGCCATGCTGTCGATGTTTTGGTCTTCACTCTCAGACTGCTGTGGAAGAAACAACAAAGGTTAAAAATATTGATATCTAAAAAAAAAAATTTGTTTACAGGGCAATTATTATGTGGTAAAAAGTATAGGACCATTTTAAAATTATCATGACCTGCTTGAAGTACAGAGGCTACATGCTGTATAGCTAGCTCAGCGCTGACTCAAGCTTTTCAACACTCACGCTGACAGTTGACATTCAGTATTCAAACATACTGATTTAACAAGGACACAACATTTTAGACTGGTTGGTATTCACACAACACTGGTTCAACAAGGACACAACGTCTCAGACTGGTTGGTATTCCCACACAATGGTTCAACAAAGACACAATGTCTCAGACTGGTTGGTATTCCCACACACTTGTTCAACAAGGACACAACTTAACAGACTGGTATTCCCACACACTGGAAAAACAAAAACTGCCACATAAGGACAAGGGAACTTGTTACTTTCGGACACAATTTGAGAAGCCTGGAGAATATTCTCACATGCAGGAAAAGTTACTGACTGGCTCACAAAGGGAGACAATACTGGATGAATCAGCACAGAAGGCCTTTAATTTAACTTTTCTGGAAACAAAAAACATAGGAAAGAAAATCACTTGTGGGATTTCTCTCTTGTGTCGTTATACATATATCACTTAGGGCTAACAGGCTTGTATGTATGTATATATATATATATATATGTATGCCTGTATGTATGTATATGTTTGTGTGTGTGTATGTTTTTATGTGTGACTGTCCGTATGCATGTATGTGTATGTGACAGTCTGTATGCAAGGATGCATGATGTATGTTTGTAGGTATGGGGGTGTGTATGTGGGTAAGCATGTGTGTGTGGGTTATTAAGTGAGTGGGCGTACATGTCGCGCGTAAGTGTGCGCATGCATCTTACCACCCATCTGTATGTTTTTTTTCTTGATATTCATAAGATGTATTTTATTCGAACATAACATGCTTTACTGATAAAATAACTGTTGTGTGAGAGAGGGGTGTTTGGAAGAACTGAAAGTGAGACGGGCAAGCATGCCCAATTAGTGAGCCTTTAAAAATAGCTTGTCCGTTCATTCTTTTGTATCCTATACAATCATTTTGATAACATGGATGGAATCTAGTCGAGCACTTTTGGCCTCTCTCAACATTATGCTTACAGTTTCGGTGCTTTATTAATATCCTACCCCCAAACAGGGAAAATCCACAGTTCACGGGACAGTCTAATATTTCAGGGGGTGGTAGATGGGCTGCATGCAATCGTGTGACCTAGACTGCACTCTCTTGTGGGATGTAGGTGGGTTGGGGTTAGGGGCAGTTCTAGATGTTTTGGGATTGTTAAAAGTATCAATAAGCTAGGAAACTAAGTCTTAAACACCCCCCACCCCCCAATGTTGGAATGTCCTGTGACGTCATTAAGGTTAGGAAATTAATAAAGCACCAGTTTCTAGTGGATGTCTTTGGCATTGAGCATGGCAGATTATAACTGCAATCAAATACTTCCTATACAACATCTGGTACATAAATGTTATAGTAAATACAGTTTATGAAATTCTGCATATGCAAGCAATTTTTCTCAATTCTAATGACAAACCTCTATTAGAGATGACAAACAAAGCAGCTGCTGCCTGAGAGCAGTTAAGTCGGTCTGCAACTGATGGTAGGTCTCTTCCGGAATCACAACACATTCTTCTCCATCATAACTAACCATGAGGTTATTGTCATATGGTGACGCAGCATGTTCTGAGCTTGCACCGAGTTGTCTGTAACATATGGAATTAAAATAAAAGAGGTGGTCAAACTGCATCATATAAGAATAAGACAATGTATGCACTGGAAAAAAAATACTACAATCAATGCCACCACACAAGGCATTTCATTTCTGGCTCAGTCCTCTGATACAACAACTACCCTAGGTAGCTCTATTGATTGTACCCATCAGAATTTGATTACAATGTCTTGAACGTGAAGACAGCACTGGCATGTTTCACTAAGCTTCACTCTGAAGTTATATATTCATGTTATCAGAGATTTGTCATTAACTACCACCCTAGTCCTAGTCCATACAGCATTGATGATATCAGCTCTGTCATGCACCTTCCGCGTGCATCAATGCAAAACAGGAAAACAAGTGTACATTTTTCAGGTGCTCTCATATTCACCCCTCAAGTTATTCAGCTTTTTTGATAACCTGACTGCAGTTACTAGGTGCCAAGAGTCATAGGTATTTTTGGCTGAACAATGATCTAATGCTTGCACTAGGTGCAGGGTGTGGTGGATGAGGAGTCATGTCACACCTGCACTGGGTGTGCCAAATTTGGTGAGTAGTGAAGCACAATGTCATATGTGCACTTTTGGGATATGTACCAGCCCTAGAGTACTACAATCAGAACATCGGGATGTGGAAGGAGAGATGAGAGATGTACTGCATCTTGAAGGGTTAACACACAGACTACATCATGGGTCACTGGCATGTTAGAAAGAGTCCTTTATTGCTGATAATTATCAATGACCCATACAGGCAAAGATATGCTGTGGTGGATTTATACTTGTGATATACCATGCCCTTGGTGACACCTGTGATAAGTATGATATGACCCTGGGGTGTCAGATACTAGCAGTAACTCTGGCAAGGTGACAGTCATGTCCTTCTTAGGGCAGTTCACCACCATTGGGCTAGGTCTGGAACTCAGCTCTCCACTATGGCTCTCAGCAGCTATCAGCATGCGACAGCGGCCACCCACCGGGCAACAGCTTTGACGGGCTGGCTAAACCAGGAGAGGGTAGCTGACCTGGTTTTTAACCACTAGGTGGTTGGGATATGCCTACCCTGCATGCAATGATTGGACTCGGTGGACTGTGTGGATGAAACCTCTTTTTAGCGGACAAGAAGGTGATTACAAGCAGGCTCTGGGGAGAGTTTTGAGCAAGGCAGGGTACTTAAGACGCCTTGGTAATCCCCTGCACCTAAGTTCATTTCTAATTGTCTCGACATTGTCCTGCCATTGGATCAAGGTGGACACAGACGAGAGAGTTAGGCAGACGAATTGTGCAACTCTTCCACACTTAAATCCAAGTCCTTGTGCAATTCACTTTCATCCAACTATAATCACTGATCATTACTTTAGATTAAAAGTAGTCTTCGTCACTCACGATAGACAAACAACATAAGTATGGCAGCTGGAACATGATGTCACACTATGATAACTAAATAAGTGTCCTTAGTAAAAACCTTCCTCTTTTCTATTTAACTTCACCTGCTCTCTACATAAATGTTTTAGAAGAGGGTTCAAAATGAGCGCTTTGCTAAGCTTTCTATGCTTCACGGCCAATGAAGGTTAAATTTAATGGCTGTGCATATGGTTAATGCCTCTGACTCAATTATTGATTCCGTGTTCTTTGCAGGCAACGTGTAAACTTTCTTTGAAATTTTAAATCAAATGTATATTCTTCTTCTTTGTTGGCCAGCTGTAATCTCTGGCAGAAAGTCCTAGTTGTTTGTCCATTTGGACTTTGGCTTTGTGCCAGGAGCTCAGTTTTGCATGTACATACTTTTTACTGGCTTATTGTTTGTGTGCAGCTGGTTGTTTCTTACCACTTAGGCAGATACACGCCAACTTCGAAGACTTTTATGACACGATTGTTGGGGAAGCAGTGGGTCTATTCTTGTTTTCACCACAATGATACTTTTTAAAATTGAAAAACCTGGATCTTTTGATCTGAATCAGCGATGAGTGTCCAGCTCTCACAACTATACTATGACACATTAAAAAAAAATTTCATACTCACAGAGAAAGTTTAACACCATGCAATATAAAACAATAAGCCACCTCTCAACCTATTTTAAAGTACAGTGGCTATATAAAGTTGAGCCCTAAGGAGTAACTTCTCCTACCTCTGGCCACTGAGTATGACATTTATCAGATACTTACCAATATCTCTAGATAAACAAAACTAAAATTATAATATCAATAAAGATTATGGTAGAAGAGACTAACCTGAAGCTGCTACTGGACTGAGGGGTAAGTCTGCTGCTTTTGTCCATATCAATGCTTGTCATGTCATCCTCTGTACCATACTCTCCACACTCACTGCTGGGGTCATCCAACACTTCTGGAGTGTTACCAAGTAAGACCGAGCGCTGCTGCATATCTAGAGTATAAGCAAGCATTAAATGTATTAATCTACGTGTAATATCAACAACAACAAAAATGTATTTAAAAAACTTATGATCAACTGGCAGGTTAACCCTTTCACCCTGAGAAGACGCAAAATTGACACTTCCATCTGTGTCCTATTCCGGATAAATGTTACTTTTACAACATGTTTATAATGATCTGATAATGAGTTAATGCTACTGACTTTTTCTGTATTTGTGCAAACATTTAGTAGAACAGGATAAGCACACTTAAATTAACTAAAATATAATTTGGGGATTTAGATCCACTGGCTTTTTCAAAGCCAAGTTGGCGTAGATCTTCCCATAAGCCTAAATGATACAGGTCAGTGGGTCATAAAATGAGACCAGATACATATGCTTTGTTAGATTATTAGCCTTTAGCACCCCACAGTCGAGTATACTGGACTTCCGCCACCCACCTCGTAGCGTCCCACAGTCGAGTATATTCGACATCTATATATGGTTGAAGAATACGAAGCCTAAACGGAGCTACGCGTGTGACGTCACTCGAAAACTATAAATAACTCATCTAGAGTGGTTTCACTTCCTGTGCTGGCCGAGAGTAGGTTTGTGTGATCAATTTTTCTCAGCCAGTTCGATATCCATCACCATCCTTCAAAATGGAAGCCATTTATTCTGAAATCTTCATGGATTCTGACTCTGACATTTTGGGTGTTACTGCAGCCTATATCAGTCGCGAAGTTGATATGTCTGGAGACGTAAGTGAAGGTAGTTCTGTTTCCAGTGTGTCAGATTCTTCGGATAAGGAATACGAGGAGCTGCATAACTAATTGGTGAGTCTTTATGTTTGTACTGTTTTTTTTTACATTTTTCCATAAAAAACGCGAAATGTGAAAGAATAAGGTGGGAGGCAAGGGAAATAATTTGAATTTTTATTGTGGGGTGCTAAAGGTTAGGAACTATTCCATCTAAGGCTTTAGTCCGTTCATGCTTATTGATTACTCCCTTCATAAATCATATTTCTTTACATGGCTAGAAGTCAATAACTAAGTCACAAATGGTTATGGGATGGCAGAAAAATGTAGTTGGTTGTTTTTAAAGGTTTCATTAGGTGTCAGTAACATCAAACTTTATTGTGTCTCCGTTCATTAGGCGGCGCTAGGTGTTGCATGAGGATTCGCAACACCAAAACAAAATGGCAACTGTACCCTCAAAGAACAACGTGCTGCTGTGCAGGGTTGTTTTTTGTGGGGAGGGGAAATCTGCAAAAGACATTTATAAGGAAATGCTTCCCGTAAAGCGGCACCTAGACGGGCTTTAAAAAAAAAATTCTCAAAGGCGCTCTCAAATTGACGAAGTCTGATCTGGTCATCCTGCTGAGACTGCAACAGACGCATCCGTGCAGGAGATGATCAGAGATGACAGGCGAGTAACAGAACAGGATTATTACTGGGGACCAATCATGGGTGTTCACAGTGTTCTGGGATTGTCAAGGAGTGCTAAGCGGCGCCTCAATTGAACAGAAACTATTCCTCCTCCACAGCGCTTAGCTTAACGTCTAATCACTGCTATTCATCGAGCAATAACCACAGAAGTGAAAACTGATGATGATAGCCAAATGTTTTTACTGCATAATCTCTTGAGGCTCTCAAAGGGATGTTTTTTGCAGTAAATTTGGGACCTGTATTTGGGAGAGTGCCTTGACTTCTCCCCATACCTTGGTGATTGGGGGGGGGAGAGAGAGAGAGAGAGAGAGAGAGAGAGAGAGAGAGAGAGAGAGAGAGAGAGAGAGAGAGAGAGAGAGAGAGAGAGAGAGAGAGAGAATGTGCAGTGTCAGCAATGTAAGCTGATTACAAAAAAATAGAGTATATTATTTCTGGAAATTCTTTTTACAGAAAGGAGCAACAGAATAACAATAAACACAGGGAGTAAAAGTTGTATGGATGAATGATGCAGAAAAGACATGAGGCCAGAATGGCCAATGTCTAATTCTTAGCTCTAAAGTTTTGTTTGTTTGTCAGTGATCCTCCATATTTTAACATGCCTGTCTTAAGCAGACATGAGGATGACTCTAGTTCTATGAAGTCAGCATTGCTTACAGAAATGTGTGCATGAAAAAAAAAAACAGGAGGGGGAGGAAATTAGTATATTATACTCCATTTATAGCCATACAGGTAACAGTATGTGCTTAACTCTGTGTGGTCCTGTGGCTTAGAGGTTATTAAAAGCATTTAACAATTTCATGATTCTCAACCTGCAGGGAAAGGTTAAAAAAAAAAAACATTTTTATTGATCATCAGACAGTAGTGCAAGAGTCGATGAAAGAGATTGGGGCACAGCAATGCATTAATTAGCTTAACATATCAAAACCTGCATTTAATCATGATGTAATATAATTTACTTACATTGATCAACCTGGGTAAACTGTAAAAATAACATATTTTAATCATGTGCATGCCAGGAAAGATGTTCTAGTTACCTTGTTCCCCTGTAGATAATGATTCTGAAGCTGTTCTGTAGGTACACACCCCAGATGTTGACTCTGAGAAACTTGATCTGCAATTGGTTGCATTTATTTCTGTTGATTTTTTAATTGGTGTTGATACAGCCGGGCTTGATAACTGTGCTGCTGATTTGGTCTTGATCTCATTATGACAAACGAAGGAACCATCTCCAGACAAACCAGAAGATTTACCTTCATCATGATTCAAATCATCTTTCTCTTCAACATTTATATTGTGAAAAGTGGGTTTTACAACACAGCCAGTGTCTTCTGAAGATGCAGGATATCTCTTCTGGTAATCTGAATCATAGTCACAGGTACAAATTGTCTCAGCAGTCAAGGAGATATCACTGAGTAAGGTTTGTTGTGTGGAAATTATATCCACTAAGTTGTCACCTACTGGTCTGTCTAAGGGGTCTTGCTGCGCCAATGGTGCCTTTGTTTCATTGACCTCGTCAGATGAATCATAAAGTTTGCTTCCACTTGTAATCCTTGATAACCTTCTTGCTGACCTTACAGAGGCTATAAGATGTCTGTCTCTGCCAACTAAATTCGGCATGTCTGAATCTGACTTCAAGTGGCAAGAACTGGTTTTATTTTGCGACACATCACTCACACTGTCTCTAATGGCACAATATTTAGCGTTGTCAGCGATCACTTTAGCAGTTGAGTCACATTCTGTATTACTGACTGTTAATGTTGTCTCATTGGCTGGCAATCTATGAGTTACCAATTCAGAACTTCCTGCAGGCATTTCTGTCTGATCAGCACAACACAAAATATTACCGTCCGTTAACCCATTGTGGCCTTGGAGTTTGTAGTGACCACAATTATGACAGAAACTAAGACTCCACAGCTCTGAATGTTTCAGGAGGTCACTGTCAAACTGTTTTATTCGTGTAGATCCTTGAACATCATCTTGCCAAGTCCCTATACTCTCGATACCACTATCAGATGGAGCAATGCTGTGGTCAAGATGTTTCACGTATGAAATGTCAGGAACAATATCGTAACTAAATGATCTTGATGTTTTGGTGTTTGGTGAATCCGATTTTTCATCATTCTGAAGAGGAATCTTCTCTGGTGGTAATTCTTCAGTGGTCAGTTTTTTTTTTCGGTCAGAGTGTTTATGTTTTTGTTTTGATGTCTTGCTTTCAGGTGCTGTTCTGGTTCCTGTTGGGTTCTTTGAGTAACAGGCTCCCATTGTAAACTACAGCCGCATTAGATTCACCTTGAATTAAACAAGTTACAATTAATTAATGCAATGACTTGCAAAGTTCACAATGTGTGTATTTGACATTCTAAAACTACTGTGAATTTTGTTGCTGCTGTGATTTTGCTCCAATCTGGTTTGCTATTATTCTGCTCCCATTTGACAGCTACTGTAACTTCCTGAGACTGTAAGAGTTATTCAAATCTCACTATTTTTGGCACACAAGCAAAGTTTTTTTTAACTATACATCTATATAGGGTGTTGTATTTTGGCGAGTGTTTGACCTTTCAATGTGCACCAAATGAATGCCCACATGTTAACTTACATCCTCAGGCTTGACATTTCTATGCGTCTGCTTATTTATTTGGCAGTGTGTGTGTGTTCACAGCTTCAGGCTATGGTGTTTAATGTAAGCTGCATCAACTGTATTCATTATGTTCATTTTATTTTGCTTTAAAAAAAAGGACTTTAACAGAAAATATCACAGTGTGGCACCTGATTCAGCCTGGATTTACTTTGATCAAACTAGGTCCTTAGTGAATTAACAGAAGAAGACAATCATATACCATTCACCTTCAAAAGGGTGGTTAACATGCTGCACTGTTATTACCACTAGGCTGCAATATCTATGACTTTTGACCTAACACCTTATTATTGCAAATTAGTCACACCCATTACGGCACACTTGTTAAGAGACAGTCGCCCCCTCCCCCCCCCCCCCACCAACAAGAAATAAGGTGTCCCAGAATCCAGACAAGAAAAAGACGATAAAATACATTTTCTATCGAGGCTGGGAATACAAAGGAAGTTGGGACCTTAAAAGCAAATGCAATATTTCAGCTTTATTAAAAGACAATTCTCAAACTACAGAATGGGAAAGTGAGGTAAATGAGTAAGAGGCTGTAAGCAACATAAGTGGGAGGATAACTAGAGACAGACATACAATACACTCAGTGACTACAATCAGGGCAAGAAATATTTATGGAGAAAAACTACAGCCAACATTTATTGTTCAGATGTCACTTGACCTATTCCTATAAATGATACATCAGCACGTATTTTGTTTTTAAATTTCAAACTAATTCACAGACAGCATAGGGACGGTGAGGTGGCTGCATACCTGCACTCTAGAGAATCAATCTTTGAATCAGCATCTGTAGCTTCGATGTTGACCCAGCCAAGAATAGGAACCAGGTAATGATCGTGGAAGTAAAGGTGGCTGGCATGGTGCTGAACACATAAACCAAGTAAAGGATTGCAACAACGCTTATACAGATGGAGGTAGGTGTGGCATCGCACTGTTTTTAATTCACCAGGCTGATATTAATCTCTATCTCTTAACAACTAGGTTTAAATGACCAATTAATTCATAAAAGCAAATATTAATAAGTAACATCTCCATTTATAACAGACACAGAGAACTAATATAATATTACGCTTCCCTGGGTGTGTTTAATGTAACAGGGGAAAGGGGTGTGTGTGGACTACTGGGTAACTGACCCACTACCCACAGGTAGGGGTTGAAAAAATCAGATCCACTGTGCCCTAAAGATGTGTTGAAACAGGCAGAAAACTTATGACCAAAAGGTGCAGATATCACACCTCTGCTGCAAATCACAATACAACAGCAGTGAATGCAAGAAAAGACAATAAGCTTTGCCTCTGGTGAATCATGGACACTTGGTAAACTAGTGAAAACTTATTTAGAAACTGCAGAGATGTGTTTTATAGACGAATGGTGAGAATACCCTGGACAGTTAAAAAGAGTTATGAAGACATCTTGAAAAAAACTGGCTCATGAAGAGAACTGATTGCCCACATCAGAAGGAGAGCATCTACTTTTGTGGGTCATGTAATGAGAAGGAGAAAACTGGAGTACACCATGATGGTATAAAATGTGAAGGGGAGAAGAGGCAGAGAACAAATGCGCTGACAGTCTGATATCATAGTATGGAAGGTCATCTGTGTCAGAGTTGCTTAAAAGTACAAGTGACAAAGGTGTCAAAAGCTTATGAATAGACATGACTACCAACGCCACACAGCATAGACTAAGAAAAAGAAGTATACTTCAGCTTAGTATGTATATAATATATTAATGTTAGATAAGATTTTATATTTTAAAGAATAACTATAACAACACAAATTGATAGCAAACATTTTGTTTCAGAATCTTGAATTTCCAAATAGTCACAATGTACACCACATGCTGTAATGTGATTTAATTTAAAGGCTTTATTTATTTTTACAGTTGAAAACTCAGCTCTTTTTTCATCTTTTCTTTCTGAATAAGGACATCAAAAACTATATTATATTATCAATGCGTGGAAATAGATGATATAGGGTTTTCAGACATATACATATTATCAAGTTAATCATTAACCATAGCAGGGTCATATACTGCTGTTAGTGTTAGAAAACCGAAATAAAATGCAGTGTAGCGTAGCCTGGGCAGGTAAGAGTGTTAATTACAAGACACACCACAGCATTTTGTGTAAATTTTTTTACGTATAATAATAGTTTGCTATTGGATTGGTCCTGCATGGTGGTCGGCTATCGATACCAGCCAATACATCATATATGATATGATATAATAATATTATTAATATTATTATTAATTTAATTAATATATTTTACAAAATTAAAAATAAAGTGTTTTCATATTCTCTAGATACTAAAACTAGTTTTACTAACCCCCTATAGCGAAGATATATATTACTACAACCACTCTATACTAGTCACAAAACAATCTCCTCACATGCCTGAAATAGATATTTATTTTAGAACCTTACCCCGACACGACTAGACCGTCCAGCCAGAGGCCCAGAGCACAGCAGCCAAAATAACAACAACGGAAGTCTCGATGTGAGAGACCACTTCCTGCTTGAGAGAGTGACGGGGAATGTCAAGAGGGCTTGTTATTGATTACACTAGCTCTTCGGTCGCTCCCCTATTACAATTACCGAGAAGATAACTGCCGTTTTCCGTGATAACGAGAACGTGCCTATGACCGCACAAGGAGTGATAAACACCAAACGACACAAAGTGTCAACATTCGGATGAGAAACACCCGGGTACAAGTCACAGAAACCCCGTTCAATAGTTAGGTGCCCATGCGGCATAATCCTGTCTTAGAGGTATAATAGTAATAATTAACGGAAGAGAAATAGATATAACAGTATACTGAAATATTATAAAAAGTAGGAATAAATACAGCACTTTTCAAGAGAATTTCGATAAATAAAAGAGGGGCCATTTAGCAGCTACCTAAATTTTAGGGTATTGAAATTCTTTCTATCGATTCTTTCTAAGCTCTCTCCTCATCCAATTTCTTTTTTTGGGTTCAACCATCTTAAACCATCAGATGACAGCGCATCTGAAATATACATAAAACGTTCACCAGTGATTGTGTAACGCTTAGTCGGGTGTGTTGTGTGTAAGAATAAGTAATGCATCCATATCTTTATGACTAGACTCCCGTTACATCCCACTGAACTGCCGGGATGTAATTCTGAGAGAAGATTTTTAGATTGAAATCCTGATAAAGATTTGTTCATCTCAATATTTTAACGACCGCCTCCAGGTTAGTGGGTGGCTGACATAACTACGACGTGCTCTACTTGTTGAACCTAACACGCCGTGAAATCTGTAGCAGATAGGACATCTAAGAATAACGTGTGCTCTACATAAAGGATGACTAATTGTCAACAATTGCAGCAGTCGGCATTTGAAAATGGGCAATTTCTTCTTCTTCTTCTTCTTCTTCTTCTTCTTCTTCTTCTTCTTCTTCTTCTTCTTCTTTTTCTTCTTCTTCTTTTTCTTCTTCCTCTTCTTTTTCTTCTTCTTCTTCCTCTTCTTCTTCATTCGTCCTGAAAGGGGTATTTAGCACTTTGTGTTGTGGTTTACAGTTAGAATGTGATATATTTTAACCCGACACAACCTGTTTCAGAAATCCTCAAATTAGTTAAAGAGTAGTGCGCCTCCCCTCTTCCACATCTTCACCCCTGTCTAGACTGACGGACGGTCAAAATGGACGCTAGGCAGGGGCACTGTTTGAAGCCGAGGCTAATTTTCTGCTTCTGCAGGACGGTGGCCGTTGCAGTTTTGTTCCATTTGTAGACTGGATATATTTTCGTCGCCCAGCTTCTGAGTTGAATGCATGGCGTGACATTGTGAGCTGCTGATTTCATTTGAAATGTATTTTCGACTGTGACCAACGTGGTGTTGTGAATTGTTGATTCAGAACGAACTTCAGAGCTGAGGCAACTGCCCTCTTTTCTGCAGTCCAACATCTTATCAATCAAGAACACAGAGGGCAAAAAATTGTTATACTTAGTGACTCATTGTCTGTTCTCCAAGCACTATCAAGCAAAAAACAAGACAAACTAATTGCAGATCTAAGGACCAACATTGGCTTACTCTCCAAGGAAGCAGAACTGGTCTTGCAGTGGATAACAGCCCACTGTGGTATTCAAGGAAACGAGAGATCAGATGAGTTGGCAAAAGCTGGGAGTAATCTTCAACAACCTCGTCCACCACACAGCTACAAGGAAACCAAAACAGCGCTAAAGCAGTCTTTCAAGCAGGAGTGGAGAAGGCAGAATGGAGATTACAGACCAGAGAGTGACAGCATAAACAAACTCAACAGGAAAGAACACACAACAATTTTTAGACTTCGGACTGGACACTGTGGTCTTCGAGCACACCTGTACAGGATAGGCATACAAAAATCTGCTGCCTGTGATTGTGGAGCAGAAAGACAGACCCCTGGGCACATACTACAGTACTGCCCTTATCTCTCCCAGCAAAGACTGTGGATCTGGCCCAAGGGAGCCACATTGAAATAGAAGCAATGGGGGGACCGGTGGCGACCTTAAACGCACAATCCTATTTGTGACCCAGACGGGACTCAATGTTTAGCATGACTGATGTCGAACGCAGAAGAAGAAGAAGAAGAAGTTGATTCAGAAAAAGGCGCGATGCCTGTCGTCGCAATGTTGGTGGAGCCAGTATGTGATTAAAAATGATCGCGTGTGCAACTGCTGATCTGCTGGGGACTTCTGCTACCATCAATGATGAACTGCATTTCTAATGTCGGACTGTTTGTGTTAGCCCTTCGGATGGCTACTGTATGCTTTAATGCGAGTGTATGCTAGAAATGCTGAGACAGCAGTCTGTCAATCTTTCCACAAGGTTAGTCGCGTATCCTTTACATGACGTTGCAGAACCAACCACAGCAGCCCCTGGCTGTTGTTTGGTTGTTCTGGGCAAATTTACGTCTAGTAGTTTGCCATTGCTCTCTGGACGGTCGGCTTTCTCGATACCACTGTCCAAACCAACGCAAGGCGCATGGCCCGCAGTTGGGATCGAACCCGGCATCCCAGCATTACGAAGCGTTCGCATCGACTTGGCCACAAAGCCAACCTTTCCACAAGGGACTGTGATAAACATTCTTTGTGTTTTTTGTTGGCACAGGGGCGGAGCAAACGATTGGGGTGACCCGTTTGCTATGAAGTTGAAAATAAGACTACCAGACATCTTCACCAAAACGAGGCTCGGGAGAATTGGATAATGCCTTCTCCAGATCAAGATGGTCGGTGATGGGCAATGTGAACTTTCGAGTGCTGTTACACGCAGTGGCGTCACTGAGATTTGTGCTATTACTAGCGTCGTCTACTACATAGTGCCAGAGCCTTGTCTATACTACTGCACAATGACGTCACATAGTTATTATAGTAGTAAACTTCTCAAGTTACACAAAATGGTATCATAGGTTCGTAGTGGTTAATATGAGGTCTACTACTACTACTACTACTACTACTACTACTACTACTACTACTACTACTACTACTACTACTACTACTACTACTACTACTACTACTACTACTACTACTACTACTGCTACAACTACTACTACTACTACTACTACTGCTGCTGCTACTGCTAATACTACTGCTACTAATACTACCACCACTAATACTACTACTTTAGGTCTTTTCTCCAGGCGATGCCGGTGTGGTGGGTAATGAACAGGCAGACAGATTGGCTGGATCCGCACCACTGGGTGGTGAATTGATACATGACAAGGTAGATATGGTCAAGGCCCCTTGGGAACAAGCAACAGAATCAGTAGAGAAAGAAGATTATTATGGCCTGGAGAGAATGTGACACATGGGTGTAACCAGAGAGTCTGGCCTGCTCACCACACTCAGAGGAAAGGCAAGACGGACATTTAACCAGATTGTGACCGGTACCATCAGCATTGGAACTCTGCGCTGGCTGCTGAAGATGAGGACGGAGCATGCATGGGAATACCCCGAGTGCTGTGATGTCAATTGTTCTTAACTCAACTCAACTCATACCACTACTTCTTCCACGCCTTCTGGGTAGCGTTATTTAAATGCGTAATCATAAATAATAATACTATTAGCCCAAGTGACAAAGAATTATACTATTATTTTTAAAATAACATTTATTTACACAAACACTTTAAAAAAAAAAAGAAGAAATCTATATTTGACAATTGGGGTCACTTAGCCCCTTACAATTTTTTATGGGAGCCTGGATTGTGAATGTGCACACTTCCTCGCCCTACTGTTGTTCTAGGAAGGCTCAAGGCGCCCCCCCCCCCCACCCACTTTTGTACCCCCAGGTTCCGCCACCACTGATCGCTGACATTACTAAAATTAGGATTACAGTAATTATTTACCTTATAAACATTGTACTATCATTAGTTACCGTAAACATTGTACTATCATTAGTTGCCCTAAACATTGTACTATCATTAGTTACCGTAAACATTGTACTATCATTAGTTACCGTAAACATTGTACTATCATTAGTTACCGTAAACATTGTACTATCATTAGTTACCGTAAACATTGTACTATCATTAGTTGCCGTAAAAATTGTACTATCATTAGTTGCCGTAAACATTGTACTATCATTAGATGCCGTAAACATTGTACTATCATTAGATGCCGTAAACATTGTACTATCATTAGATGCCGTAAACATTGTACTATCATTAGATGCCGTAAACATTGTACTATCATTAGATGCCGTAAACATTGTACTATCATTAGATGCCGTAAACATTGTACTATCATTAGATGCCGTAAACATTGTACTATCATTAGATGCCGTAAACATTGTACTATCATTAGATGCCGTAAACATTGTACTATCATTAGATGCCGTAAACATTGTACTATCATTAGTTACCGTAAACAATGTGCTAGGATTTAATTACCGTTAACATTGTACTAGCATTTGTTACCGTAAACATTGTACTATCATTAGTTACGAATTAATTGTTTGAAAGAATCACGAACTCGGAAACTCTACCCTGAAATTAGACTTACTGTGCTTTCGGTGGAAGTTCGGTTTTATAACGATTACAATAACATAGCAACTGGAAGACATCTTCAGTTCTTATACGGGGACTGGTAAAGTAGTTATTTATACGTGGGAAAACAATTTATGCGGTTTCAATATACGATCCCACGGGATTGGCAAAGCAGATGATGATACCACTTTATAATAAACGTTCACAGTAAAGTCTACAGCATAATACCAGAATAAAGGCAAGGTATAAACATAACCAGCAACCGTGAATAAGGCAATGACACATGTTGCAGTTAATGTGACTGCTAATGTGACTGTAGCACAACTCATTAAGCAAGTCAGTTTATGGATGTATAACAAACGTAGATTACAGAAAACAAACCAAGCGATTTAAATATGCAAAGGGCTTTTTCCCCCGACGGCTCGCAGTACCGGCACCAGTTTTTACTCATGATGTTTTTCTAGCGCTACTGTAATAGACACTTTATGTTGATTACCTACATCTTTTGTTCTCTCGAAAAAAGCCTTGTTTGTTTCTGTTCATTCATTTATTATCCTTTTGTGCCATTATGAGTCACATACGGCTCGCAGACTATTCCTACATTCCATTAGATCCTGCGCTATCAGTCCAATCCATTCCAGCAGTTTTGGCCACTCTCATCAATGTTCGTTTTAGGGTTTCTTCTGATCGCTCTGGCCCCCATAGTCCCTATATTTCCCATTTTAATGCATGTTTAGTGATTCTCTGCTGGTGTCTTGTCAGGATGTGTCCAATGTAGCACCGTCTCCTATGTCTTTCATCTGTTGACACTTGTGGTTGCCCAGACATTTCTCTTGTTTATTCACTACTTTTGAATACATCCATTTTTTTTTCAACATTTTCCCAGAATACAACTGCGCTAAAAAGATGTTTCGAAAAACCTGTTCTAGTGATTACTTTTGAGTCAAGTAGTGTGCATGTCTGGTCATTGACTTTCACAGAGCGGCTTTCATCCGTAACCGCCATACACCCACTCTCTGGTTGTTTGTCCACTTTTGGACGTTAGTCTTGTTCCAGATCTTGAGTTTTGAGTGCACATGCGTGTTTACAGATCTGGCTTGTTTGTATGTAGACTGTTGGCTTCTCGCTTCTTATGCAGATGCACCCTGAGTTTAAAGGAAACCCATATAATTAGTCAACTTTTATTGCCTCAACACTGCAGGAGTCCTTTTCAGGGCTCTTGGCGGCGTGAAATGCTAAGCTATTTTATATGGTGCACATAACGTAGCCACAATTATAACCTAAAGCTCCTCCTTCGGGGATGCTAGTTGAACTTAACGATTTCTTTTCTCAGCAAAGCTCCACCACCACAATGGGACTCCAAAACCCATTAAGGGGATGGGGGGGGGGGGGGTGGGCGGGCGAAGGTGATCAGATTGCCTGTAAGGCTGTAGAATACAGAGTTGTCCGGTGGGATTTTGAAAATCAAATGTTTTTCCATATCAATCATTTCACAGGCAACAGAAATAAAGACCTAAGCCAGATTTGACAAGGCTCAAGGCAAATAAACATGTCGCCTCTTGAATTAATGGGAAACTTTCAGTGAGAAAATCAACCTGATGGTAGGGAGAAAAGATCGTTCTCGTGGCTTTCTGGCCCTTGAATCTCACATTGGAGGAGAGCTTGGGGCCTCATTGTGTAATATTTCCCTATATTCTAAAGGATGCCCATATTTAATGCAGCCTTCTAATACACTGTGAAGACGGCATAAAATAATTCAACTTAATAGCTAGAAGAATTTAGAGAAAGCAAAGTAAAAAGCAATTTTTCACGCTTTTAGACTTATTGGGCATATAAGGCTAGACCTATGTTTTACAGACCAATTGGCACTCGGTGTGTGATGTGGTTAACGTCATGCCTACCGCCTTTACTTCCCATGACTTTACCTAGTACTAATTTAGGCAGGTGGATCTGGGGGGGGGGGGGGTGGGGAAGGTCATTTGTGAAAGATGCCCGTTTCCGTCAGCGCATGAGCCCACAAACTTCGGATCCGCAGGCGACCGTCTACCGCTACACCGCGGCAGCTGCCAGAGGTAGAGCACAACAGCCCAATTACATCATCAGCATGTGCCAGCCAGCTAGTAGAAGACTGTATCTTCACCACCAATATGTGTCTGCGTGCTTTTTACATTTAACTACTGAATGTTTTTTCTGCCACACCGGCAAATTATCCGTAATTTTCATCCACTATCAACCTCTGTCACTTTTTTTTAATAAAAATAATGATCTCAGTTGTCCATTTTTCTCTATACACTTATGTCTTCGTTGTCAAATTAAATGTTTATTTTCAAGCTGTCTCTCTAAATGTGTCTTTTGTAGTTCCAACTCTATATCGATGTCCCAGTTACCTATGTAGATATTTTTATCCTGGTTCTCACTTTGTATTTCTGTTCAAGTTTACATTTTAAATATTTCTTCTCTAGTTTTCAATTTATATTTCTGCCTCGGCTGTCCCTTTTACTGTTTCTATCATTCTTTTTACAGTCCTTGCCGTGTGGCTTTGTTAGTCCTGTCTACAACATTCTATCTCGTACGCTTTCTATCAGTTCTGACACAGATGATCTTCCATGCCATGATGTAAAACTGTCCAGCACCTTCTCTCTCTCTCTCTCTCTCTCTCTCTCTCTCTCTCTCTCTCTCTCTCTCTCTCTCTCTCTCTGTCTCTCTCTCTCTCTTTCTCCCGCTTCACCATTCACCTACAACTTTCCTTCCGTCACGATGTAGTCTAGCTTTCGCCTTCTCATGACACATGACCAAAGAATGTAGACTGTCTTTTCTGATGTGGGCAAGCAGCTCTCTTCGTAAGCAAGTTTGTTTCAAGCTATTTTCCTTACTATTTTTACCTGTCAATGTATTCTTATGATTTGTCTTTAAAACCACATAATGTATCCACTAATCATCAAACCGTCCCTGATTCACTTCTATATGCCAGCATAGGATTTATATAGCTCTAGTGAATTGTCTTTCTCGTCTCAATTGACAAATAAAGATTACATAGAATATTCTTCATTTTGTTTCTTTTATAGTTCCTACTTTATATTTGTGTCCCGGTTACCACCTTATATGATTGTAAGCTAGTTTCCACTTTATATTGCTCTTTTGATTGCCACCTTAACTGATTTTATGCTAGTTCCCACTTTATATTGCTGCCGTGGTTACCACCTTAAATTAATACTTTTATGCTAGTTCCCACTTTATTTTTTATTTATTATGACCATACAATTTAATGCTTCTCTACTACCTGTTGGGGCTTCACCTTTTAATGATGTGAGCAAAGAATGTAGATTATCTACTGGTATCAACAAGCAAAAAAAAAAAAAAAATAAACCCAAAGTCAGAGGGACATTATCATAAGCATAAATCCAATGCAAAAAAAAAAAAAAAGAATAAATATACGTTATAGATCATTGGGGAATCGGTAGAAAGGCCAATCCCGAGCTACTACAGAAGTAGTGACGACGCGAGTTTGGGAGTGTGAGAGGGAGAACGGCAGGGTTGTAGGGAAAATACATTAGAAAACAACCACACAGTTGGCAAGGAATGACGAAAATCATAGGCGTATTAATGGGAGTAAGAAACTTGGGGCCTCACTCAAACAATATATATATATTTTGTGTGTGTGTGTGGGGGGGGGGGGGGGGAAAGGGGGGGGGGGGGGGGCTCAGAATAAATTTGCACGAGTGCTGAGCTGTCTCTCGCCCCTAACAATGTAATGAAGTTTTTTTTTAAAAGTTATTGTTAATACATATCATATCACTTCAATAATATTATTTGATTTATTTACCACTCAGCATATTATTATCATTAATGTATTTTATAGCCATCATCATAATCATCATCATGAAACCCTTAGGCAATGCTTAAGACACCTGAAGCTCCTCTTAAGAATTTTAGGCGCCAGTCACCTCCCAATGCTCTCTTCGTTCCGGCGCCCCTGCGCATATCAAAATATGAGCAAAGACAATTATGGAATTGGATAGAGAAGGAGGCTTGGGAGAAGAATCCGGAGCAAGAAACTGGAGAATCAGGCGGACAAAATAGTTACAGATGAGAATGTTTTTTCTTTTCTTTTAGTAATGGCATGTTGATGGGCGGGGCATCTGAGAAAATGCAACGAAGATGAAAGATATGTACAGTACATACTGGCAAGTTGTTAGAGTTGAGGCCAAAACAGTCAACGAGTAAACCACACACATTTTCTGACAGAATGATTATAAATCGTGAGATTACTTCAATGTTTTATTTTCTCCCGCCCAACTTCTGTATGTTATCTATCTTGCTAATCTGAGAAGCCACTCATGGCAAGACGGTTAAACCCAACCAAGACGGCGAAACTCAACTAAACGATTTGCCACTAGCACGAATAACACTGTTCCTTCACAAAAGTATCATTAAACCGGGATTAGAGAAGTTTTAGCGATTACTGCGATAAAAGATTCATTTATAAAGCTCTGGTGTTCTTTCTGCCTGGCCATGAAATTTGTTAAGAGTACGAGTTTATAGAGAGCTGTGGCAAGGGGCGGTTGTATCTGTTCATGTTTATTACATTTCCGGCCTATCACTGAAATAAATCTAACAGTGAGTTTTTCACTGTTTAGTGTCACGTCGGTTTATTTTTAGTATTTCTTGACTACCAGTTTCATTTTTGCTGAAGTTTATTTAAGCGCTGTCATGGATTTTTTTATAAGACATTTCTATAGTTTAGATACTTTTTTTCAGTTTTCTTTGTCTCTCATGCAGTTATAATGCTGTTCCTGTTACTGTTGCTGTTGTTTCTTCTCCTACTCGTTCTTCTTCTTCCTCCTCCTCCTCCTCCTCCTCCTCTTCTTCTTCTTCTTTTTCTTCTTCTTCTTCTTCTTCTTCTTCTTCTTCTTCTTCTTCTTCTTCTTCTTCTTCTTCTTCTTCTTCTTCTTCTTCTTCTTCTTCTTCTTCTTCTTCTTCTTCTTCTTCTTCTTCTTCTTCCTTTTCTAATACTCCTCCGCTCTTTCTTTCTTTCCCTCTTTCTTTCTTTCTTTCTTTCTTTCTTTCTTTCTTTCTTTCTTTCTTTCTTTCTTTCTTTCTTTCTTTCTTTCTTTCTTTCTTTCTTTCTTTCTTTCTTTCTCTTTTCTTTCTTTCTTTCTTTCTTTCTTTCTTTCTTTCTTTCTTTCTTTCTTTCTTTCTTTCTTTCTTTCTTTCTTTCTTTCTTTCTTTCTTTCTTTCTTTCTTTCTTTCTTTCTTTCTTTCTTTCTTTCTTTCTTTCTTTCTTTCTTTCTTTATTTCTTTCTTTCTTTCTTTCTGTCTTTCTGTCTGTCGGTCTGTCGGTCTGTCGGTCTGTCGGTCTGTCTGTCTGTCTGTCTGTCTGTCTGTCTGTCTGTCTGTCTGTCTGTCTGTCTGTCTGTCTGTCTGTCTGTCTGTCTTTCTTTCTTTCTTTCTTTCTTTCTTTCTTTCTTTCTTTCTTTCTTTCTTTCTTTCTTTCTTTCTTTCTTTCTTTCTTTCTTTCTTTTTTCTTTGCTTTTATTATGTTCTATTGTTTAACTGGCCATAAAAAATGTAATAATAATAATAATAATGAATAATACTACGAATTACTGAATCCCCCCCCCCCCCTCCCCCCCTCCCCCCTCCCCCCCCAAAAAATCATAGGTACTAACAATTGCTTAAAAAGATAACATCTAGGTTGTAGCACAGCCCCCCCCCCCCCCCCCTATTTTTTTCCTTGTAAGAAGATCCATAGAAAATAAAGAATATAATCGGACAGGTTTCACTGGGGTTGGGTCGAAATAACGAACCAGTTTCATTAGAACATCTGGCTAATAACTACGATTCGGCTACGCCCCAATTTGTTTATAAATGAGCTGACTAGCTACTATGCCATTTGGACTCCTATCCTTTGTTACATCATCTAAATCTTCATCAGCGTGACACCTACCGGTAATTCGAAATTCCAGTAGCCATTAACTTTTCCTACCGTACATCAGTTACCTGACTGTCGTTAAAAAGTTGGCATTTATCGTAATTACCTTTACCAGTTTCTGCGTGTACTTTCCTGGCTACTGTCTTGTTACCAGTGTTGCCACCTTTGGATGTTTTACATCCAGATTTAAATGTTTTCCTTGCATTTAGATGGAGTTTTTGACGTTTAGATGGTAGATACTTTCTAGACGTTTTTCATTTGGAGTGACTTTATCAAATCTAACCTAAGAAACAGGATTAAATTTTACCTCTTAAATGTTATATTGGCAAAAAAATTTGGCCTGATAAGAGTAGGAAAAGGCTGTTCCACTTATCAGCCCCCTGGTTGAGCATTACAAGAAACTGGAACAGCTAAAGCATACCAGAGTCATTTTAGATTTGACACTTCAAATTCATCATCCAAGTAAGTTTATCCCGTGGATCTTGTGAGGCAGACTTCGGTAAAGATGAGGACATGATTCTATAGGATAAGTCCTATCAATTGCTGTGTAATTTGTGACTCCTTCAATTTGGATGTTTTTTCTAGATGTTTTCCACGCAAATTTAGATGTTCTTAGATATTTTTGACTCCGTGTTGGATGTTTTTTGTCAAAGAAAAGTGGAAACACTGCTTGTTACCGATTTAAAAACCATGGCTATTCCCAGCCGTTCATGTTGAAAACGCATCATTTTTCGAGCGGACCCCGAGTCGAACAACCAAGGCAGTCAAACCAATTACATTTAGGTAGACAGGACGTTTCAGTCTACATCTAGTTGTCCAATCGGCTTTGTCTTACCATCTGAAGCTGTGGCTTAGGTCTTAATAAACCCTTATCTATAAATGCAATGTCGGCTTCTGTGGCTTGGGCGTTGCGAAGACGCTTCTTAGTGACTGGTTGCCGGGTTCGATCCCTGCTGCGGACGATTTGTCGTTACCTGTTTTGACAGTAGTACCGAGAGCTGACCGCTCAGTAAGCAATGACAAACTACTAAACGTAAAATTTACCTAGAAAAACCACAACAGCCAATAAATGCTGTTATTTTGCAACGTCATGTAAAGGATACGCAACTAAATAATAATAATATAAATGCAATAATGTATTACAGGGGTGAGGCCATAAGGCAGAATGTTAGACTAGCTTGCATGCCCAAATTTGAGGAAAAGGGGGGAAACTCCCCTTTTCTGCCTTTTTAGGCCACTCTGTTAGGGAGGTGAGATGTAGAACAGGGGTCTTGAACCTGAGGAATCGGGGACGTATGGCTAAGAAAATGTACTTTTGCCCAAGACAGATAAAAATAAAGTAAAATGGAAAATATTGTAAACCTGCAACTGAAGAGAATTAAGCATTTAGACTGGATCGAACAAGAAAGCAAGGTCAGTGATAACGAAACATTCATTGTTTTGAGGTGGATTGTTGGCGACTCACACTGACATTGAAGATTATGTTTGTCGACTTTTGGAGTTATTTCTCTGCAAGTGTTATGTTAAAATAACAACATTTTCGGCGATACCGAGTTAAAGTTTTTAGGTTCTTTATTAAAACCAAAGCCCAGATGACGTCACAGGACAGTCCAACATTTTAGATAGTGATACGACTGGATTTATCGGCTTTCTGAGGCTTTTTAAGGACACCAAAACATCTAAAACTGGCCCTAACCCCCACCCACCTACGTCCCACGAGAGAGTGCAGCCTAGGTCCCACGATTGCATTCAGCCTAGGTCCCACGACTGCATGCAGCCTATCTACCACCACCTGAAATATTAGACTGTCCCGTGAACTGTGGATTTTATCCTGTTTGGGGTACGATATTAATAAAGCACCAATTATTAACTGTCTCGGAATACTGACGAAGATTACAAATAGCAGTGTGAGCACAGCGGCGAATGAAAATAGCAATAATTTAGGGAATAACAAATCAACGCCCTCCCCCACATTCTATGGAGAGATAACGAGAGAGAGTGAGAGAGAGCGAGAGAGAGATGTAACGAAAGAGAGCGAGAGAGAGATAACGAGAAAGAAAGGTAACGAGAGAGAAAGCGAAAGAGAGATAACGAGAGAGATAACAAGAGAGAGAGATAACGATAGAGAGCGAGAGAGAGAGAAAGCGAGAGAGGCATAACGAGAGAGATAACCAGAGAGAGAGAGAGCGAGAGAGATAACAAGAGAGAGAGAGCGATAGAGATAACGAGAGAGAGAGAGAGCGAGAGCGATATAGATAACGAGAGAGAGAGAGAGAGAGAGAGAGAGAGAGCGCGAAAGAGATAACGAGAGAGAGAGAGAGCGAGAGAGAAAGAGCTTTCTTCCATTTTCACTTTTAAAACGACAGCATAGTTAACGCATTACCTCGTGACCTGGTCTGGTGGTCAACTGACTGTTTATTATTTTTAATTGCCTAATTTACCTGTAGATTATCTGTGAGGCTTTAAGTCTGGGGCTACGTGAGCAAACATGTGTTCCATATTAACGTCGGTAAACTCATTAAGCGAGGGGGGGGGGGGTGGATAGTCATACATATACACACACGCATACACATATTTATAGGAGGAAGGGGGTGGGTGGGAAGAAATAGAGGGGAGAAATACACAGGCAATAGAGGAAAAGGAAGGAAAGAGGTCGGGATAAAGAGAGGGGTGGGAGGGATAGCGAAGGAAATGGAAAAATAAAGAAATGGAGAATCGTGTATAGAAAGCGGGAGGACGAGAGAAAAAGAGAGGGAGAGAGTGGGAATGAGAAAGAGAGAAGGGAAAGAAAAAAGAAAGAGGCAGAGAGAAATTAAGATAAAGTAAGTGAGAAAGATGGAAAGATGAATATATATGGAGAAAGTATTGAAAAGAAAAAAAAAAAGAGAGAGAGAGAGAGAGAGAGAGAGAGAGAGAGAGAGAGAGAGAGAGAGAGAAATAGAGAGAGTGTGTGGGAGAGATAGAAAGAGATGTAGTGAGTGAAAGAGAGAAAGAGAGAGAGAGAGAGAGAGAGAGAGAGAGAGAGAGAGAGAGAGAGAGAGAGAAAGAAAGAAAGAACGGTTCATATATTGCCCTCTTTCCTCCCTAAACCTAATCAAGGGGTGTAACTCCTGAAAGCAGACATACGATACCATGCAGTGAACTGTAGACAACATTTTAGCATTGTTATCAGAACATGAACAGCAGTCTGCAACTTGTTACAGCACCAGTAAATAAATCCCCTTGCCACGATAACACACTGGCAGTCTCCGTCTCTCCCCCTGTCTTATTTTCTTTCAATGTTTTTGATTACTTATATTTTATTTCAGTGACAGCAGTACTGTCTACTTCTGATTGCGGTCAACCACAGTGCACTCCCCGCCCCACCCGTTTCTTCCCCGCGCGCAGGTAAGTAAATGGCCTGCTCGGAAGGCTTCGCCGTCTGCTTCTCGTCTTTGATGTACTTCTTCTCCTTTGTTTTTTTTTTTACCTAGGTTTCATAATTGACATTGCATTTTAGAAAGATTCAGAGGTTGCTGCTTTGCGCACATGCTTAATATTTTTTTTTTGTATTTCAAGAATTTCAGCTGGCATACACCCCCCCCCCCCCACACGCACTCTACTACCATATACATAACATAACATGGCCATTGTCCCATTAGGGTCATAGAGGTATATTGATCGAAGCACTAGCACATAAAACCTGTCATCTCTCTCTGTCTTTTGCTTGATGAATAAGTGAATGATAATTTAGACCTGTCCATTTCTTGATGTTGTCATTCCAGGTTCTTCTTAGCCCTCCTGTTCTTTGACTAGCAGCCAGTGTTCCTTGAAGTACAGTCTTTGCAATCGAATCATGTCTCACGACGTGCCCAAACCAAGCTAGCTTGCGACGTTTCACCACTGCCAAGAGAGTCTCCTAATATCTCGCAAATTTGTATATTTTGTCTCTAAAATACTTATTAGTTTTGTGTTCGAAAAACATAATGTCTAAAATGCGCCTGTGACATTTACATTCGAAAGCCTGAATCCTCCTTTCCATTTCCACAGTGAGAGTCCAACTCTCAAATCCGTATAGAAAAATAGGCAATAGACATTGACTGCGATGCTGATTTTGCTCGTCCACATCGTATTCAGCTGCGACATCGCGGCTATTGCCACATCAAGTCTTTTCTTAATATCTTTGGTACAGCTGCCATCGTTGCATATTTGGGAGCCAAGATATTTAAAGGTTTCAACTTCTTCTAGTTTGTTCCCTTTAATCTGTATGTTGTTAGGTACTTGATTATTGTGACTATTTACTAGAATCTTTGCCGTTGGTCTATAAAATTTAGGTCTAGTCCTATAAACCCAACACGCCTCAAAGGCGTGGAAAAGGATCTTTTACCTTACTTTACTAGAATTTTCCTGTTCTCGGCTTTTCTTCTACCTTATAGCGGGACGTAAATGACACTTCTAAGGTGGATTCCTGGGAACAAAATGCCATGTCACGTGGAGGGGGCAAATAGGGAAGATAATGAGAATGATGTTATTGCAGAAAAGATGATAGCTAAGCGTTAGAGAAGAAACGGACTAACTATAAATGATGGCAGCAATGGTCTTGAAATTCCTTGCTCTAAAATTGTGGAAGTCTTTTCTTAACGCCGGCGATGTTTGCTAGTCACACTTGTCATCGCCGTGGGCTGTGAGTCCCATACCCTCTCATAGTATAATGCTGTCTATCAACATATCCAAAGTAGAACCTATATAAGCTGACTACACACGGAACTGTAACTAATAGGTCTACTTACGAAGGTGTTCGGCATATGCAATGAGGGGTGTTGGTTCTGGTATTGATTGAATAGCTAAAAAACACCGTATCATACGAAATCCTTCACGACCACATCGACTCACCCCTTCAACATCTACTTTATCATGTTATGATCATTCTTTCTTTGAGGAAAAAAAAGTAAAATCAAGCCTGGTCTGTGTCTTGTGTTTTCTACAGAGTTATAAGAGACAAAAAAAAAAGAAGACAAATAAGAAGAGGAAGAAGAAGAAGAGGAAAAAAGAAGAAGAAGAAGAAGACAAATAAGAAGAAGAAGAAGAAAAAAAGAAGAAGAAGAAGAAGAAGAAGAAGACGAAGAAGAAGAGAAAGAGAGGAGAAAGAAGGTGAACAAGATTAATGAGAAAAAGAAACATTTAGTTTAACGAAAATTTTTTTTTTTAAATGTACATCTCTAAACGCCTGGTATCTGCTACAATAACAATAAAGAATAACACAGCCGGGAAAAAAAATCAACTAAATTGCATAGAACATATTGTTGTTTGATACAAATCAGACGTATCCAGCTAAAGGTATATTTATTCTCGTTCAGACAAATATGACCCATAAATTCCCATGCCTAGCTTTGTACGCTCTGCTTTTATTTTCTTTAGTGAGACAAATACAGTAACTTAGAAATAAATGCCCTCTATTTTCAAGTGACACAGTTAACGACAATCATTATTTCATTTGACTGGTAATTACGCTACACGCCAGATTTCGAAGAACCGGTGTGATTAATACAACTCTACAATGCCATAAAAGACAGTTTTTCCTTAATCTTCAGTTTACTCCTTAGTTTGTCCTCTAATCAGTTAGATTTGGCAAAGCAGCCATCATCTGACCTGAATTTAACCATAATCATCACTTAATTTGTCAGTTATTCTCTCCCCTAGCTAGACTTAACAGAACCCATGCTAGTTAACCCCGCTGTGCATTGTTTCAGCGTACGGATTTCCAGCTAATCTTCAATTTACCCCATAGTTTGTTATCTAACCAGTCAGACCTAGCGAGACAGCCAACATCTGACCTGTTTCACATTAGCAGACCTGCCAGCCGACGCCCAGATCTGCTCAGGACGGGGCCAAAATGTAATCCCGCCGCGTGCATACTTACTCACACTTACGTACAGCTACAACCTGGGAGATTTCGCGCGAGTTATAAATGGATCAGTACTGTACATGCGCAATTAGGCATGGGTCTACTAGCAAAACTTAGCAAATGAATATAATTGGATCAATTAACGCAAGTGTCGAAGCTGATAAAGTAAGTTTCTTTGCCTTGTATTCTTTTGCCAAGTGGTTGACCAGTATAAAGTTGACGTAGATAGATCATTGCTTGGATAGAGTGTGACTGAGCGTTGGTGGGTCTGGTCTTGAGTACGTTTCATATAGTGGATAATCTACAAAGTTGTTTAAGATCGTCCTGTGGTTGGTCTATTTTACTGTTCCCAAGAAAAGCTGGCGTTTGTACGGAAGACAGAAAAGTACCACAGGGTAAGACAAAGTGTAGTGTAGCTGTTAGTGGTGCTCTAATCACAATTTCTTAGAAGTTTTAACTTGGTGTCTAGGATTATCTTGTTTGATTGGCATCCGAAATTAGGCTCTTTGGGTCGCTGGGATGTGACGACTTGAGGTAGCCTCCCGGAGTGATAAAACCGGCAGCCAGCTTGTTACTCAGTCTATGTACTCCCTACGAATACAAGCGAATGTGATGTTTCAGGATGTAGTTTTGGAATGTCACCATACTTACTTGTCCTACTGAGATTATTTAAAGATTAATCAACAAAGAACGAGAAGCTCGTTGTCACTGAATTTTATGCCATATGATTCAGTCTTCCTTCACAAAATGGCTAGTCGCGTGCTGATAGCGAAGCACAAAGTACAAACCATGCAGCTTCAGTAACGATCCATTAACAGTTCCTTAAAAATTGTAACAACGAATTGAACTACAGAGTGCGTGAAACGAACTTGCGACTTTCAGAGGGCCAGGCAACCGGCTTAACCACTTTGCCAAGGTGGGTCTCTCTTTCTATCCCCTCTCTCTTTCTCTCTCTCTCCTCTCATACTTCACCAGTTGCAACTGTGTGACGTCTGAGATCACATTTATGAAGAAGCATGATCATAAATTATTTATGGCACTGATGACGTTTGTGACTACTCAGGCCGCTTGCGTTTTTACATAAGTAATTTAGTAATTGATAGACACAGTGACTGTAGACAGTGAAACAATGGGCCTTATCTTGAATAATTAGAGCACTGAAGTAATGGTCATATTTAAGTGCAAAACTGTGCCTAAATGTACAGTTAATTTCAATGACGTTGTCCTAGGACACCTACATAAACTGACATATCTTGACCCGTGGATAGCATTAGATGAAAGATGTACTATAGAGAAAAGGACAGAAAAGGACAGGCACAAATAAAAATTTTATCAGATGAAGAAAATGTTATTCAATAAATCAATCTCAAGTATTAAACAAGAATTCATGCATGTTACATGGAGCTAATTCAATTAGTTTTTAAAAAGGGAAGCGTCTGAGATGGGGTTTACCAACGAATGCTTACAATTCATTGAACAAAAAGTTATTTAGGTGTTTTAAAATGGATCTTGGTCCGAAGACAACTGATGACAAACATCAGAAACAGTTATGAAAAGAAAGAAAATGGAACATGCGATACTCAAACACATTTACGGAAAGAGAGATGGAATAGAGGAGGGCAAGGTGAGAAGATTGTTGACAGTCTTTTGTCACGGCATGGAGGGATGCCCTAACTCAAACTGATATGCGACAGGCACACTGACGAAAAGAAAAGATGGAAAACACGTTGTGGGGAAAGGAAAAGGGGGGGGGGGGGGCGGCTCAACGGCATAAACATAGTTTAGAAATATAATAATAAAATAAATTGCAGAATGGTAAATAATAATAATGAATCATTTAAAATTATATACTTGCTTACTTATTTGCTCCTCTTCTACCTTGGGGTGTAGAGGTTTGCCAGAAAGATCGCCAGACCGCTCTGTCAGCAGTTTTCTTTCTGGCTTTGTTCCATACCAGTCCTCTGTTAGACAGGGACTGTATGGTGTTTTCTTTCCAGCGGACCCTGGGTCGCCCCAGTGGTCTAGATCCCTGGCTCTTAGCCTCCCATGCCTGCATTGGTAGCCGATTTTTCTCCCATTCTGCATACATGTCCAAGCCATCGTAGTTAGTTAGTTAGTCGACAAATTATCCTCATTGCACGTCAAACCACTCAGTCCATAAGTGCTCGGATCCTCTCCTCAGTAAATCCCGCAGCGTGCAGCGGCTAACGACACCAGTTATGTGTTGGTTTATTATTCTTCTTTGGCTACCCAAGAAGTGTTCCTATTTGGCCACCCGGTTTAACATGTTGTTCTTGCAATCTGACCATTGTTGCAAATTCACAATTCTCAGTCGGTTCACGGAAACGTCTTAACTCTCTTAGCGCATTCGGTATATCAGCCTGGTCCATGGCTTGTCCAAGCCATCGTAACTGTGGCTTATCCACTCGGGTTTGTAATGACTTTAAAATTATATAAAAAGTACACATGCTCTCCAAGAGACTTTCTATTGATCTTGAATAAAGGTGGCCACGTCGTAAGGTGGCCACATCGAAAGGTGGCCACATCGAAAGGTGGCCATGCATCTCCTTTTCAACCGGGCAGTCCCGTTTTTAGGGGTGCCTCGGTGATCCCGTTGGCACGGCAACAATGACTAGTTTTCCCCTTTTCATAAAAATCTGGGAATAAGCTCGACAGTACTTCATGCCCTTATATATCTGACTAATTTGTTAGATTTATTAGTTTTAAAAACTTTTAATGCCTTAAATGCGTTGATGGGAATTTCTTGCAGCATTTATCTCTCCCCCCTCCCCACTTCTTCCTCTAGTGGAGTTGATGAGCAACCAGTTTTGTTAATTTCTTCGTAACAATGGTTCAAGTTTTAATAGTACTTTTTTGGCGAATCAGGCATCTGCACGTGTGGACTGGCACCTGAAACAAAGGATCACTTCCTCTAAGACTGTTCCAAATACAACATTTCTAGACAAAACTTCTGGCTAAGAGAGGCACTGGGTGGATACCAAACTTTACGGGCCGCTAAGTGAATTACTAGAGACAGTGAAGTTCATACTAGAGATATCACTGCAGATATAGATAATTTATTTCAAGCAAACGAAAGATGAAGAAGAATAGTACCATTGCCCAGTAATTACCTATTTCCCTAGGTGACTTGGAACAAAAAGGATGGGTGGGGGTGGGGGGAGGAGGTGAGGTGGTGGTCTTACAGTGACTCTCGTGAGGGTGGTGGTGTCCTGTTGTTAGCGCAAAATATTAGTAAAATGTCCCCTCAGGATATTATCGTCACCCTACCATACATCCCACTTACACACCTGTGTGTGTGTGTGTGTGTGTGTGGGGGGGGGGACTAAAAGGGTATAATCATCCAGGTTCCTTTCCCCCTAATGCATGGTGATTGGCAGAGGCAAGGTACTTGAAGAGATACATCCACCGAGCAGCGATGAGAGCTCGACATTTTGCAGAAGACCTACACAGGACCTCTAAACGCTCATCGCAATCCTTGCAAATGTCAGTCCCAAAAATATCTTATCCAAACAATCGGAAATTACTTCCGGTTCAATTTTTGCTGTAGGGACAATGTTCCTGGTTAGATTTCTGGTATATGTAATGAAGTAAACACCTTTCTTGTGCCAGTGACGCAAGTGAATTGTAATGGAAGTAAAGTAAGAACCATTAGGGTACTGGGCATATAGATCAAGACTGATATATTATAGATCAATCAGCACTTGGTGGGCGATGTTGTCAACTTCACGCCGGCCGCCTTTACTCTCTAGGACTGCACCTGGTACCCACACAAGGCTGGGTCAACCTGGGAGCAAGGAAATGTTGGAAGGAAGCCCAGTTCTGTCAGAACCCGAACCCACGACCCTCCAATCCGCAGAAGGAACCTGTAATGCTACATTCATATTGTTATAGGTCTCTCCGAGAAAATCAGAAGATTCGTTTTTAAGAAGACTTGTCTCTGGGGAGACTCTTCTCTAATCATCACTGGCCAGTACAGCATTATCTTTGTTTCGTTCATGAATCGGCTAAGCTACAAGAGACTGACTGCGGTCGTCTCTTTGTCTACTACTTCAATGCCGATATTTTGTTCACCGTCTGTAAACCCCAGAACAAAGCCCTATCTGCTCGTTAATTTCTATACTCTGGCTTTGTTCAAGGACTTGAGGTTTGCGTGTGCACCTTTATTACAGATTTTGCAAACTGTGTGCAGACTGTTGGGTCCTTGCCTCTCGGGCGGATGACCTCTGACTTCATAAGAATCCCCTATTCAGTCGGCTCATTCGACATGCTGGTGAGGAAGGCAGTGGGTCGATTCTTTTTTTTTGTGTGACTCACAATGGGTCCCTGGAACCCACACGGAGAAATGCCGATTTGATATGTGATGTAGTGATACAGTCAAACCTCGCCAATACAAACTCCAAGGAACCGAAAAATCAAGACTCCGTGTTAAAAATAATACTTTCTAAACGTAGCGAATACGTGCAATTAATACACTTACTCAGAAAGCAACGGAAACTGGCACAAGACGATTACCATATTATGGACAGACCAGAGCAAGTCTTTATCCTACGTCCTAGAACAGGACACAATCGACTTCGAAGCAGCATGTACACAAAATTTAAGATTGGCGAATCAGCCAAGTCCATGTGTGGACTTGCACCTGAGACAACAGATCATGTCCTCCAAGACTGTTCAAAATACAACAAACATATCAAGGCAAAACTGGCCTAGAGAGACACTGGTGGAAGTAAAACTTGACTGGCCGCTTTATAGATAATTTATTTCAAGCCAACAAAAGATGGAGAAGAATTACACTAACGTCCCTACTGGGACTAAAATTCATGTTCGTGTCAAAAGAGCGTTCGTCTTAAGCGACTTCCTGTTAACGAAGTTTTGTTTTTCTCCTGAATATATATACGGAAGCCACAGTGGTGTAGCGGCTAGACGCTAGCCTGCTGATCTGAAGGTTATGGGTTCTGATGTTGACGGAGCTGGACTAAGTGGAAAGCAAAGGCGACAGGTATAATGTTGACTTCATCACCAACCGAGTGCCAGTTTATCTATAATATCTGTGTTTAGCCCTATACGCACCATAAAGAGGAGGAAGACGATTCGGTACTTAATTTATAACTTACCCCTGACGTCACGACAACGTCACGGGAGACATTCCCAATAAATTCTAGGGTGGTCAGGTTGAAGTTTCTCGCGATTTATCTACAGCCAAGTTTAGGGTTAGGGTTAGTTTTAGGGTTAGGGTTAGAAGACACTAGATGAACACTCAAAATCAGCACAACACAACAGCACACTAGCACGCCTTGAAATAATGGACTGTCAGGTCAGCTGTGGATTTCCCACGGGAATTTCGTGTTTGGGGTACGTTATAAATTAAGAACCGACAATTCTTTACCTTGTACCCTAAACACCCGTGAATAAGGAGAAGCATATACCATAACCATACGGCGGATTTGTGGGCATCATCATGGATCTGGTGTTGCCATTATATGTCACATAGGGCTCGCATTCTATTTCGCCATTCCGTTCTATCTTGTGCAGTCAATTCAATATCATGGATTGAATCCAGGCCTGCAACTTTGGCCTCTCTCATCAATGTTAGTTTTAGAGTTTCCTTTGGCCGTCCTCGTCCCCTTAATCCCTTTATTTCCAGAGCCTGTTTGGTGATTCTCTGCCCGTTTCTTCTCAGAATGTGTCCAATATAGCGCCATCTTTTCTGTCTTATAACTGTTGCTACTAGTGGTTGCCCTGACATTTAGGACTGTGTTTGATATAATAGAATTAGGGTGAATACAACCAAGAATGGGAGCGGCTAGACGCTCGCCGCTGATCGGAAGGTCGTGGGTTCGCTCCCTGGGGAAGCCAAACTATTTTCAAAAAATGACCTTGGCTCCTAGGTCGACCTAGCCATGAATGGGTATCGAGTGCAGTCCAGGGAAGTAAAGGCGGCCGGCGTGATGCTGACCACATCACCCATCTTGTGCTGATTGGTCTATAAAATATAGGTCTAGCCCTATATGCCTTATACGTCTAAAGGCGTGGAAAAGGGTCATTTACTTACAACCAAGAATAGCATCGCCAGTGTGTCTGTTGGCTATCTCTGACTTTCTGTCCTTGTGTTTATTTTTCCACTTCTATTTATTTGACTCCTATTGAAGTCTATCTCTGTATCTACCAGACTGTCTGTTCTGTTGATTTGTCAGTCTGTTTATCATTCTTCTGTGCATAGATGTCGTGCCTATATTTTAATGACTTGTTTCGGTCCTCTGTGTGTCTTATGTTGTGGTGTTCTTTCTTTCTTTCTTTCTTTCTTTCTTTCTTTCTTTCTTTCTTTCTTTCTTTCTTTCTTTCTTTCTTTCTTTCTTTCTTTCTTTCTTTCTTTCTTTCTTTCTTTCTTTCTTTCTTCTTTCTTTCTTTCTTTCTTTTTTGTTTCTTCCTTCTTTCTTTTCTTTTCTTTCTTTCTTTCTTTCTTTCTTTCTTTCTTTCTTTCTTTTTTTCTTTTTTTTTTTTTTTTTTCTTTCTTTCTTTCTTTCTTTCTTTCTTTCTTTCTTTCTTTCTTTTTCTTCTTTCTTTCTTTCTTTCTTTCTTTCTTTCTTTCTTTCTTTCTTTCTTTCTTTCTTTCTTTCTTTCTTTCTTTCTTTCTTTCTTTCTTTCTTTCTCTCTTTCTTTCTTTTTCTTTCTTTCTTTCTTTCTTTCTTTCTTTCTTTCTTTCTTTCTTTCTTTCTTTCTTTCTTTTCTTTCTTTCTTTCTTTCTTTCTTTCTTTCTTTCTTTCTTTCTTTCTTTCTTCCTTTCTGCTTTGTCTTTTTTTCCTGTGTAGTTTCAAGTGTATTTTATAGTCACGTGACAATTAGCAGAAACACATGCATGAAGTAAAGTCACACGTTATTGCCCCGACGTTATCTCTTATGCAACATTTACGATGTATCTGATACCCTTGACAGAGCCTGCTTCCTGTCATTGAGTCTCCTCCCATGTCGATAAATCGCATGAGAAACATGCAGAAACTTATTTGAGAGTTTTCACATTTGTTGGGCTCAGTGCAGATGCACTTTTCTTATTCTTCACCGGCCGCAAACTCCTTGTAGTTCTTCGACTTTTAGGCATAAGTCTTCTTTTAGAACTTGAGTTTTGCGAGCGCATCAGTTTTATAATAGGTGGGTGTGTAACTTCACTGTCAATAAAATTAAAAAATGTAACAACCAAAATGTAATTGTATCACTATCGACTTCATTGCACATTGCGCATTACCATAAATGTTCAGTCCTCCGACCCAGCAGCCAAGAACAACTACTTTCGTGACTATTCCCATAAGAAGTAGATTTTAAGATCTCTTGTCTTGGCTTCAAGGAGAAATTATCCGAGCCATCCAAACTGGACTACATGTCACTTCGTAACTATTTTGTGGTATCCCTATCTATGTCATCCTCATCGTCATCAATTTCCACTTCTGCTGTTGTGCGTTGGGGGAAGGAATAGTTTGCGATTCATTGCTTAATTGGCAGCAATGGCTGCTGTCATTCCATGTCAATGTAGAAGCTCTTTAATGTCATCAGTCCATTTTATCCTAGTGGGGCCTCTTGCTTTCACTTCAGATCTTTTCTTGTGTAGCGCCTGCACTGGTAGTTTTTCTTACTAGATGACCAAACATTTGGCCATATAACTTAGCTATGTGGCTGTACGATTGAAGGGTTTTTCCCGGATTTGTACCTGTTTGATTCTCATCCTTGAGATATTAATCATATAGACTGCAATCCTGGAGGAAATAAACTTTTTGAAAAAAAAATAGCGGAAGAGATTGGCTTCGTAAATCCTTAAGTTCACGTAACAGTGTTAGCAGCAGAGACACGAATGAGAATGTGTCATTTTGATGGTTGTGCTATAGTTAAAGCTTTTCATGGAGGTTGTGGTGTTTCCTGTCTTGCTTGGGCGTGTTCATGCTCGTAGTTTCACTTTCGCGTGGCTTTCTTCTGCTCACCGACACAGCCTTTCATCTTAGGAGGTCATTTCCGGCTGAAGCTTTGACTGATTAAGAGACACAAGTGGCGAAAAGTGGGTGTCATATTGCAATTTCCACAGAGCCTGTTACCACACACTGTTGCACACACACACACGTGCGCGCGAACACACACACACACACACACACACACACACACACACACACTCTTTCTCATTATATTTTTCTCTCGCCGCCCCATCCCTTCCCGCTCTTTCGAACACATTTCTCATCAATTTCTAGCTATTGCACATACATATACTCATACTGGGAGTCGCCGTACCGTTGGCGCCTAGTCGCCCGCCTGCGGACAGAAAGGTAGTGGGTTCGCGTCCTGACGGAGCCGGACTTGTTCACATAAAATTAACTTGACTCCCAGGACGACCCAGTCCTGAGTGCGTACCAAGTGCAGTCCTGGGAAGCAAAGGCGTCCGGGGTGATCCTGACCACATCACCTATCAAGAGCCGATTGGTCTGTTAAAAATATAGGTCTAATCCTATATTCCCAATGCGCCTGAAAGCGTGGAAAAGAGTTCTTTTTTATATACTTATACATCTGTTTATGTGGTCTTATTGCTTACTATGCAGATGGATACCCCTGACAGTTCCAGGGCTCAATTTTTGGGGAAGATACAATAGACCCAGTGCCTCTCTAACAACCATGTCGTACAAGGCGACTAATGAGGCGAGGAACCTTGGTCGACCCAGTTTTGAGTGGGTACCAGGTGTAATCCTGGGAAGTAAAGATGGGCGGCCTGATGTTGATCACCGAGTGCCGAATGGTCTATAAAATATTGGTTTAGCCTTGTATGCCTAATCCGCCTGAAGGTGGGGGGGGGGGATGTCTTTACTTTTTTTTTAACTTGTCATATTATACAGTAATGTGCATGTGGCGAGAAAGCAATGAAAAACTACTGAACGCAAAAATTGCCTGGAAATGCCACAACAACCAAAAATACTAGGGTTGCTTTTAAACGTTCTGTAAAGGATACACAACTAACTTAAGAAGTATGTAGCGACGCCTAGGCAGAGTTTGGCTCAGCGAGCGGGAAGAGAACAGCCACCAGTGACTATTCACTAGGATTAGTAGACAGTACCTTTTACATCGTCAGTGCAATAAAGTCTCGTGTTGCCTGTCACCCGCTGTTCTTGTTGCCTTAGTGAAGTTAGCAACACGCTGAGTTATATGTTACTGCTAAGAAGCTTTGTGCCTGGTTTGTGGTAATAACAGAACCTGGCTTAAGAAAAATGATCCTCTAGAGGAAACAGTCGGCTCTGTGGCTAAGTCGATGATAACGCTTCGTAACGCAGAGGTGCTGAGTTCGATCCCAGCTGCGGGCCATGTTGATTTCGACAGTGGTATCCGGGGGCCGACCGTCCAGAGGCAATAGCAAACTACTGGACGTAAATTTGCCTAGAAAAACCACACAACAGCCAGGGGCTGCTAATGTTGGTTCTGCAACGCCCTGTAAAGGATACGCAACTTACCTTAACGAAGAAGAAGAAAACCTAACCCCATAGCCGGAGTTTTTCTGCATCTGACTTCTTGGCGTGTCGGTAATCCAGTCCTGTTTTAGTTAGTAACCGCTCTGCTGCTGCATTCAGTTATCCAGCACATTAAACGTTTTTTGTTTTGTTATCACAATAAATGTCAATGCACATTGGGCATTCCCAAGCATGTTCAGTCCTCCAATGAAGCTACCAAGTTTTTTTTACCAACTGTTGTAAAAAGAGGTTGGTTATAATGTCTCCTATCTTTCTCTCAAAGGCCGCATAGACATGCTTCACCATGCTTTATTCACATGTCACGAAATGTGGTAATGCCAGAGATTCATTCAGTACATTAAAGATAATAGCTCTCCCATTGGCTTCACGAACAGCAGCGGTACTCCACCAGTTTTCGGAGTTCTAGATAAGGATGGTCGAGGATCTCGGAGACTACACAGGGAAGTCAAGACTATTGCAGCAGTAGGCCTCCCAAAATAAACTCGCGCTCGCAAAGAATAGGACTACTTAGCGTGTGATGGTTAAAACCTTAAGCTTCATCGGGCGATGAAGGGGAAATGAAAACGACAAAGAAGAAGAAGATGATGATGATGCTGATGAAGACAAGGAAGAAGAAGAAGAAGATGATGATGTTGATGATGATCATGATGAAATAATAATAATAATAATATTAATAATAATAATAATGAGAAGAAGAAGAAGAAGAGAAGAAGAAGAAGAAGAAGAAGAAGAAGAAGAAGAAGAAGAAGAAGAAGAAGAAGAAGAAGAAGAAGAAGAAGAAGAAGAAGAAGAAGACCAGAAAACAAAGAGGGGAGTGGGGTGAGAAAAGGCAGAGAAGGAATAGAAAGAAATTTATCGATTGGTGAATAACTGTTTAAACCGATTGACCAACCTACAGCTGAGCAATTAACTGGGTAGAAGAAGAACAAGCTGGCAAAAAGATGCAGATGTCTGATAAATATGTATGTAGGCATGCACGCAAGTAGGTAACTTTTTAGACATCAAGTAGAAAAGAAGAGCGGCAGTCAGGACAAAATAAAGTGTTCTTTTCTGATTAATAATGCCATTCTTTGACTGGCTATAGTTTTGTCTAGTTCGAATGATCCCCCGGTCAGTGGGAGGGTAGATAGAGAGCAATTTGACTGATCCAGCAATATACGTTTTGATTGGATTGTTATACGTTTGGATGTTTCGTTGACTGGTGCAACGTACCCGTTAAGAAATCAATTATTAGGTCAGTGAAGAATCGCGTTACTGTCTAAGTATACTAAAGCCATAATAAGATTTGACATAATTATGGTAACACTTAATGTGTCTTAGGTTTCGCTACTCAGCCATGTTTCTAATCGGTATGTTTGTATGTATATAAGTTGCACCCCACCAGGACATCACACAAGCGATAAACACCCAGTGACACAAAGTGCCACCATGAAGATGAGGATCACACGTGGATAGGTTGCGGAAACTCCGTTCAGCCGTTAGGCCATATTTCAGGCCCGGCTATATTTAGGGCCCCCGCAAAAGCCAGGGTGGGGATTCAAAATAACTAAAAATTGCATCCTCCAAAGTATTGACTCGATATTTTCTAATCAGCCTGTGAATAAGCAGATAACCTTGGCGTTTCAAACCCATATGACAGGTTTACTAATGGAGAACAGTTCTAGGAACTGATTGTCAGTGATAGGTAATTAAATGTTACTGAGCCATGTAGGTTAGTAAACGCTTTCAACAGTCTCGAGATCCTCAAGTGACAGGGTTCAGTTTCCGCAGTGGCGGTTTATTTATTATTATTTGTTCAGAGGGGGAAAAACACAACATTTTGGTTATTTCGGACAGCAGTACAAGTTCGTACTGTGGGAAACATTATCGTCTTACCGAGTAATATTTCAACACGACATTAGTAAGTACACTGTAGCCAACATTCAAAGCGGAGATGGCACAGGTTTTTTTTAAATTAAAAGACTAATTAGCCAACACGAGTATATAAAACAAAGTGAACCTATTAACTTCTGAAATCTAATTTAATGTTTTCACTTTTTCGTAAACCCATTAGAATTGTTAATTTGTTACCTTAACTGCAAAGTTGAGACTTTGGAACTATGAAATCAGATAGTTGTTACGTAAGCTATAGTCTTACGGACTAATCTTAAGTATCGCGAGGATATCGTTATAATAACGTACTATGCACCCCCCCCCCCCTTCCCCAATCCCCCTAAAATATTTTTAACATCAAATTATTCATTTTCATGCTTATTGCACCCCTTTCCACTTCACAATCATCACTATAATCATCTTCTTCGTATGTTTCGTTGTCTTCTTCATCCTCCTAGATCTTTATTTCAGTTGTATACAGTAAGGATGCCCAGAAAGATATCCTCCTACTCCAGCATACACTGCTGCCCACTGTCACTTAAACGACGGCACTGTTACCTGCCAATGATTTCATGCTACTCATCAGTTGATCGATCAGTCTGGCACCTTTGAGCAGCTATCTAAAGGGTTACTATGCTATCCTGAAGTTTTACAAATGTCAATCTTGATGGCAGACTAACAAGACAGCTGCTAGATTCCCCGTTCAGCCTCCAAAACAACACAGGCGGTAATTGTATCAGACTCCATGAACATGCTCCAGAAGATAGCAACAGGCAGTATGCGCTCTGAATGGGTAGAGAGCATTCGAAAATCGCACTTAACCTTCCTCACCTGGATCTACACACCTAGTCATGCTGGCGTCAACGGTAATGAGCGAGTGGACCAACTGGCAAGCAACGCACCAAATCATAGGAGAAGAAGCATGGAAAGAGCAGATATCGTCAACGCTATATGTACTGTGCTAGTAGATAATGACGAATCTCTGACACTAACACGACTGCGTGACATGGGAGTAAAGCATGGTGAAGCACTCTATGCCGCCTTCGAGGCCGAGATATGAAACGTTATAACGAATTCCTCATGAAAACAATTAGTAGAAGTACTGTGAAATGGCTGCTGCATCAGAGGACTGGAGGCGCATGGGAATGCCTAATGTGCAGTGACGTCGATTGTGATAACATAACAAAACATCCCCCCCCCCCCACCCCAAAAAAAAAAAAAAAAATGTTAAAATTAGTAAAGTAACGGCTACTTTAGCTAGGACTGACTGACATTTAACCCCGCCAGGACGGCACAACAAGCGACCAACACCCGGTGACACAAAATATCACCATTCGGACGAGGAACACTCAGGCACAAGTCCGAGGAACGCCGTTCAACTGTTAAGCTATACTTAGGGTGGAACTCTAAAGGAAGAAAAAGAATTGGGAGATCAACTGAGGGGTAACATCAGTCCTATGCGCGTAAGGACGATACCTGTAAAGCTGTAAATTCATTTATATACACACATGGACCAAACCTACAGACGTCTAGTTCTTCCTTCAAAATAACAAGCACCCAGGCCCACTGAGGGAACTGCCGTGGTGTAGCGGCTAGACACTCGCCTGCGGATCTGAAGGCGACGGTTCAAATCCGAACAGTGGTAGACTTTTTTCTTCAAAAATTAGCCTGGATCCCAGGTTGATCTAGAATGTGCACCAGGTAAAGTTATGGGAAGTAAAGTTGACCGCGTGATGTTGACCACATTACCTCACCAAGTGCTGATTTGTCTTTAAAATATAGGACTAACCCTATATGCACAATTTGAGAGTCCGACTCGTAATTCCAGCGTATCGCGATCGAAACCCATTACTGGCTGCAAGCATTTTTATCAGTTTTTTGAGTGGTGCAGGTCGACCCAGTCTCAAATGGGTACCAGGATGTATGTCCTGAGGAAGTAAAGACGGCCGGCGTAATGCTGACCACATTACCCACCTAGTGCCGATTGGTCTGTAAAAATATGGCTGCTCTTCCCATATGCCTGATGCGCCTAAGACGTGAAAAGGGATCTTTACTTACTTGCTTACTATATGCAAAATACACCTGAGGGAGTGGAAAAGGGTCCTTCACTGTTCATAGTAAATTCCTTTTCTTATCAGTTTTACTCGATAAGCATTAGCCGTATGTTTCCACAACATACACACACTAAACTAATACAAACCTTTGCACACAACAACACATAACATTCTGGAGTTCAACCGTTTAATGCAACTGAACAAGTAAACAAATATCAAAGGTAAAATTCCCATCTTCTCTCCAGCGAAACACAGTACAGCTAAAGAGTTCTGCATCGCACACATATTTCGTCATGTGTGTGCTTATTAATGACTCACAGGGCACACGTGTGTGTAAAACCAATGTTGTACAACAAGATCGGGACATTATCTAAGCTAGGGCTTATGTTTGCAGCTGGTCTCTCGGCTGATGCAGTATGGATAAGTAAGTGTTGTGATTTCATTTCTTAGTGGCTTTGGTCGATCTGTGTACTAAGTGATGGTAATTCTGGTAAGAGCTTGTTAAAGTTAACTTTAACCTGTGCTGTGTATCTTGGGGATAGACCGATTTCTAGTGATGACAAAAGTGGAAGTCCAGCGATGCAACACTTTATAATACTTCTAGTAGTTTTAAAAAGTAAGTAAAGGTCCCCCGTTACATGCACTGAGCGTAGGGGCATATGGTTCTATCGATCTATCGGTTTGTTTCCTCTGGAATGCTACTTAAAGGTTGACCATCATAATCATCATCATCATGTGCCCTGCCAGTTGGCGTAGGCACTCATTCATCTCCACAGATCACGATCCCTGGTTGCCTGGAACAGCTTTCTTGATGACATCCCTTTATGTCATTGTTTCAATCCATCCAGGATCATCTCTTGTGGTCTAACGCTACCCCTCTTTCCACTTATCTTTCCTGTTGTCACGATGTTTTCCAATGCCTATCTTCTGATTACGGGGCCAAAGAACAGTGTTTGTCTCCTTCTTATTGTTGTATATAGAGTATTAGGAACCGAGATCTATTTTCATTAGATTCCTTTCAACAATCGTTGTTAGTTAGTCTGACAGTCCAAGATATTCGTAGCATTCGTCTCAGAAACCACATCAGGTTTACCACGCCATCCTGAGATTTATAAATCTCAGGGTTCTTTAATTTTATTTCACACCATCTCGGTGCCTCTGAGGTTTCGTAGGGAATTCCCGGAAAAGTCTCAAAGTATAGGGATGCTAGTGTTAGTCGGTGTTTATTTTACACGAACGAAAGAAAGCAAGACACTGAAAATGATGACCCAAAACATATTGA
>CAJHNH020000735.1:112500-115000 GCA_905116865.2 Candidula unifasciata
ATTAGTGGGGAAAAAAACCTCCAGAGTATACTCACTTCCTCCCCAACTAGCATATCGTAAAAGAGATGACAAACTGGGGGTTTCCTTTGGAGTCGGAATGCATCTGCCTGAGAGGAAAGGAACCAACAGTCTGCATACAAAACAAAATTTAGACTTGTAAAACGGATGTGCACGCAACACTCTGGAACAAGTCCAAAGTCCAGAGGTGGGTGAAGAACTTTCTGCTGGAGTTTACTGTCAGTCAACGAGGACAAAAAAAAAAAAAAAAAAAAGAAGAGGACACTCTAAAGCAGTGGCTCTCAATTTTCCTTAAGCTGGTGCCCTTTAATACAGTCCCCTCATGCTGTGACGACCCCCACACAATTATTGTCCTTTATAACTTCAATATATATGTGTTTTCAGATGGTCTTAGGCAGCCCTTGTCAAAGAGTCGTACTACCGAAATAAGGGGTCGCGATCGGTACGTTGAGAACCGCTGCTTTACATGGAGAATATATTTCCCCTTACTTCACAACAGCAACAAAAAGTGCAACTAGAAGATAAAAGACACAACCACCCGAAAGGCCGAAGGAAGGAATGTACATTAGAGTGATCAGATAACCTCCTGTTGCTTATCATAAGATTACAGAAATATTGAAAGATAACAAGCACATGGAATATTCATGGAGTTTGCTGAAGCTATTAATCTCACACCTACAAGCAATGAAACGTGCTCGTGAGTTGCAGTACAGCTAAAAAAAAAAAAAAAACGCGCTTATACGCACACACAGCACAACGCACATACCCTACACAGACATCACAGTTGATAACAGACACCTTTTGTAGAAAGAAAAATAAAACGACATAAAACAGTTAATACACTGTATATCAGTGATTCCAAAACTGTGCGTCTCGGCTCCCCAGGGAGCCGCGACCTCTTCACAGGGGCGCCGCGAAATATTGTAAACGCTTCATAATTAATTTCACTAAGATATGAAAAGTCATACTTTTACTTAGGTTAAGGCGCCGTGGAACAATTTAATTGAAAAAAGGTGCCGCGAATAAGAAAGGTTTGGAAACACTGCTGTATATAATGAACGTTAAGCAGTGCACAGAAACCACGAACTATTCACAAACTGGGGGGGGGGGGGGGGGGGGGGGTCTAAAACAAATTCATGAAAGACAAGCGTTTGAGATATAACAAAATATTGTAAGTTTTTTTTTTCTTCAAAATATTATAAATGGATACTGTTGGAGCCACAACAGCGTTATTGTCTTTGTCATATCTCTCGCCAGTTCCGAGTTTTGCAAGGTAGATTATGTGTGGTGCTTTACACACGTCTTTTCTCTGCCCGATTGTGTTACCTGTGTAGTAGTCTTCTTAACTCTTTCAGTCCAGTCTCTGTTCTCCCTGTTTGGGTGGGGAAGGAAGGGGGGGGGGGTGGTGAAAAAATCCCTGCCCCTAAATGCGTGTCGTAAAAGCGACTAAATAGGGATTTGCTGAAATCAGATGTCTTCGGCGGAAAGTAGAAGAAGAAGAAGAAGAAGAAGAAGAAGAAGAAGAAGAAGAAGAAGAAAAAGAAGAAGAAAAGAAGAAGAAGAGGCAAAAGAAGAAGAAGAAGAAGAAGAAGAAGAAGAAGAAGAAGAAGAAGAAGAAGAAGAAGAAGAAGAAGAAAAAAGAAGAAGAAGAAGAAGAAGAAGAAGAAGAAGAAGAAGAAGAAGAAGAAGAAGAAGAAGAAGAAGAAGAAGAAAAGAAGAAGAAGAAGAGGAAAAAGAAGAAGAAGAAATGTGGATTCCTTTCTTTTTCAGACGATAGGGTTTTATCGTGAAATAAAGCAAGGCGTGAGAATTACATCCTATGGTAAATGCGAGTGTGACTAACAAGACCCTCTGGCGTGACATTTTTTTCTTTAAAATACAAATATAACGTTTAGTTTCAGCAGCATTGTTAGCATTACATGTATTTAAACGTTTAGTTTCAGCAGCATTGTTAGCATTACATGTATTTAAACGTTTAGTTTCAGCAGCATTGTTAGCATTACATGTATTTAAACGTTTAGTTTCAGCAGCATTGTTAGCATTACATGTATTTATAGTACTTCACTTCACCCTAGACGCTCGTCTGTTAAATTATTTATTTTCTCCTTTTTCCTTCTTCCCTTTGTTATTTTCATCATGCGTACAGTCGTTCCAGGGTATACCGTTCGCATACACTATAGGACAAACTGTGTTACAGTGATCGCTCTGAAAGAAAGAGTTAATGTGCCATGACACTATAGGACAATGTGTGTTACAGTGATCGTTCTGAAAGAAAGAGTTAATGTGCCATAATACAATAGGACAAACTGTGTTACAGTGATCGCTCTGAAAGAAAGGGTTAATGTGCCATAACACTATAGGACAATGTGTGTTACAGTGATCGCTCTGAAAGAAAGAGTTAATGTGCCATAACACTATAGGACAAACTGTGTTACAGTGATCGTTCTGAAAGAAAGGGCTGACGTGCCATAACACTATAGGA
>CAJHNH020000735.1:117500-125000 GCA_905116865.2 Candidula unifasciata
TTGCGTTGGAATTAAGCTGTGTTGTTTACCATAGCATTCATTTCGTAATTATGGTGTATTTTTCCTGTTTTCGCTGCTTTTCACTTGGTTTTATTTCCTCCTAACTACTTCGATGAGGGAAAGAGTAGTCGGTGAATGGAAGGGGGGGGGAGGGGGGGTTGGCGGGGGGTATAATATAAACTGTTAACTGAGAGAGCTTTAAGTCACAATAACTGCCATACCCAACCAAAGTAGCAATAGCGGTAGTTGTGATTAAGCGGTTACACCGTAGTGCTGTCATGCCGGAGACCGCCGGTAAGGTGATGGCGTTTTTCTGTCGGGAAGCGAAATTACACATCTTAACCTGGCCAGTCCGTGGCGATAGCACTAGCCTTGCGGCGCCAAACCTTCTGGCTCGCGACTCCCTGTCTACTCCGATGGTAAAACATGTAGCAGTGACATTATTTTATTTATTGTGGTGGTGGTAGTAGTTGTACTGGTACTTGAAAGATGGTGTGGTAAATATTACACTATCAGCATTTACTACTCATCCTGCTTCCCATTTTAGTCCGGATAGACAGGGATATCAAGGTCAGTTACAAAAAATATCGTCAGGTGATGATTTTAAAATCCTTGGAAGAGGGAGAGATCAGTACTCGGTGGATGGGGGAGGGGAGGGATGATGACGGAAATTGTTAACTTAAAGAGCTTAACACACGATTTTAAAGTTGTCATTTCTTAATTTGTTTATATTTTACTAACGCTACCTACGTTATTCTCATTTTTTAAACGATTTACTTGGTTATTTGCAAGTACAGTAGTAAGCTTTACTTCCGTCTCTTAAAAAAAATACAAACAACTTTAGCATGTGATAACAAAATAACCATTTTTAAAACTGTCATAATAATACCATCTAAACGACCACTAATATAAAGACACAATTATATGTTGCGTGTTTTAAAGTCGGCAAACCAGACTATTTCTGTATCTGTGCAGTCAATGATTGCGACATTAAGTATATTAGACACGTGCGATTTCTATTGTCTTTCTTTTCCATGAACATTCGATAAAGGAAAGAGTAGTAGGTGGATTTGAAGAGGGGGGGGGGGCATCTAAGACTATCTCTATATCTGCGCAGACAGTGATTGCGACAGTAACCATATTAGACACGTGAGATCTCAATTGTCTTTCTTTTTCATTTAGCCAAACTACGCCACAGCAACGCGTGGCCGGGTACAGCGCACACACACACACACACACACACACATATATATCTGTATATGTATGTATGTATGTATATGTATATATATATATATATATATATATATATATATATATATATATATATATATATATATATATATATATATATATATATATAAAATACCATCTTTCTTTGTCAGTTGAGACGAGAAAGAGAATTCACATTTGCTATAAAAATCCGACCTTGATATGCGGAATTGTATCATGGACAGTTGGTAGATTCGTGAAAACAGTTTTTTTGGAAACTGCGGTTTAGGCGAACTGGCTATATAGGGCTAGACCTATATTTTTATAGACTAATCGGCACTTGGTGGGTGATGTGGTCAGCACCACAGGACTGCACCAGGTACCCACTCAAGGCTGGGTCGACCTGGGAGTCAAAGTCATTTTTGAATAAAAGTCCGGCTCCGCCACGACGCGAACAGACGACCTTTCGATCCGCAGGCGGGCGTCTAGCCGCCAACGCCACAGCGACTTCCATGAGAATGCCCTGGACAGATCAAATGAGATATGAAGATGTCTTGAAAGAAACTGACTCACAATGAGAACTGACTGCTCATACCAGAAAGATACAATCTACATTCTTCGGTCATGTGATGAGAAAGTGAACACTGGAGTAAGTACATCGTGACAGTAGGAGAGTTGGAGGGAAGGAGAGGCAGAGGGCTCGACAGTTTGACATCAAGGTATGAGTGGGTGAGATTCAACCCCATCAGGACATCCACTAAGCGATAAACACCCGATGACACAAAGTGCCACCATGCGGATGAGGTTCACCCGGGGATAAATTTCAGAAACCCCTTTCAAATCATTAGGGTCCCTGGCAATAGCCAGGGTGAAGCCTATTGCATCCGACGTTGGGACGAAGCGTTATTAGCATGAATGAAACCAAGGCATGGAGAATCATCTGTGTCAGAACTGTCTGAAAGTACACGAGACAAAAAGTTGTGGATAGACATGACTACCAACGCCACACTGCATTGACTTCGAGAAGAAAAAAATACATATGTTCACAGATGCAGCAGTGGCACGACTTCTTGGCCCTACCAATGTAATTATCTTTCTTTAACATCTCTCTCTCTCTCTCTCTCTCTCTCTCTCTCTCTCTCTCTCTCTCTCTCTCTCTCTCTCTCTGTGTGCATGTGTTTGTGTCGTCGTAAGTGCAGACGGTTGTAATTCGCATCGGTCCTAACTCGAGTAGAGGATGTATTAGTTTGATGGATGCCTAGAAAAGGTCTTTGACCTGCCTACTTTTCCTGCTCTGAGTTCTGTGAATATAATCTTGATTATCAACTATACCAGCAAACCTGGGCTGTCATTGATGACTATTTCATACCGTCATTAGCATCTCCGACAACTAGCACACACAACACGTACCTCAAAATAATACTAACAAACACAGCAGAAAGAATTCTATATAAAGCTGCTTTGACCATGTCAATGTCGCCAATAACTATATTTTATGAAGAGCTTATTGATTTCACCAAACATGTTAGCACACAGCGGTAATTCAAGAATATTTGGCGCATAAAGAAAATGGACACGATTTCCCAATTTATTTCTGGTTGTTCACCAGCTGGGATCTGGGGCCCATTGTGGTGGGGGGGGGGGGGGGGGAGTAGACCCACTGCTTTCCTATCAAGCATGTCGTACAAGGCGATTAATTATGGGACTTTCCTTAAAAGGCAGAGTGCTTCTGTGTGAGAAGCGATGAACCAACAAAAATATGCAAATAAGTCATTACGTAAAACAGATTTGCACGTAAAACTCTAGTTCTAGAACTACACCGAATTTAAGAAATGGACGAACAACCATAACTTTTCGCCAGTGATCACTATGACGAATAAGATGAAGTTCTGGTTATGCTAGACTTTCTGCGGGGTATCCAAAAAGTAAAGTTAATAGTGTACTGAGTTTATACAGAGAGAAATTGTATTATCGAGAAATGGAATCATTTAATGACACTTTTCGAGAAGCTAGTGTTTCGGGCAACATGCAGTCACCACGGACTGTAGCGGCCAGATGTTATTTCTGCCTCCGACAGAACTCTCCCTCTCTCTCTCTCTCTCTCTCCCCCCCCCCCCCCCCTCTTCGCAGTTTTTTCTCCTATAATCTTAACAAGGATTCGAACGTGAGTCACCATCATTAGAGCTCATCGTTCTTAACTGTTTGGCCAGCTAATTAGTAAAACATCTGGATACGAATGTTATAAGCAGATGACCAAGACGTGGACAGTGATACGATTAGGGGTGGGGGGTAGTGTCAAGAGATAGAACAACAGTAGTCCGAGAGAGTACAAACAGGAGGAGAGGCAGACAGTACAGGGCCTTCTCGACTTACGACTGAGTTTCGTTCCTGCTAATATGTTATAGGTCGAGCCGGTCGTAAATCCAAATTATTTTTCAATATTGTTATTTAAAGTGTCTAGAGTTCGTACATAAAAAAAGGGGGCGGGGGGAGGGGGAGGCTACCAGTGGTGTTATATTTCTTTATTTACTATATTCCGTTTATTAAGTTTTTTTTTTTTTAAGTCATTTTTTTAAGTATCCGGAAACCATGAGTTGTTAACCCTTTGGTTCGACACTATGGATATCGCAACACTTCGGCCTTGATTCCATGATAGATACCATCGGCCTGGGAGAAATTTGGCTTTTCTGCCTAACCCCGGGTGTGAACCCGGACCACAAGAAGTTCGTCAACCGGTCAACGTGCACTCAAGTTAAGCCACATGTGCTGGCGAGCCGTGCTTTAAAAGTGCGGATATTGTTAAGTCACACAGGTCTAAATCGAGGAGAATGTGTATTGCAGATCCATTGTAGCGAACTTGAGTTGTTTAATCCATCGCTGTGTTGTTGTTTGTTTTAGTTTTATGAAATTGTAAATTACAGCTTTGAGTCGGAAGATGTAGTAACTACTGGGATAGAATGGGTTAACATAACTAAAGTGTCTGACAGAAAAAGTAAAGAAATGTCTTTTTATAAAGAGAAGTCGGTGAACGTATGGTGAGTTCCCCGCTACTGTAAGAGTTAATTTTGCTCAAGGAATATCTAGTCGCTTGATCGATCACAAGTGTGTTTTGGGTTCGAATCCTTATCTGTACAGAGGTTATGCCTATACTGGGTAACTACTTAAGGCTGTGTCGACCTGGGAGCCAAGGTCAAATTTGAAAATTGTCCAGCTCCGCCAGGACCCGAGCCCAGGACCTTCCGACCCTCAGGCAAGCCTCTAGCCACTACACCTCGGCGGCTTGCAGCTTGGAATTAGTACCAGACAATGTCCTCGGGAGTAGTAGCGACCACATCACCAATGTTATGTTGTTTGGTCTATACAGACGGAGTCTAACATCATCTGCCTGACGTGACAATGGCATCAGAAGGGTCCTTACTGTTTCTTCTTCTTCTTCTTCTTCTTCTTCTTCTTCTTCTTCTTCTTCTTCTTCTTCTTCTTCTTCTTCTTCTTCTTCTTCTTCTTCTTCTTCTTCTTCTTCTTCTTCCTCTTCTTCTTCATGTTTACCAGTTATAAACTCTCAGGCAGATCCACTCGGACCTCGAAGGTAACTCCCAGTTAGTCGACTCTTACGACATGCTTTTGGGTATGCAGTGGGTCTGTAATAGGGCCCCGGAACCCACACGGGGAGGTCTTTACTGTTTACGTAAGACTTAGCATTCGAATGCAGTAATGACAACGCTGTCGCCACCAAGAGATCAAGCCAAGATAAGAGCCTTTATCGTTATTATATTTTCTCTTCCAGATCGAGTGACAGGGGAACAAGGTCAAGAGATCTTGTAGCAGACCCCTCAAAGGTCAGGTCACTGTCCCAAATAGCAAGCCAAGCAAGACTTAGCATCCAGGCCGAAAGCAACCAGCCGGGAGATCACACAAACGCAAGTAACGTTTAAGTTTATTATAACAGATACGTATGTATTTATCCGTGGATACATGTAATAACCCCTGTTTTATGTTTATATTCTGTTTGTATTAGATCTGTCCCGCGTTGCTGATGATAAAAGATTTGCAGAGAGCTACTAGTACCCGTTTTATTAATATGTGGTAGTGTGTTCATAGCAAGCTGTCGCTCTGGGGCCCTATGATGGCTACCTTGAGTTAAAAATCTTGACACGGTTGAGTGATATTCGCTCTGAATAACGTTCGCATGCAGGGCTCTTAAGCCGTGTTAGCAGCTTTAGTATCAGCAATTTTTTTCGTTGCTATAATTTATTAATTTCTGTTGTGTTACTATCACCGCTTCAAGTATTTTATTATTATTATTATTTGATGCCATAGTTGTAGTTATAGGCTTATTAGAAGTAGTAGTAGTAGTGGTGGTGGTCTAACAGCAGCAGTAGCAGCAATAGAGCAGTAGTGGTAGTGGTATTAGAAGTAATATTAGTTGTAGTAGTTGTACCGTTTGGCACTGGTAGCAAATACTGATACTAATATCAATGTTAATAACTGCAGTGATGTTAGCAACAGTCGCAGTTGAGAAGTTGCTGATGAGTAGCACCTGTAATAGCAGCAGCAGCAGCAACAGCAGCATTTGTAGTCATCTTAGCTGCAAAAGTAATAGTGTTAGCAATAATAGCAATATTAGCAACAGATGCGTCATCAGTAACAGTTCAGATGTAGACGTTGTGAAAATATTACCAGCAGGGGCACTCATAACAGCTGTAGTAAAACCATCAGCCATATAACAGGCACCGGTGTTTGTGACTTTGGGTTACTGACCCGGTTTCGTAATTCCAAAATGCCGTGTTCCATTCAACAACAGCCGTTAGTAAGCACTTGGCTGAGCGATGATTTAGGCAATGGAATAAATATGGATCGTTCAATAATCAGTGGTAAATTTTTCTTCTGTCAATATTTACTTTTAGTTTTAACAGTTTAACAATCTTTCATTCAAATGAAATTACTGAATGTAAAATTGTCTTATAAAATTGCCAACATATGCTTAGTTAGTTGGCAACATCCAGTCAAGAATATGCAACCAACTGTCGAATCTCGTACTAGCAGTTTCCCCTGTGGGTTTCGAGGCCCCATTGTGGGGGTGAAATTATAGACCCTCTGTCCCATAAAAAGGAGAATCGACTGAGTAGGGATGTTTCTGGGAGTCGCCGTGGCATAGCGACTAGACGCGCACCACGATCGGAAAGTCGTGGGTTCGCTCTCTGGTGGAGCCGGACTTTTTTTCAAAAATGACATCCCAGGTCGACCCAGCCTTGAGTGGGTACCGGTAGCAGTCACAGAAAGTAAAGGCGGCCGGCGTGATGCTGACCACATCACCCATTTTGTGCCGATTGATCTATAAAAATAAAGGTCTAGCCCTATATGCCCTAAACGCCTAATGGCGTTAAAAAATACCTTTACTTTTTTAAGGGATGTTTCCTTCGAAGTCAGATTGGATATGCCTGCGTGGCGAGAAATTGACAGTCTACTTAAAAAAAAAGCCAGATATGTTAAAAAAATTATATATATATATATATATATATATATATATATATATATATATATATATATATATATATATATATATATATTTATATATATATATATATATATGTGTGTGTGTGTGAACACACACACACACACACACACACACACACATATATATATATATATATATATATATATATATATATATATATGTGTGTGTGTGTGTGTGTGTGTGTGTGTGTTCACCCAGAACTAAAGTTCTGGGTCAAAAGTCCAGAAGATGAAGAACAGCTATAACGAAGAAGAAGAAAGAGGAGGAGGAGGAGGAGGAAAAGAAGAAGAAGAAGAAGAAGAAGAAGAAGAAGAAAAAGAAGAAGAAAAAGAAGAAGCAAAAGAAAAAGAAGAAAGAGAATAATAATAATAATAATAATAATAAGAAGAAGAAGAAGAAGAAGAAGAAGAAAGAGAAGAAGAAGAAGAAAAAGAAGAAGAAGAAGAAGAACAAGTAGAAGCAGCAGCAGAAGCAGTATTAGTTAAAGCACCAAGAAGAGCCGAGATAGTGCAGTGGATAGCATAATATGCCATGTCGTCTGGTTTTACAGAGACCGACAGGGATCGTCGCTGGAGCTACAGATTCATTTGTCTACAACTATCTGGGCAGTCGTCTATTCATTGTACATAAATATCGATTTTACTCCATTCTAGAACGCCTGCCCTCGAGACCCCCCCCCCCCGCCCTCCCTCAGATAACTCGATCACATTCAGCCTGCCGTTGGCGGCTGGCTACTAACAGTCTCATGTTATATTTGTGGTCTGGTTTATTTGCGC
>CAJHNH020000735.1:130000-132500 GCA_905116865.2 Candidula unifasciata
CCTCTAAAATTTTACTGCTCAAGCTCTAGTTTGCTGCAGGATGTGAATACATTGTTGAAAATAGCACAGTTGACTTGAAAATTTCTGCTAGAATGACATCTGCACATTTCACTTTGCTATGCTCACTGTTTAGGAGAAATTCTTGTGACAGACACATATACATACATATAAACAAATAAATGGATTTCCTGTTTCATAATATATAAACTAAGCCTCTCGAAGCCGCCCCCTCCGAACCAAATGTGTACGGAGGATGAGGCCCCTCTCCCCCAGGCTTTCTTTTCTGGACGCCCATAGTTGTATCGTATATAACTTTCTTCTGCTTGTTATAACTTATGAAATTCAGTAGAATGAGGTCAACAACTGTTAGTGCGCTTGGGGAAAAAAAAATAGCAAACGAAAAAGACAGCAATAATTAGCTAAATGGATTCGCCATATGGGTGTCATGGAATCACACTGGCTAGATTCTTGTCTGCCGAAGCAGCGGTACTCGGTTAGAATCCAGATTGAGGTGGGACTGGTAGAATCGACATAGTTTATAAAAGGAGTAGAAAATTATAGGGAAGAGAAAAAGTTGGTAAAAAACAACAAATAGTTCATGTTAGCTTTACAAAATCGATCACAATAAACAAACAAAGGACGTTGCGGCGATTAGCCTTCATCAGCACATAAAGGACAACACAGTACACATACAAAAATATGCATTAACTATGAAGGACTCTAATGTATAAAATAAATGATACTCTTCTGTGTCCCTGGCGAAAAAACTTTGTACAATAAAATGACAAATTCAGCTACTAGCTATATATCTCCAACGCGCGGGCAGGGATCGCAAAATTGACATAGGCGCTTACAGGTCGACACAGTCTGAACTAACTTTGCACATAGAAATAGAGCACCATAACTGCCTAGGTCTATTGGTGCTGCATATGTTGATGACTTGGAGATGGGTTGAGTTGAGTTGAATCAAGAATTGACATTACAGCCTTTGCGGCATGCCCATGCACGCTACGTCCTCAACTTCAGCAGCCAGCGCAGAGTTCCAATACTGAAGTTACCGACCACAATCTGGTTATATGTCCGTCTTGCCGTTCCTCTGAGTGTGGTGAGCTGGCCAGACTCTCTGGTTACACACAGGTGCCTCATTCTCTTCAGGCCATAATAATCTTCTTTCTCTACTGATTCACTTGCTTATTGTTAAAGGTCCTGACCACATTTGCCTTGTCATATATTATTTTACCACCCAGTGGTGCAGATCCAGTCAATCTGTCTGCGCGTTCATTTCCTACCACACCGTCAAGGAAAGAAGGCCAGTTGACTGAAGAGGGAAAACTGAGGTAGATCGTACAACAATTAATACTCCGACAAAAGTAAAGGTCTCTTTGCCACGCCTTAAGGCGTATTGGGTATATAGGGCTAGATATATATATTTTTGACCAATCGGCACTTGGGGAATGATGTGGTCAGCATCACGCCGGCTGTCTTTACTTTCCAGGACTGTACTTGGTACCCACTCAAGGCTGGGTCGACCTGGGAGTCAAAGTCATAAAAAAAAAAGTCAAGCTTCCTCAGGACGCGAACTAACGACCTTCCGACCCGCAGGTAAGCGTTTAGCCGCCAACGCCTCGGCGACACCCAATAATCCGACAAAGATCAAAGAAATTAGTTACTTTGGGAAAACGTTATAACGTGTACAATTGTAAATAATAATCTGAGTCAACCACCCCCCCCCCCTTTTTTTTTCTCCCGCGCCCCCCCCCCCCCCCCCAAACCGGCCAGTTACTGTTTTAATGATACAACTTTTGCGGTATAGGCAGCGGGATCTTTGGGCCTGAGGATATAGGGCCGCAGGTTAAATCTGAGACCACATGCACAAATTCGTGTTCATCCGTACAGGACTGGATAGAAATTTGTATCAGAAATAAATATTTTGTTTGTATGTGCTGGGCAGGTTTCTCTAACCTTCAGTTTGGTGCCATAATGACTCTAGAACCGGTGAATGTTGCGAAACTCTTCCTAAACAGAGTTAGCCCCGCCCATTTACGCACCAGGTCACTTTTCATTCATACTTTGTTCGGGTGGTCAACTTTGATGAAAGTTACGGATGTGTCCCTCACTACTGTTAGCTTTCTGTGTTGTCTTCTATTTAAATTTTTATTTCGACAAAGAGAATGTCTGTGACATGGGTTGCAGCACTCTCGTAGGGGAGTTGTGTTAGGGCTCGTGCTCCATCTTTTTGGAGCTTTAAAAGCGCTGGCGTGCTGAAATATACAATACGCGATATCAGCGGTATCGCTTAACACCCCCGTAACCTTGTCCAAAGGTGACGAGGCTCAGCAACTAGCAATCAAAAGTGACCTAGTGTGTAAAAAGGCAGGGCTAACTCTGTTTGAGGAGGTTTGCGTAATGTTTGTCCTAGAGCCATATGTAGGATGCCAAACGAACATTTTTGGCAGCTCACGAGACAGAATGGTGTGAGCAGATATGAGCAAAACCACCA
>CAJHNH020000735.1:135000-180000 GCA_905116865.2 Candidula unifasciata
CATTCATTCATTCATTCATTCATTCATTCATTCATTCATTCATTTATTCATTATCCTGTTGTTCCATTATATGTCACATAGAGCTTGCAGTCTTTGCCTCCATTCCGTTGTGTCCTGTGCAATCAGTTCAATATCATGTATGGAATCCAGTCCAGCAGCTTTGGCCGCTCTCATCAACGTCCGTCTTGGCGTCTTCGCTCCCCCCGTTGGTTATTCTCTGCTAGTTTCTTCTCAGTATGTGTCGAATGTAGCACCGTCTCCTCTGTCATAAGTATTCAGAAACCATCAGTTGTTAGCACTTTGGTTCGGTAATGTGGATATCGCAACTCTTCGGCCTTGATTTCATGATAGATACCGTAAATCTGGGAGAAATGTGGCTTTTCTGCCCACCCCCGGGCGCGAACCCAGACCACAAGGAGTTCGTCACCGGGTCGCCGCAAAGTCAGGTATAGCCAACTGCGCTAGCGAGCCGAGTTCTTCTATCTTATAACTGTTGATACTATTGGTTGCCCATACATTTCTCTAATATCTTCACTCCGTTTGAATTCATCCAATTTTATGTTGGTCGGTATGTTCACAAATGAAACACGATGCTATAATTGTTTCCTGTTGTCTTGTAGGTCTAGGAGGATGCCTCATCTACCTGCCCTCTCACGTCCTGAGTGGACTGTACTACGATAAATACCGGAGTATATCTACAGGGGTGGCCACAGCAGGTCAGGGAATGGGAGCCACCGTGATGCCTCTGATCGTGGGCATGTTGATTGAAGAATACACATGGAGAGGTTACGATTTTTTCATCTCATAAATCTATCTTGCATGTACGTTTTCTGTCACTAAGTTACTTGTATTACGTCTGTTTATAATATTATTTTTTGGTTTTGAGTTCTTTTCTCTCTGTGATTTATAATTAACGACCTATTTCATTCATTCACCATCGTCTTCCATTTCTGTTGCCAGCCGCGATTGTGGGGAGGAGTTGGGTAAGAGATAGCTTGTGGTGCAAACTCTCGATAGATGGAACTGGATATTGTTTCGTGCGAACACACGCATTTATCATTGTCAACCCCTTTACTTCTGAGGCAGTGTCTTGCTTGAGTATGACTTTTTTCATAAAGAAGTAGCGCACGTGATGGTAACCGGTGTTACTGCAGTCTACCATGGCGGACACACTTTGATATGCTTGAAATCCAACGGGTTAAAGGGATCATGCTACATAGGAAACACATGGTCTCTGCAATCTGCCCAGGCTTTACGCTATGAAGAAGAGTAATTTTATTCCTGGCCTTAATGAGCAATGGACGCGGAAGACATCATAACAGGAACAGATCTTACTAGTCACACACGCCGTCGCCATGGTTTGTGCTTCCATGTCTCCTTATATCCCCAAACAGAGTCGGAAATGTGCAAATTTCTGTTAACGCATGAGGTTTCATAAGTGCCTTAGCCATCTTCAGTAGAACATGCACAGCCAGTCTCACCACAGTGTAAACAATCCTTATCTCAAAGAGCACCTATTATGTTTATACCCGATGTTCATACGTGCTAATGTAATTTATACCATTATCTGCAAAATACATTGATGAAACGGGGCTATGACTAGCTGATGGTTTCAAGTAGCATCGTTCTGATGTGCGGAACGACGCCCGTAATCCAGTTCCGGTACATTTCAAATCTCAACGTCACCAATGTGTCTTCGACAAGCCGGTTACGATCATCAAGTCTTGTCCCTTTAATGACAGAGTCTGTAATTCTCTCGAGAACCGCCTTATCTGGCTAAGGGGGTCAACTCGCCTAAGGGGCATAACACTAACAATAGATTTACGTAATATTTCTGTTACGGCTCTTGCCGTTCACATCTTTATTTGGTTAGTATTTATTTTCTGCATTCACACGTGTCTCAGCGCTCCAGCTAGTCAGAGAGACGTGTGAATTTTTTTGGAGAGGTCTAAGATGATTTTGTGTTTTATTGTTTGTAATTATAACATTGTCTGTTCATGCTATGTTCTGTTAAAGGAAGGGGAGGAAGGGTGTTGGGGAAGGGTAAATAAGTGATTTTTTATCACCTTATCTTATTTAGGCCGCTTGTCTGTTCTGCTTCGATTCTAGAATATTGTCATTTTACTTTTTGAAAATTAGATCTCTGCTTTCCTCTGTGTGTTTTGGGACCCCATTTTTTTTAAAAGGTGGGAGGGGGGGGGGAATAACATCCTTGCACCCCCCCCCCCCTTCATCCCATCACCCGAACAAAAGCATATTGCAAAAAGCAATATCGGAATGGCCCAAGGATATCGCAACATATTTAAAACCCTAACATGACTTTTAAGAGCGAATGTAGAAGGAGAAGAAGAAGAAGAAATCTATAATTTCTTCTCCATTGTAGTACTGTTTGTCGAACATTTGTATTCGCAGAGAAAAACAGCATTATCGCTCTTCCTTAAAGCTTCTTTAGTGCCCTTATTTGACCACTGTTTAGCCTGTGTAGGCAAGGAGATGGATACTGCCACCGCCAAAAACTGTGCAGGTCTTAAGGCGTTCAGTATTCGTATCCATGTCTCCTGAATGAAAGGCCAGTGTTCTAACCCTATCACCAAGCGCGCCTCTAACTTGCCATTTAGAGAATGTTATTTACGAATGTTTTTGAATAGCTAATAAAAGCCAACTGTAAACACAATAAATTCTGCTTTTACCGCTAAATCAGCAGTATAGGAATACATTCCGATTCTAAAGGTATGGAATTTATTTTGGTGATTTGTAAGGCCAGATTAAGAGTAATATTATTAATTAAGACCTCATATAACACATGAACCTGGCGGTAATTATCGAGCAATCATGGCGCCGGGGATACGGTTTCTGATAGACCGTGTATGTGCCGCAGTGGCTCAGGTTTGACGCTTGCCTTCTGATATGAAGATTTCGGGTTCAAAGCCGTATAGGGGTGTAAAGGGGTGAAGCCTATAGAAATTCTTCAGCAAACAAGGATCCAGTAGGGTGATGCGTGCTGTCGGTCTAGCAAGTGTGTGTGGAGTAGAACCTTTCAAAACTACGGGACTTCTGTGACAGATTGTTCACGACATGATGAAGGGCACCATGTAGAGACCTCAGATTGATTTCAGCCGTTTAGAACAATCCTACACCAATCATACACTTGCTGGACTGACAGGCATACATCACCATATTAGACCCGCATTTGCTTATGAATTTCTATCAGGTTTACCCCTTCACCAGTTGAAAGAATGGATAAGAGAACACTGTTTTTCTTTAGTACAGGTCAAAAGTCGGGCGGCCATCTTTAAAGTGTTATTATTGATAGTCTTGAAATAAAAAAAAAAAAAAAAATGAAAGTAAGCCAGATATCTTCAGTGTGCTCTGACTAAGTGTGACAAGTTAGAGAACACACTAAGTAATGGCTATGATTCTTGAAGGAGAACTAACCACATATGAATAAATAATGTGAAAGCACAATGTAGTCATTAAATCGATTGTTAACTTGTGTTTAAATGTTTCGTAAATAAAGAACACACTACATTTTCACTAAACTAGTCTCCTTTGTAATCTTTAGGTTCCTTGATGATATTAGCCGCTGTGGACATGCATTTGTTTATCTTCGCACTGCTCATGATAGAACCTCCAGAGGACAACGACAAGCTACTTCATCAGGATGCAGTGTACCCAGACTGCAAGGATACCGTCACCGAATGTTTCTCACTAGAATCAGCAGCAGTCAAATCGCCCGATTTGGAGACTGCCAGTCAGTATCAGAAAGCAGAACCACAGTCTCCGAATCACGATGTGAGAACAGAAAGTCAACAACTGTACGAGGAGAGAAATTTAAATTCGGTTTGCGAAAGTAGCAACCGAGAATTGACTTACTCCACAAGTCTTAAAAGGAGGGGCAGTCGAAGCAGACGAATAGAACGAAGACCATCAAGGTCATCAAGACCGAGAAGTGTGTCGCTTACTTCTGTCCCTGAGGATGACATCTCTAGAATATTTATCCCCAGCTACCTTACTTGGTTGCCAAACTTCAGAAATTCATTCGATTTGTATGGAAGTAATGACGCCTTTGAAACAGCCATTGTAGAAACAGAAGAGAGTCCTTTTGACGAAAAAGAGGAAGAACAACAAGAGACTCAATGCACCGATGTTGAAAAGGTCTCTTTAGTTAATGACTCACAGAACTTCCCTGTTGAAATATCGCTGAAAGAACATTTCAAAGACCATCTCAGGGTATTAGCAGAGTTCAAATTCATGATTTATTTTATCTCCACTATCATCTGGAGCATGACCACAACAATGTTTGTCACATTTGGCCCGGATCTGATCGTCATGAAAGGTCACGAAGCTGTGAATGCCGCTTTTGTTTTCACCTTTTATGGTGTTGGGCAATTGATAGGTTGTGTCTTTATAAGCATCACCGGAAATATGCTGGGCAGGCGAATTGTGTTGTACATGGTTGCAAACGTGTTAACTGGTATATTTATTGGAATTGTTCCCCTATTCAAGTCTTTTACAGAGTTGGCGATAGTGCTAGTGTGCATGGGGTTTGCCGTAGGATGCATTCTGGGCTTATATATGATTGTTTCTGTGGACATTCTGGGCACCAAGGATATGGAGATAGGTCTCGGGTACGTGTTGCTGGCTTCTGGTATGGGATGTTTTGCAGGACCACCACTTGGAGGTAAGCCTTTATGTTGTCACTGGAGTTTTAGTATACCGGTACACCTGCCTGTTGATCTAGTATTTCTGATTAAGTACAATTAAGGTAATTTTTATTATTATGTGCTGTCTATTCCAGACTTGGACAGTGACATAAAAATATAAAAAATGTTAACAACTGAACCTTTGTGTGGTTTCGGGGCCCCATTGTGGGTGAAACAAGATAAGACTCACTGCCTGCCCAAAAGTATTTTGTAAGAGTCGGCTAAATGGGTGTTCCTTCGAAGTCAGAGTATATCTGCATGAGAGGCAAGGAACCAACAGTCTGCATGGAAATGAGTTAGAACCTGTGGAACAAATGTGCATGCAACACTCAATTTCTGGAACAGGACTAGAGTCCAGAAGTGGATGAACAACCAGAACTTTCAGCCGGAGTTTAAAGCCGGTGAATGTGAAAAAGAAAAGAAGAGAACAACTGAAATTAGATTCCTGTGAAGGTCTCCTAAAATAACAATGAGAGATTAGGTCAGGAATGATGACATCCGAAGGAGAATGGGGATGCGGCACATCTGGATTTTTATTTGAAAACAGCAGGTGAAATAGTTTAGCTGTGTAACGAGGATGTCAGCTGAAAGTGTACCACAGCAAGCAATGATGTACATACCAGGAGGGAAGTGACGAAGAGGGGGACCATGCAAGCAATAGACTGATGGAATTAGAGTCCCTGGAAATCCCCATTTACGAAGCATGCAAACGGGCAATTTTCCGTAGATTATACTTCACCTCGACACCGCAAGGTACCAGAGGATCAAGATGCGATGAAATAAGGGTAATTTTATCGAAGCAATAAAATGTAAACTGATAAACACACTTCAAGGTGGTCTGTAAAGGTGTAGGGGATATGAGCAAGAAATATTGACATCTGAAGACATTAACAACACTTTTAAAATTAGAATTATCAGATGTTATGTGCACTGAAATTCTGTTTGTCGCAAAAGCCTCCAAAATGAACAAGCTGTAGACGAGTTGGTCAATTTCATGGAAACAAAAGTAATCAACAACACAGTTTATGAAGAGATTGAGAATGAAAAGATGAAAAGAAAGTTGCTTGGGGGAGGAAAAAAAGATAAAGAAAATATTTTGCCAACACTCTTTTAAAAATCATGAACTACCATAACTGCTTGTATTTACCTCTTTTGCGGTATAAAAAAAAAAAAGGGGGGGGGGGGGCGGTGCGGGGGTGGGTCTTGGAGCCTGCGGATTTAGGGCTGCATGGCTAGTGCTGGTCTTATTCCAGAGCTTGAGTATTGCGTGTGCATCCGTTTTACAGGTCCGACTTTTTGTATGTGTTGGTTCTTTGCCTCTCGGGCAGATGCACTCCGGTTTCGAAGGATATACCCCTAATTAGTCGACTTTTACGACATGCTTTATAGGGGGCAGTGGGTCTTTTCTTTTTTCCTCCAAAATGAGGCCCTAGGACCAACACGGTAATGTAGTATACAATCGTTTGGCACCGTTCTATCTTTCTAGACGATAGCGGTATATTGTGATATGAGGAGGCATGCGACTCACAGCCCATGGCGTTGGCGGACGTGACTAGCTAGACTCGCCCATGTTAAGAAAAGTCTCCCACAATTATGGAATGGGATTTTAGAACTGTTGTTGTCAACATTTGTGTTTAGTGTATTTCTTCTCAGACGCTTAGCTCTCATCTTTTCTGCAATCATTTCTTCCTTCTTTCCCATTCCCAGCCTGATGTGCCTCCTCCACACAACACCGTCCATGGCATTTTATTCTCACGAGTCTACCACAGTACATTTATCATTCATGTCCCGCGTGCACACATCGTCATATCGTAGAGGTCGGCCTTGTCATCTTTTACCCATCTTTAATTCACCATAGAGGATGTCCTTGTACCCAGCCATCTACGCCTTTGTAGAATGATCATTGAGAAAACTATTATAATATCTGGTCTTCCCAATACATCAGCATTTGTTATCTTGTCCTGCCACCTAATGCCAAGTATTCTTCTTAGGCATCGCATTTGAAAGTTGTTTAGTAGTTTCCCCTGGTGCGAATAAGTAAGTTGACCAAATTTCATTGTCATAAAGGTCATAAAGCAGAATGCTGAGAACACAAGCCTGAAAACCAAGATCTTTTGTTTTAATAGTGAGCTTTCTGTTCTCCCGAATTCTTTCTGGTTAATCTGCTCATTGTTGTTGATGCCTAACCTAACTTGATGTTGATTTCTTGTTTCATTGATTGTTTATTATTCACTGAAGATCCCAGATAGGTCAAATGGCCAACTGCCTTCAGCTCTTCACCGTCAATGAATACAATCACAACTCTTTTAAACATGCACTGTTACTATAAGTAAGCGACATAAAGTGCAAACCAGTTGCACATAACAATATCAGAAACCATTTAGGATCGCCCGTGTTCACATTCTTCGTCGTCGTAACCATCATCGTCATCCTGTTGTACCATTACATGTCACATAGGGCTCCACATACGTGCTATCGTGTGATATCCGTGCGATATCATGAATGGAATCTTTTCCAGCTTATTGGGCCCCCCTCCATTCCTTTTAGGGTCATTGTTTCTTTGATAAGTTTGAGTCCCCTTAAAGTGCCTGTTTTGGGATTCGATTTTCTGCTCATTTTCTTTCAGGATATGCCCAATTTAGGGTTATCTCATTTGGCATATAACTGTTCATACCTGTAGTTATCCAAATATTTCTCCTATTTCGGTACCTTTCTTGAATTCAGCTCGTTTAATGTTCATAAGCTGCCATTTGTTTTCTAATGCATTTACTTTTGTTCCCATGTCTTAAGTGGTGCCGAAATGTAGAAATTTAACTGTGTGTACTAACACCTTGTGTACTTTCAGTCATTTCTAGCAAATATATTCCCCTATAACATTATGCCGAGCTATTCAATATTGTTTTTTTTTTTTAGGGTGTGGAGAGTGAGGTTAAGGGATGCGGGGGTGGGGTGGGGGTGGGGGGGGGGTGGGGAAGCAGGGGATGCGGTCATTCTCTTAACCTCTTTTCTTTCCTTTAACTTTCTCCTTTAACATGCTCCATTGTACTCCTTCTCAAGTTAACGACCAGAACAGCATTATAACTAATGAAACAAACAATGTTATCAGCAATTAACACCTACGAATTTATGATTACAGTTATAAGTAATATATTATTTGGGCAATAAATAACCAAAAGGAATTAACAAGCGTAAATAAAACCTGTTGAAACAGAAAAAGAAAAACAAAACACTGATGGGTTGAACAGGATATATCCGGGAAGGCTAACCCGGTCAACAAATGCCCTCAGAAGTCGGATGTGTTGGCCGAATGGTGCAAATATCGTGCTGTAAACGGACATAACGCAATTACATCTTCGGATGAACGCTGAGGAAGAAGAAGAAGAAGAAGAAGAAGAAGAAGAAGAAGAAGAAGAAGAAGAAGAAGAAGAGGAAGAAGAACAGGATAATGTCGTTTAACTGATGTCTGTTATTTACTTTGTTTTCCCCAGGTGTCTTAAGCAACGTTTACGGGGATTACGACAAGTCTTTCTACATGGCTGGTGGCTTTACAGTGTTTGCCGGACTCATCATGGTGTTTGTCTACTTACCGAAATGTCGAAAAAAGAAGATTATTGTGGTACCTAGTAATTTGTGATGTCCGAGCTCCCAGATTTAAGACTATTATTTTCGTCTGAGGTTCCTTAATACAAGATTGTGCTTTTTGTCTGAGGTCCCTGATTTAAAATACTTGTTTTGTATGAGATCTCTGGTTGAAAAAAAAAATGTGTACTGCCTAAAGTCCAACTCAAAACATCCAGCGTGTAACATTTTGTATTCAAATATGCAGAATGTCAGAAATCTATAATTCAAGATTTTCAGGATATTAGAGACTTAATATAGCACCCAATTATAATAGTCACTTAATTATTAGGCAATTCAGTTCAACTGAGACGTCTGATTCAGGTAATTCTTAATGTTTAAGTCACAGTTACAAATAATTCAGGATGTTTAAGGGCAGTGTCACGCATTGGTGCAATTTATACCTGTGATCTCAGATTCAAGTAAGACAGTGTGATTTAATACTTTGTAACGCGTTGGTACCACAATGTAACTGTTGTATTCGATTGAACCGGGTCCTGGGATATGCTGCTGTGTCAAAGTATCTGAACTGGTTCCAGTAGCTCAGTATATTTGCACCCCAAACTCCCACTCCCCCTACCCCCATCCTTTGAATGGGGCCAACAGCTAAAACTGTAGTTTTTATAGTTTATCAAGGTTGAAATCTTTGCTGTTTCCCATCTTGCTTTTGTATTTCTTGTTCTCTTCTCGCCCTCTCTCTCTCTCTCTCTCTCTCTCTCTCTCTCTCTCTCTCTCTCTCTCTCTCTCTCTCTCTCTCTCTCTATCTCTCTCTATCGCACACACACGGATTTTTTCGGACGGTACACAGTGGTATGCTGGTACTCTTTCTCAGGCATTTTTTCAGCACTGCTGTAATAGACACTTTGTGGTCAGTAGCAGCACTTATTTTACCCCAAAAAAACCCACATGTGTATGTGTGTATGTGTGTGTGTGTGTGTGTATATATATATATACACACACACACACATATATATATATACATACATATATATATATATATATATATATATATATATATATATATATATATATATATATATATATATATATATAAACGAGTTGTGAATGTGTGTGTATGTGTGTGAATTTTGCATGTTTTCCCCTCTTTACGCACAAGCACTACCAACAACTATTTATATATTTATCTTATCTATCGATGGTTCTGATGTATATCAATTGTCTTTGCCTTCCTCACTATACACAAGAGGATAAAACACTTCTGAATCACCAGGAGATAACAGTTAAACAAACAAATGACCGTAATGTAAAGTGGCATTATCTTCTGGTTTAAAAACAAAAATGTGCGCGCGTGCGTGCATGCCGATCTCCTGGGCTGCTGCCTAAAAATATGACACCCCGAGATCAAAATATCTCAGGCTGCATGCCAAAGCAACAAAACCTGAAGGTTTGACACCGTGAGAGTACAGAATCTCATTGTTTTGAAGTGAGAGAGAGTGTGAGTGAGAGAATGGAAAGATAAGAGGAGGGGAGAGAAAGAGAAGAGAGACATAAGTGGACAAAGAAGAGGATGGAGAGAGAAATAACACTGAGAAAATGAGAGGGAAGGGGGAGAGAGTATTGATTCAAAGACTTATTGGTAATGACAAAGTATATACATTCCTTGTATGTATTCTGTATAAAATGTACACAAACCTTTCTTCAAATCGTATGCAAACTGCATTCAGTGTAAGTGTGTATTATATGTAGATATTTTGTTCACTATGCAATGTTGACTCTTAAATCTAATGCCTTCTTTGTCTCCACAACGAACATTTTCTTTCTATGATCACATATGTCTGCTACCTCTTGTTACTGTTGCAATAAATATGAGTACAGGTGATAGTCTTATTTTGGTAATTTATTTATTTAAGTATCTTGACGAGTGGTTCTCAACCTTCCTAATGTCGCGACCCTTTAATACAATTCCTCGTGTTGTCGACTCCCAAACATACAATTGTTTTCGTTACTACTTCATAACTTCAATCAAAATTTGTTTTCCGATGGGTCGCGACTCACATGTTGAGAACCGCTGACATAGAGTTAAGATGAGTCACAGAGATAAGGAACAGAACATGACAGGCAAAAACAGCACTTCACAAAATTAAGTATATCTTATGTAATACATCCCTGTCATGAGAAGTTATCACATTCAGGAACACTTTTAACATATAGATGTAAATCTAGATAATTAATAAACAAGCCACAAAATGTCTTGAAGCCTTAGAGAAGTGGTTTTACAGAAGACTGCTCTAACCTAGATTTTTTAAAAGAGGCAAGCAACTTGTCACAACCTTCAGAAGGAGACAGTCATCATTTCTTGTCCGTATTATGAGAAAAAAAAAAAAAAATTGGGACATGTGGTGATCACTGGAAAGACATTTGAAGAGAGATAGAGAAAAACAACGTGAAAGGATCATTTGCAACCTTTTGTGTCAGCACCGGAACATTTATACACCGTTGGAGTTTACAGGTTCTCGAGAGGCATGATCGCCCACCCCAGTCGGCTAGGTATTTGATGATAATGGTAAGTAATAATAATAATAGTAACTCCACAGGGGAGCATGCACAGCAGGGGTCCACCCTCATCAGTAGAAAGATCCTTCGTCGACGATTGTTTCGACCCATTATTTCCTATACAATCTCGGAAGGTGGGCCCGACCTGGGTCATGACTCCAGATCTCGATCTTCCACTGCTGCACTTAATCGGACTCGACAGGGACAAGACGATATGTCGACTTTGCAACAGGTGTTGTGAGATTTGGTGTTATATTGTCACTGTAGTAGCAAATTAGATCAGTTGACTAGTTTCACGACCAGAGTGACAATCTTACTGTCGGTTCATCGTGTAATTGTTATACTTTGGCATTTGGCAGAGAGACACCGGCAGACATTTATCGGACACTTTGGCTTAAGGTATAAGAAGCTCTTTTCCACTATGGACTCAGACCAGTCTACCGAGGCCCATTCCCCCATAACGTTCCAAGCTCTTTCTGCAGCCCAGTTGTTTTAGTGACCGTTTACGCTCGTTGCCCCGCAAGCCCAGCTGCTTTAGCACAATATACGTGGAAGTGGAGATAAGATCTCTTGCGCCAGCTTCGACGGCAAAGAATTTTACTGCCCACGCTTCGTCTCTTAAGTGAAGTAAAGATCCCTTTTCAACGCCTTTAGGTGTATTGAAAATATAGGACTACACCTATATTTTTTATAAACCAATCGGCCCTTGGTGGGTAATATGGTCAGCATCACACCGGCCACCTTTACTTCCAATGACCACACCTGGTACCCACTTAAGGCTGGGTCGACCTTGAATACAATGGTGATTTATGTAAACATTTTACCTTGCAAATACAAAGGCATTGAAGCGGAATGAAAAATAGTTGCTGAGGGAAAAAAAAAGAAATGAAATATTTTGGCCACATTAAAAGAAATAACTAAGAACTGGGTGGAAAAAGATGAAGGCAAGCAATGAAGAGATAGCGACAGACGTTAGAAGATAACCTCAAGAGATGGACGAACAGAAGTTTAAAAGAGTGCACATCTAGGGCGATAGACAGAACGTGACGATCCATAGCAGCTAATCTTTATTATGAAGGTGGCACCTGATGGACTAATTCGCCTTGCGTATTAAGGTTGTAGGTTTGGATTCGGACTCCATATCAGTGCATGCGTTTCGGAGATCCATGAGGATAATTGCCGGAGCTACGGAGTTTAGTTCTTTATAACGATCTTTCGATCGGGGACGAGTCTCTCTTTGGAGGCAGAACTATATGGGACAATGAGGTCGATGCTGTTGAATTTAAACTTCATTTTCAAGCTACATATATTTATTATTATTTTCTGGTGCATTGTCGATCCAGGCGAGCATCAATCTGATGTTCCAACGACCATACAGCCACATATCAAAAGCCAAGCCTACAGGAATCTCCCACCTAATTGGAGTTTGCTCAAAACAAACAAAGGAAACAGCAATGTAGACACGAAAACAAAATTGCTTCGGTCAGTGACACAAGTCCTCATCTTGTAATAGGAATACATAGTTTCATACCCATCTTTGATATTAGAGTGTTTCAAGATAGTATTTGGTACAGCCGTATGGTCCTCAGATATAATCACAATAAAAGGTTAAATGGGGTATCTGGCATTTTATACTGTTAGACAAACATTCGAGTTCGAGGTGATGTCAACCTTTCAGTCAGCAGACATCATCAGGGAAATCATTCAGTTATATTCTAACTGAGACATCGGTGAAGTTGCTACTGTCTTCTCTGGTAATATTCAAAATTCGTTGTCATTTGAACTCTGTTCAGAGAAGTCTCAGGAACTAAGCTGAACTCCATACACGATAGTAGATGGACCGATCATTTTGTCCACTCCGATCTGTTACCTCAATCAATCAGGTGCCGTCTCTACATTGAAGGTTGGCTGCAATGGATCTAAATCAGGCTCTGTCTCTTATCCTGGTTGAACACTCTCGCAGACTGCTGCCAGTCCGTTTCTTTATGTTGATCTCCTACTTGTATCGTTGTCCACCTCTTGCTCTCTTGCCTTCGACCTTTCACATGACAATGGTTTTTAGAAGCCTGTTATGTCTTCTAATGTGGCCAAAGAATTTGATTTCTTTTTAATTACTTTCATCAATTTTCTTTTCATTTGTAATCTTTCCAGAACCTCTGAATTGGACTGTTTTTCTTTCTTTGAAATTCGAACCATTCTTCTGTATACCGAAATTTCTAGGAACTCAGTTAGATTTTCTAGCTGCTTGTTTATTGTCCAGGTTTCTACACCATAAAGCAGGATTGGGTATATAAAACATTTGACAATTCTCATTTTAATGATGAAGAAGATATTACAGTATTACTATTCGCCGACGACCAGTACTCATAGCGAAAAGTACAGAATGCCTACAGAACCACTTAAATCAAATTAGTAACAAAGGGGAGCAATATAATATGAAAATAAACATTACGAAGACAGAGACAATGATGATAGGAAGACAGAAAGGCAATTTAGAAATAAAATCGAAAAACAACACTTCAAGAGGAACAGAGGAATTTAAGTATTTAGGGGCTATTTTCACATCTGATGGAAAACTGGACAGAGAAATTAGCTCGAGATATGCCAAAGCTAATCAAGTAATGGGGCTATCTCCCCTGTTGACACACACGCAGATACCCCAGGGTACTAAAGAGGATCTTATCAGAACTATTTTTTGACCAACACTATGATATCAGTGCCACACGGGGACACTTGCATCCTCCAATGCGTCTCAAAAGAGGCCGCTCTTGGTAGGCAAAGGCTGAGGATTTAATCCAGCAGGTATGTGACTTGGACGTGATCAGTCACGGAAAAGAATGGACGAATACACCAGTAGACATGCATATAATCTCTAAGGTTGTCATCACACTCGGAAGGTATTGCCGGGATCAAATTCCTGCGGCCGTAGACACACAAGTAAGGGAACTGATAGAGCAGCATTCATACCCAGAAGATATCATCATCTACACAGATGGATCCGCGAAGCGCGGATCAAGGTCAGCATGGGCAAACAGCGCAAAGAAGGGGGAAAACAATACAGGAGGACAGCGGCGCTTACCAGACAACCAAGTTAAGCATGACCATGGAAATAGCCACTGCTTCTAGAGTTTTAGCATGGGTATCGGAGAAAACTGCCACACAGGCAGTTATTGTATCAGACTCCATGAATATTCTTCAGAAGATAGCAACAAGTGGTATGCGTCCTGAAAGGGTAGGAAGCATTCGAAAATCACACTTAATCTCCGTAAACTGGATCTACACACCAGGTCATGCGGGCGTAAAGGAAAATGAGCGAGCGGTCCAACTGGCAAGCACTGCACTAAGGATTGCGGGAAAAAGCATGGACAGGTCAGATATCGTCAACGCTGTACGGACTGGGCTAGTGGATAATGAGGAATCCCTGACACTGGCACGATTGCGTGACATGGAAGTAAAGCATGGTGAAGCACGTCTTTGCCGTCTTCGAGGCCGAGATAGGAGACAATATAACCAGCTTCTCATGGGAGCAATTAGTAGAAGCACTTTGGAGTGGCTGCTGCATCGGAGGACTGAGCACGCATGGGAATGCCCAATGTGCAGTGACGTCGATTGTGAAAACAGAAAATAACATACCATCATGTAGGGAGTCGGCAGTCCGAAGCTCAAGTTCAAGGTGTCTCCTTCGTGCCAAAGAACTGCATGGCTGTTGGGTGAACAGTCGTTAACGAAGGCAGTCAAGTCATTGTAGGGGCGACGCTTGCTAGTGGATGTAATGTCCTAAGCCCCTTCTCCAGCTAATAGTTAGGGTTCTGCTGGGTTGACCGTTTATTACCCCTCACGTAATGCTTTACGTCAAAATGGACACTAGGCACGGTCACTTTTTTTTAGCCTTAGCTAATTGTGTGTGTGTGTGTGCGTGTGTGTGTGTGTGTGTGTGTGTGTGTGTGTGTGTGTGTGTGTGTGTGTGCTTTTGCCAGACGGTGGCTGTTGCATTTTTGCTAAATTTGTATTTGGAAGGATATAGTTTCGTTGCCCAGCTTCTGAGTTGAGTGCATGGCGTGACATTGTGAGCTGTGGATTTTATTTGAACTGTGATAAACATTGTGTGTGTTTTTTGTTGGCACAAGAGCGGAGCAACTGTGGGGTGACCCGTTCGCTATGAAGCTTAAACTGAGATTACCAGATTACGAGATTACCAGATCCTTCAATGAACGTAAAATTATGACAACAGAGATGAAATGCCTTAGAAGAGATGCAGGCGTTTCAAGGAAAGACAGCATACGAAATCACGAAATCAGACGAATGCTAGAAATAAGCCAGTCTTACAGGTCATCAAAGAACAACAAATGAAGTGGATTGGACACCTAACAAGAATGCCCTGGTACTATGTGCCACAGCGAGCCACACTAAAACGTTACAAAGGGTATAGAGCGAGTGCAAGACATCGGAAAATATGAAGTGATGGCATTAAGAACAACCTTACAAAAATAAACATCAGTCTTAATAGTGCTCTTGACAGAGCTCATCAACGAATATTACATCTCCCCCCGACACTTCGATGAGGTACACGGTGGATGAGAAGAAGAAGAAGACAATTCTCATTTTAGTGTGTTGTTAACTCTCAGGCTGTCAGTAATTTGTTCATCCTTTTGAAGACAGTTTTAGCCATTCCTATTCTGAAACTGTCGCCAGTTCTGTCTTTGTTCTTTATGCAGAGATTTCGGTTCGCGACGAGTCACTCTTTTGGCGTTTTATACAGTTTTAGCCATTCTGCTACTTAAAGGCTCAAAATCTTAATCTGGATGGTAGACCGACAAGGTAGGTCCCAGATATCCCGTTTAACCTCCCAAACAAAGGTAAAATTAAAGCACCTATGACTTTTCACCAACCAGGTGTAACCTGTAGGCCTATGTGGGTAAGAACCTATGTAAAAAAAAAAAAAAAAATGATTACACGAGATAAAACAGAATATAAAAAGGGAATCGGGGGTCTCCATGGCGAAGTAGTCAATCTGTTTGCCTCGCACTCTGAAGGTCGTGTGCGATGCCATTCGGGTCACCAGTGCAATTTTTACCGAAATCACTGGGATCGTCGCCGGGGAGGTGTTGTGTGCGACGCTCTCGACAGGCAGCTAGCTATTTTGCCGAGAGAGACTGAGGCAGATGGAATCAAACCTGGTGCAATGAAGTCGATCCTCTTGCCTTAACTTTTTGTTTTTGGAACCGGACAGAATAAGAAAGGGGAGTTGCCGTGGCCGCGCGGCTAGACGCTCGCCGTAGATCGGAAGGTCGTGGGTTCGCTCCCTTTTTCAAAAATGACCTTGGCCCTATAACCCTACAAGCGTGGAGAAGGGTCCTTTACTTTAATTTTTTTTATAGAATAGGAAGGTAGATTTGGTGCTGGGGTGAGGGGTATCTTTTCTATCACAGATAAGACAATAATGACCACATTGTGGCCAAGAGAAGTCACCGTTAAAAACAGGAAAACGATCTTTTCTGAACGAGTTTGTTCTCTTGAAAATGTTCAGATTGTTTTATTGATGGCTGTGCTGTGAGATCTGTGAGCATGTGGTAAAACGCAACTATTGCAATGACTGCTAGTACTAAACAGCTGGCTGTTGGGGATGATCAAACAAACAAGTAGTTACAATACAGCACACTCAACAACAGCATCATAGCGAAGATGCAAAGTTCCTTAGGGAAAAAAAAACTTGAACATGATTTTGCTTGTCCCTCCCTCACTCGCTCGCTCGCTCACTCACTCACTCACTCACTCACTCACTCACTCACTCACTCACTCACTCACTCACTCACTCACTCACTCACTCACTCACTCACTCACTCACTCACTCAGTCACTCACTCACTCACTCACTCACTCACTCACTGACTGACACACACACTCACTCACTCACTCACTCACTCACTCACTCACTCACTCACTCACTCACTCACTCACTCACTCACTCACTCACTCACTCACTCACTCACTCACTCACTCACTCACTCACTCACTCACTCACTCGCTCGCTCCCTCACACACTCACCTCAAGCTTAGGCACATTGATAACCCTGTTTTAAAACGAGTACACCAACTCATTATTGTCACTTTATTTGAAAACCACAAACATTGCCTTATTTTTCAGAAACTGTATTCATATGTAGGAAAAGAACATGCGTCTGTATAATCAACAGCACCCTAATATCATGAACAGTATAATGAAAACAGATTGCTATACGTATAACATAAACATAAGGATAGAATAGGTAACACTTTTCTCAAAGTCTACGAACTATCACTGTGACTCGCGGTCTACGCTTCACTTAAGAAAAGACCCACTGCCTACCCACAAGCATGTCGTAAGAGCCTATTGGGAACTTCCTTCGAAGTCGGAGTGCATCTGCCGGAGACACAAGTAACAAACAGTCTGCATACAGATGAGTCAGATTTGTAAAACGGATGTCCACGCAACACTCAGCTTCTGGGACAGAACTGCAGTCCAGAAGTGGCGAACAACCAGAACTTTCCGCCTGAGTTTACTTACAGCCGACGAACAAGAAGAAGAAGAAGAAGAAAAAGACTTAAGTACTATTGTATGCAGTCTTGAATATAATCCATCCAGTCCATCACTTTTGGCCTCCCTCTCATCAACTTTGTTTTAGAATTCTTCTTGGACGTCCAGGGGGGGGGGGGGGGGGGTCATCTCAACATGAGGGAACTGTAATAAAGAGTCGGGGCATTAGGAAATTTGAGAGCCACTGATTTAAGAGATGTTGTAGAACAAACACAGCACTTGTTATATGGTTTGGGTTTTTAAAAGGAACTTTTCCACGCCTCCAGACTTATTGGGTATATAGGGCTAAACCTATATTCTATAGATCAAACGGCACTTGGTGGGTGATGTGGTCAGCATCAAACCAGCCGCCTTTACTTCCCACTCAAGGCTGGGTCGACATGGGAGTTAAGGTCATTTTATGGGTTGGTTTTACTAGACAATTTTACGTTCATTAGTTTCAGGTCAGCTTTTGTGGTTTGATCGTTGCGAGCGCGCTTCGTAATGCCGGGTTCGATTCTAGCTGCTGATAATTCGGAAGCAAAACATCTTGCGTGGGTTTCGACAGTGGTACCGAGAGCTTACAGTAAAGGCAACAATGGCAAACTACTGAACGTAACATTTGCCTAGAAAAGCCACAACAGCCAAATAATGCTGCGATTAGTTCAGCAACTTCCTATAAATGATACGCAACTAACTAGTTTACCATTGCTCTCTGAACTGTCAGATGTCAATAAGCATGATGACATGAGTCCAAGGCGGTCTTCTGCCAAATCGCCCCCCGTCGGAATCAAACAAGATACCTCGGAATTACGAACAGCGTTCGCAACGCCTAAGCAACAAACGCCTAATTCTCCTCAGGATGTGCCAAATATATCATCATTTTCTTCTTTGTTGCACCAGAGGTAGATGGGGAAAAAAAGCAAAAAATAAATGCATTCTTGTGGTTTACAAAAGACTTTTTGAAATACATCCTTAAACGAGTCAACTACTTATAGATTGGATAGCAGCAGCAATATGGCTTACAATAGACTAATTTAGCAAATACTTCGAATAGGCAGAGTAAATAAAAACGTACATTATGCCTGAAAAAAAAGGTAATCTTCTTTATCATAGTTTGTCTGAGTGACGTAAACGTGCCTGACTACAACCTAGCTGAGATATTTTAGCCTTTCGACCGACACCCGACACACCCGACTTCTTCAATCATTTATTCTCCTGACCAGCTTTCACGGGGAAATATGGTCAACCCCCCCCCCTCCCCCAATACCACCCCACCTTCTTTTTATCACAAAACTAACAAGACAGACACCATGGATGATGTGGTAGACATGACACCAGTCGCGTTTACTTCTCGGAAATTTTATTCGTTGAAAGCATTGCCCCTTTCTTTTATCAAACTTTAGTAAATGACCGTTTTTACGCTAACAGCGCAACTGGTATATTATGCCAGCATTGTCATATTTATCAGGTGGATATAACCTTCAATGGGTACCAAATGCAGTTCTGGAAAGTAATGGCTGCCGGCTTGATGCTCATCACATCATCCAGCTAGTGCCATTCTATACAATTTAAGTCTAGCCCTATATGCCCTAAACGCCTGAAAGGAAAGGAGGACGGGCAGAGGGAGAGAAAGGTCTTTTACTTTATATCATATTTATAGAACTATCGACATTAAGTGGGTGATGTCGTTACATTACGCCGATCGCCTTTACTCTGCAGGATACAGACACGTGCTTTAGGAAGGGTCGACCTAGTCCAATTGAAAAAAATATATATATAAATAGTATATATAGTATAGTAAACATTATGAACCAAAATAAATTATTGTTAATGGTGTCACGATCTAAATTTGAGTGAGGAAAGCAACAGCATGATTCAGAACAGAGAGCAAAGCAAATTTACATTAAAAAAAAAAAAACATTGCCGGCATACATGCATTATTATATCTCTGTATATAAAATCAACCGCAAGTCCAGCGATGCGTTAAAATTTTCACACATGGATATGATGTAGCAGTTTGTAGAGCGTGACAGGACACCCTGGCAACTATTTCTTCTCGTAAATAGCTTTGTCCCCCGAGGTTCCTCCACGGCCATACCCTGTAAATAAATAAAAAAAAAAAAATTTTAAATGACAAAAAGCCAAACCCGTACATCTATCTTACTGTCGCCGTCTTTCTTCATCTGCGTCGTCACTGTGAATATTTGAATTCTTTCAGTAGTAAACACATACAAAATATCAAAGCAAAACTTGTGGCCAAGATAAACACCTGTGGAAGCCAAACTTTACAGGTCGCTGAATGAATTACAAATTGGGTGACGCGACACCTTGGGTTACAGCCAGCGTTTGCCAGGGGTACCGCGGCAGTAATAATTTTAGAAGTCGACTCAAAATTATAAAATTATTGAAGATATCGTGAAGATATTTAAAAAGTCAAAACAAATTTGAAGATATTGCTAGCGAGAATATAAAGATGCGTTTAAATTACATCAAACGAAGAGCTGAAGAAACGGCTGAATTCGGCTGCTTTCGTTCCTGTCATCGCATTAAAGACAACTGAACCTCAAATTTGCAGTCCCCCCCCCCCCCCCCCCCTTTTTTTTCCCCTAAGTATTTAAACCGCTTTAAGGGGAGCTGTGCATCAAAATGTGTTTAGCTCGACAAGGGGGCCGCGGGGGAAAATAGTTTAAGAACCGCTGCTATAGACAACATTGCGGATATAGATAATCTATTTCAAACGAACGTTAGTGAACCCTATTGTAATAAGGTGTTAATTTAGGTACTCAGTGTTTACATTTTCTATTTCTTCTTTTTAGCGGTCACATTCTTGAGGAACATTCTGGCTATTCGTCCACTTCTGCATTCTGGTCCTTTCCCAGGATTTAAAGTTTGCAGAAGGAGCCTGTTTCTTTACAGACTGTTGGTTCAACGCAACTCGGGCAGATGCACTCAGACTTGGAAGGAAGAGCACTTAAATAGTCACCTTTTACGATATGCTTATTAGCGGGTCAGTGAGTCTATCCCCCACTAACTGCGCCCCGAAACCCACACGACACTGTTTTAATCTGAGTTAGAATAACAGTATGAGACGGATTGAGTTAAGGTAATATTTAGAACAGAAATGTTTAATACAACAACTTGACGGCAGAAAAACTAAGTGGATTGATGCTTTGACTAAAGAGAATCGACAGGTATACTGTTAAAAAAAAAAAAAAAACCGCATACATGGCCTGTTTTTATTAGTTTGTAAATACAATATCGTACCCAGGTATTGGAAAACCAGACTCAAATGTTGCTTACTGTTCGAGAGGACACGGCGGAAATTGCCTGGGTTTTTGTGATTGTTACAATGCATAGCTCATAATGCGCGCACAAGAAAGCAAAACAATTTGGGGTGAACACTATTTACTGCCTTCGCAACTGAAACCCTATAAAAGGATAACGCTACATCAAAGTATTCAGTCATTTTTAAGCAGTAATGAATGGCACCTCTATAGTTAAATTTAAGGAATATTGCTATTGGCCGATTTCAGGAAGGATAAAGTCAAAGTCAGATAGCCAGGCATCTAAATGTGCATTAGATTACCATTGCCTCCACGCCACTGGTTCAGTTGAAGACCGATATTGCAGTGGACGACCCAGAGTGACAACAGCAGTGGAGAATCGCATTATTCGGCTTCGTAATCTTAGAGACAAGTTTACAACAGCTTCCTCAACTGCGCAGGCGTTGCCTCCAGGACGTCATGTGTCTGATCAAACTGTTGGGAACAGACTGCATGATGTTGAACTTTGGGCACGATGACCACACCCAGGACCTGTCTACACGTCGCCACCGCCAAAATCGACTTCTTTGGGCCAACAAACATCGTCCGTAGGCAGTCGGGGCGTGTTTCTTTTTGTTGCAGCGTCGTGAAAGACGGCGTAGTGTCTACCGTAGGCGAAATGAAGATTTAGCCCAAAATTATTTTGATAAAGCTCTGCTGCACGGTGGTGGAGGTAAAATGGTGTGGGGAATGATTAGTTACAACGGAAGGAGTCAATTGGTGCACATTAAAAAAGGATGAATGCGCAACGACACGTCAAAAAAAAATTCTTCAACCACATGTCCTTCCATTTTGGGATGCCAACAGATATAATTTTCAACATGGCAACGCCAGACCCCATACTGCACTATTGGCCCCGCAGTTCCTGGCTTCCATTAACACTGAAACCCCTTTCCTGGCCATCCCTGTCTGCAGACATAAGTCAGACTGAGCAACTGAAGGCGTGTTTGTCGCCGAGTCATTGCTCCAACCAATGGTTGTAAACTGTTCCAGGCACTCCAGGAAGAGTGGGCATCCAGCCATCCCACAGGCCCACATCAGACATTTGATCACATCCATGCCCCAGAGATGCCATTCACTGATCCACGCAAGAGGAGGCCACACACGATACTAATGGGAAAGGCCGTACGCCTACAAATTATCGTGACTCAGATGCAACCAGAAAAAGTATAAACTGCTGATTGGCAGAATACTAAGGTTTGTGAAATTTGAGTACTTTCACTTACTACGTTACAAAGACGCAGGATGTCAAAATTGTGAGTATGTATATTCCTTTCAATATCTTCATTTCTTTCTGTCTTTTTGTTTTGGACATTATATAATTATAGGTCGGTTTACTTCATGTTGGAGTCTTTTAACTTATACGGTTAATTGGGGCGCCAACACCAAGAAAACATTGGTTTAGCGGACGGTGATGGGGAAAAGAGGGCGCTGGGGGAAAGGGTTGGGGGGGGGGGGGGTTCTGTGACGAAAAGGTCAATCACTCTCTCAGTGATACAAGGTTTTACATGAAAAATAGAGTGAAGAAATAGCCGTGAAGACAAAGTACGAATGCATTACTTTCGAATTGGCAGTACACATAGTGATTTTTACATTGAAGAAACTATATTTTTTAATCTGTTGTGGCTAAGTATTAAACTTAAGAGAGATCATATTATGCAATGGACGGAGATCAAGAGGTAGTGTCACTCCCACACTGTGCTTTGCTCGAGATTTAAAGAGTTAAAACCGTTTGCCTCGTTCTCCGAGTATCATTGTTTCGTTTCATGGGCTGCTATATTTAGTTGCGCGCCCTTTCTAGAGAAATTCTGGGGATTATCACTGGAGCTACGGAGTTGATGCTTTATGCGGAACTCTCAGCATGTTGCTAACCTTTCGGCAGAGAGAGACGGTCATATGGGATAAAACATAGTGCAATTAAGTCCCTCCTCTGGACTTTTAATCTCAGATGCTGAATTTCCCGTCTATGATTGCAGTTTGTATGATTGACATCTCAAGCTTAAGAATCAAACAGCTAAGTCGGGGAAATCACCTTAAACTGTATATCTATATAGCACAGTTATACTGGGGCACTACAAAACGGCTCCCAAAATAACTTGTAGTCCAGCATGGTGTGGAATCTGCTTTTTTTTTATTTGAAGCCCCACCCTGGCAATATAGGCAGGCCATAAATATAGCCAATTGTCTGAACGCGGTTTCTGGGACCTCTCCACCGTGATCCTCATCCTCATGGTGGCACTTTGTGTCATCAGGTGTTTATCGCTTGTGTGATGTCCTGGTGGGGTAAAGTCAGTCAGTCAGTCAGTCAACAAGAACTGTAATTCACATAAATAAAAAGAGAGGGAAACCTTCTACTCCTTTGCATGAAGTGACAGGTTCGATTCCCGGCAGGGTAACTTTAGTATTTGAATTTTATGTTGTCTTATGTGTGCTATCAATGAATACATTGTTTTATATATATATATATATATATATATATATATATATATATATATATATATATATATATATATATATATATATATATATATATATAAACACAAGAACTGGTATCTTATTAGCTCTCAGGTCAACCCAGCCTATAGTTTGTCTTTGGAAATGTTCTGAGAATTAATGACAATGGTCGCAATTTTGGCAACATCATCCATTTCTTTTCGTGGAACTGTTTCTTCTTAGCTTTCACTGCCCGTAATCTCCGGGGGAAATCTCTGGCTGCTTGTCCATCTGTGATCTTGTTCTAGAGCTCCTCAGTGATCTTTCTCTTCTTAGCGTTCACAGACTTTTAACTCTAGAGGAAAGTTCTTGTTCTTTGTCCGCTTCTGAACTTTGGTCTTGTTCTAGTAATTAAGTTTTGGGTGCCCATTCGGTTTGCAGATGTAGCTTATTTGTGTGCAGATTGTTGATTCATAGATTCTCATGCAGATGCATTCCGATTTCGGGTAAAAGGTTAGATTAGTACCATTTTACGACATTTTAGATCAGTTTATTACCTCAAAACGGGGGCCCCAAAACCAACACACGGAGAGGTCCCATATGTGACGACGAATTCTAAGCCAAGGCGAGTGGTAGGTGAGCTTGCCTGACAAAGTAGGATCCTGTTCAATCTTTGACAGAAGCAGCTTAATATGTTTACATGGGGTCGACCAAGCTGACAGAAGTTTTTTTTTAACTGTCTGTGAATTGCCTGGGAGTGAAAGAGAACTGGCGACCACAACCTGTACTTTTTGAGCTAAAATATTTTGGCGCCGGAAGCTGGAAACTCTGGCGCCTTGAACCCCCGCCCCCCCCCCCCCCCCTAAAAAAACTGGGGAGGGAGAGGGTGACCCCCGCCAGAATAATTCTTAAAGGCAGGGTGGGGTGGGTAGCCCACGCCCTATACATTGTGCAAGAAGTTTTAGTGGCCTTCCCCTAACCATGTATAGACGTTCTATTTTTTTTTAAACGTTTCATGTTATTTCAAATAGTGTATATTATTATATTTACTTGCCACCCAGAACTTAATAATATAACAAAAATTCGTATTATTATTTAAAGAAGGCCCAAATCTTATAAAGGGACTGGAGACAGTCCTCATTTCCCCATGTGTGTTGATGGCTGCGAGCCTATGCTGGGGCATGAAATTTCCCAAATCAAACGCCACGAATGTGTCTAATAGATCATCTCAGCTTTCTTTACCGTATACTTCAGATAAATCATGACCGGCAAGGAGTCCCTTAGTTGAAGTTTATCTCCTACTGACCCCTTCAATCAAATGTACTACTGTCTGTTTCATACTGCCTGTCTTTCAATCAAATTACTCTTTTTAAATATCATATCGTCTCTCTTTCAATCAAAAGTATTTTTCCCCGTCTTGCTGTCTCTCTTCTTCGTCTTCACGTTCGCCAACCGTAAATTCTGAAGGAAAGCCCTGGTTGGTCGTCCACTTATGGGTGTTGGTCTTGTTCGAGGACTTGTGTTTTGCGAACAATCATTCATTTTTCAGATATGGCTTATGTGGGAGCAGATTATTGGTTCCTTGTCTCTCAGACATGTGTACTCGGACTTCGAAAGAAACGTCGCCCTTTTCTGGTACACCACACCTCATGAGAATGGATGTTGATCAGTATCAACCCCGATTCTGGTGCCTCACCTACATGAGAATGGATTTTGACCACTATTATTCCGGTTCTGGTACACCACACCCCATGAGAATGGATTTTGACCACTATTATCCCGGTTCTAATACACCACACCCCATGAGAATGGATTTTGACCACTATTATCCAGGTTCTGGTACACCACACTCCATGAGAATGGATTTTGACCACTATTATCCCGGTTCTCGTACACCACACCCCATGAGAATGGATTTTGACCACTATTATCCCGGTTCTGCTACACCACAAACCATGAGAATGGATTTTGACCAATATTATCCCGGTTCTGGTACACCACACCCCATGAGAATATATTTTGACCACTATTATCCCGGTTCTGGTACACCACACCCCATGAGAATGGATTTTGACCAATATTATCCCGGTTCTGGTACACCACACCCCATGAGAATATATTTTGATCACTATTATCCCGGTTCTGGTACTCCACACCCCATGAGAATAGATTTTGACCACTGTTATCCCGGTTCTAGTACATCACACCCCATGAGAATATATTTTGACTCTTTAACGAAACTACTTTCATATATGTATCTTTTTCTTCAGTCAAATGTACTTTTCGTCGCTTACTATCTTTCTTTCTTTCAAATGATCTTTTTATCTCATACTATATCTTTTTTTTTTTTTTGTCAAATGTACTTTTTATTTCATACACTAGATAAGAGCTATTCAACTAACTTTTCTTAGGGGCCAAAATATTAAAATGAGGATCGACACGGGCTAGAGACCTAAAGCCCGAGATAGAAAATTCATTTCCGCTATTTACCCCAGCGAGGTGTTGGGGGGAGGTGTAAGGATCGTTTGTGCGCTTTATCCAATGCATTGTACAAGTCGGTGTTCATTTCTGTTATGTTGCTCCTGATGATGTCGCTCCATATCTTGCGTGGTCTTCCCCTTGCTCTGTGTTCTTTATATTTCTTGATTAACGAAATATAAATGGCATTGATCAGCTGGCCAGTTGGTAGACCTCTGAGGGCCAGATGTGGCCCGCCGGCCGCCAGTTGATTAGCCCTGCACTAGACCATTCAATCAAATATACTTGTTATCTTGATCTCTCCTGGAATCAGTTGAGCATGTATACAACAATCTCATACTAACTCATTTTTAATCAGATGTACTTTTTATCGCACGCTTTCTCTCTTCCAAATAAATGTACATTTATTCTCATAGTCTCTTTCAGTCAAATCTACTGTTTATCCCACTGTCTCACCTTTGATCAAATGCACTTTCAGTTTTTCACACCCAACCTTCTTTCAATCAATGATACGTATTATCTTTTAAAAAAGTATACATGTTATCTCATCTTGTCTGTATATCAATGAAAAGCACTATTTCACATGTTATCTTTATCAGTTATATGTACCACACACTTCGGAATGGCTTCCAGCAGCTAAGGTCTTGGAACATTTAGCACACTTCAGACAGGCTGGGTGCCAGTCTTTCCCCATGGATGTCTTCCTCTCGGCTGTAAAGACAAATGGAAGTCAACAGTTAGCTTCATTCGCCACTAAAGTGTCAATTAACATATGCTGGAGATGTCTGGGAAGTGTGTTTAATTTAATGATATCCGAATCACAGACAGTAGTGACAGTTTATAGGGTGGCATCCGAATCACAGACAGTAGTTACAGTTTATAGGGTGGCATCCGAATCACAGACAGTAGTTACAGTTTATAAGGAGGTATCCGAATCACAGACAGTAGTGAAAGTTCATAGAGAGGTATTCGAATCACAGACAGTAGTGAAAGTTTAGAGGGGGTATCGGAATAACAGACAGTAGGGACAGTTTAAAGAGAGGTATCCGAATAACAGACATCAGTGACAGTTTATAGAAAGGTATCTGAATCACAGACAGTAGTGAAAGTTTATAGGGAGGTATCCGAATCACGGATATCAGTAAGAGTTTATAGGGCGGTATCTGAATTACAGACCGTAGTGAAAATTTATAGGGAGGTATCCGAATCACAGTCAGTAGTGAGAATTTATTTGGAGGTATCCGAATCACAGACCGAAGTGAAAGTTTTTAAGGAGGTATCCAAATCACAGACAGTAGTGAGAGTTGATATGGAGATATCCGAATCGCAGACAGTAGTGAAAGTTTGTATGATGGTATCCAAATCACAGACAGTAGTGACAGTCTATAGGGAGGTATACGAATCACCGACCATGGTGATAGAACTTGTGACTAACAAGACTATCTTGAGTTAAAGAGATGTCTTCCTCAGTAAGAGCACTGAACTGCACAACCATTTTTTCCACATCACTTTTTTAATTTGCTTTTTCTCAGATGCTGAATTCTTAATTTGTCTGTAGTCTTTTCCCACTTTATCGATATTTCCTGCCAGATTTAACTATTCCACACAACACGGCTCATGGCATCCTATTAACGCGAAACTACACCAATACCTGTATCAGTTATGCCCCGCTTACCCACACCTTTCTATTGTAGAAGAGGTGGACCTAGGTATATTCTACCCATATGTAATTCACTATAGTGGATGTCCTTGACGACTCAGCAATACTCCATCCTCCAAGTATGTCCTTGCCGTATGAGCCTTCGAAGACTGGGCATTGAAAAGAATATGTTATGATATGTACTTTTTATAATACCCCAGCTTTTGTGATAATACCCCAGCCTTTGTATAAAACCCCAGTCTTTGTATAATACCCTAGCTTTTGTAAATAAAAACCCAGCCTTTGTGATAATACCCCAGCCTTTGTACAAAACCCCAGCCTTTGTGATCCTATCTGCTCGTAACTGTCGAAGTCGAACAGTCACCACTGTCTGTGTTTTACCATCTTTTAGGGCGGTGTAGACAGGGAGTCATGAACCTGAGAAATTAGGGCCGCAAGGCTAGTTCTGTCGCCACGGACTGTGCAGGTTATGATTTTTAATTTGGTCTCCGACTCTATTTACGGGGGGTAGGAGGGGAAGGGGGTAAGGGTCGAACCTGGGTCTCCCACAGGAAAGCCCGGCGTTTTACCACTTGGCCAGCCGCTCCTCACTGTTGAAGTGACTGAAGAAAATAATGAACTGGTTAAGATCACCCTTGATTTTTAAATTTTTTCCACCCCTATCCGTACACCTTGTGTACATCCTAATCAATTGATCTTTATTTGTTAGTCTAGAACCAGAGTTCTCATTTTTTTTTCCTGATCAGTTTGAGAACCTCTGGTCTAGAAGATTAGTCATTCTCAAACTAGACGCTGTGATTTCCCAAGTCATCATATCAGACTGTCCATTGTCTTGCTTCTTTGTCTTTCTCTGCCTCTCTTCTTTTCCAGCTTTCCCGTTGTCACGACATACTCCAGAGCTGTATTAGTACGTGATGTCCCTTATGATTGCACACATAAGGATTGTGTTGATGAAAACCATTCGCGTTTGTATTATATAATCCTCATATACATATATATATATATAAAGTTTTTTGGAAAACATCGAGCCTAAATAACTATGTCTAAAAAAATCTATGCTTGCAGATGCGGCGGTTATGTTCTCGACTTCCAAATCAACAGGTGATGTTTTAAAACATTCAACTAGCGATTCGAGACCTACAGTCGTCCCCATATGGGACGCAATTTTTCGTTATTTGAAGCCCCACCCTGGCTTTCGCTGGGGGCCCTGAATATAGCCAGGCCATAAGTATGGCCTAAACGGTTGAAAGGGATTTCTGGGACCTCTCCACGGGTGATCCTCATCCGCATTGTGGCATTTAATGTCACCGGGTGTTTGTCTCTTGTGTGATGTCTTGGTGTGGTACAACAAGAGAGAGAGAGAGAGAGAGAGAGAGGAGAGAGAGAGAGAGAGAGAGGAGAAAGAGAGGAGAGAGAGAGAGAGAGAGAGAGATATTTGAGGCCTATCATTCTATTTGCTTAGTCCTGGTGGGTATTAAGTCTTTAGCTGCTGTTATCAAGATATCCCTAGCTTGTACCGCCAGTTCATCAGGTGTCATTTCCTCTTGTACAGACATCAAGACCTCAAAACGGTTCTTCACTTAAGCTTTTTTTATGGTTAGCGGGGTAGGGGTATCCCCTATCAAAGGAGAAGTAAGACGCCTCCTTTCCTCCGCTAGTCTACGGGACACCCTTGGGCAAGGTGGAGTACCCGTTTAGCCCCCCAATCAGGGTTACGTGAAGCCATGGAAGCAGGTGGTGGATGGAGTGTAAGAGCAGCCGACAGGTATTGTTGGTTACGGTCTGCACTCTGCGGCGATAGGCAGATGATCTCATCAGTAGAGACAATGGCTATGGCCACCGACTAGTATAGTCACTGCTCAGGAGGAAAGCAACGGCAAACTACCTTCTGCAAATTTTGCCAAGAACCCATAACAATCATGAAAGAAAACATAACGCAGAAGAGATCTGGTGGCGAGACCCCCAGGCCAGGCAGATCAGATAACACTGGGGAAGAGTGTGATACAGGGGTCAGTACTAGTAATCGTGATGACGGAGTTAATCCTGACTGTGTTACCAAGGAAATCCACTGTGTCAGACTAAGAAACAGAATGCGAATAGGAACGTGGAATGTGAGAAGTCTGTATGAAGGAAAGCTTAAAGTAGTATGTGATGAGATTGAAAGATTAAATATTCAGATCTTAGGAATTTGTGAACATCGTTGGAGTGGCAAGGGACATTTTATCAATGAATATGGAAGCTTTTTCGTATATTCTGGTAGAGATGTAAGAGGCCAGAGCGGAGTGGCATTTTGTTTAGATAAAACAACAGCAAAAGCTATTATGGGATATAATCCAGTTAGTGATAGAATCCTAACTATCAGACTTAAAGGCCGTCAAAAAAACATAACTTTCATGCAGGTATATGCACCAACTTCAACAGCAGAGGAGGGCGAAATTGAAGATTTTTATGCCATACTGCAAGACACATTAAATAAAATTAATCAGAATGATATAATAATAATAATGGGAGATTTTAATGCTAAAGTAGGTACAGGCAGAGCTGAAAATGAGAGACACGTTTTAGGAAAATTTGGATTGGGTAATAGAAATGAAACAGGAGAAAAATTGATTGAATTTTGCATAGAAAATGAATTAACAATAGCTAACACACTTTATAAACAACACCCTAGAAGGCTTTTCACATGGACATCCCCTGACGGTGTTACCAAAAATCAGATAGATTACATTTTAATACAAAGAAGATGGAGATCGAGCATAACATCTGCAAAAACCATGCGAAGTGCAGATTGCGATACAGATCATCAGTTACTAGAAGCAGATCTGAAATTAAAACTCAAAAAGCTTACCCGAGGACCAAGGCCATTTCGATTTGATCTCACAAAAATACCAGATGCATACAACGTAGAAGTGAAGAACCGTTTTGAGGTCTTGATGTCTGTACAAGAGGAAATGACACCTGATGAACTGGCGGTACAAGCTAGGGATATCTTGATAACAGCAGCTAAAGACTTAATACCCACCAGGACTAAGCAAAATAAACCATGGATCACACCATACACGTTAGAACTAATAAAACAACGAAGGGAACTGAAAAAGAAAGGAGAAACCAATGACAGTAGGATGAAGTATAAATTTTTAACACGAGAAATAAGAAAGTACACAAGAAAGGATAAAAATCAGTATGTACAAGATTGCTGTATTAAAATAGAGCAGCATCACAAAAATGGAAGAGATTACGAAATGTTCAAGGAAATGAAGTTATTGACAAGAAATTTTCAACCTCAGTTAAATGTTATTTGTGACAAGTTGGGAAATACTTTAACAGAATCTAGACAAATTCTAGGAAGATGGCAGGAATACTGCAGCGGAATGTATGATATGAATGACAGTGAGGATATGAATGATATACATGAACCAGAAACAGTAGAGGCAGAACCTGAACCCTCATTAGATGAAATTTCATGGGCAATAAGGAGCCTGAAAAACGGTAAATCACCTGGATGTGATGAGATACCAGCTGAATTGATTAAAGCGGGAGGAGAAGAAAGCATAAAAATCTATCATGCATTATGTGAAAAGATATGGAAATATGGTATTTGGCCAAAAGACTGGAAGAGAACTATCTTCATTCCAATACCAAAAAAGGGTGACCTGAAATTATGTACAAACTATCGAACTATTGCCCTGATCAGTCATGCAAGTAAAATTCTACTAAAAATTATAATGAGAAGACTGCAAAAGAAAATGGAAGAAGAGATTAATGTAGCTCAGGCTGGATTTAGACAGGGAAGAGGAACAAGAGATCATATATTTAACATGCGTTTAATAATAGAGAAGTGTAGAGAATTTAATGTAAATCTGTTCTTATGTTTTGTGGATTATTCAAAAGCATTTGACTGTGTACAACATCAGAAGCTTTGGGAAATCATGAGGAATATGGGCTTTCCATCACATATAGTGCAGCTCATTAAAATGCTCTATCAAGACCAACAAGCAGCAGTCAGAATAGATGGAGAGACATCAGACTGGTTTGGCATCAAGCAAGGAGTCCGTCAGGGATGTGTGCTGTCACCGTATTTGTTCAACCTGTACGCCGAAAATATAATGAGAAATGTAAGAGATGATATAAACAAGGAACAATATGATGCCCTAAACATCGGTGGTCATGAAATACCAGAAATTCGTTATGCTGATGATACAGTATTACTATCAACATCACAAAATGGTTTAGAAAACTTATTAACCTCACTCCAAAGAAATAGTGAAAATCATAACTTATTTCTTAACACAGCAAAAACAAAGATAATGCATACAAACAAAACTGCCATGGAGAAAGAAATATATGTTAATGAGGAAAGATTGGAAGTGGTGAAAAATTTCGAATATCTTGGGTCACTGGTTACCAACAATGGTGACACAATGAAAGAAATTAAACGGCGACTATCAATTGCTCTTCAAAGACTAAAACAACTGAATAAATTATGGAATTGTACAGATAGAATTACAAAGGTCAGATTTTTAAGAGCATGCATCTTTCCCATTGCAACATACGCCTGTGAGACCTGGACACTTACTAAACAAGCGGAACAGCGCATAAATGCATTTGAATATAAATGTTGTTACAGACAGGTTCTAAGAATATCTTGGGTAAAGAAAAGAACAAATGCATCCATACTTCAAGAGCTGAATATTGAAGAGGGTTGGCTAGTAAAGACAATAAAACAAAGAAAATTGAAATATTTTGGTCACTTGAAACGTCATGGAGGTCTAGAGAGAACAATAATGGAGGGGTATATGCCTGGGAAGAGAGGAAGAGGAAGGCCAAGGAGAAGATGGGTGCAGGATGTGGCAGATGATCTCCAGATGGGTGTATCAGACGCAGGACATCTTGCTTATGATAGGAAGGTTTTCCGGAGGGTTGTTATGGCAGCGAGGTTCCGCGAGGGACATGCTACTGAATGAATGAATGAATCATTCTATTTAAAAAAAAGGAGCAGTGAAATAGTATAAGATGTAAAAGCGACCAGTGTTATACTGATATTATTATCCATGCAATAATTGTTAATCTTCTATTTAAAAAAAAAGAAGCTATTTATTCTCTTTACTCGCCGTGCGAGTTCTGGGGTCCCATTAAGAGGAAAACAAGAAAAGACCCACTGCCTCCCCAACAAGCATGTCGTAGTAGTCGACTAATTGGGGGCCTCCTTTGAAGTCGGATTGCATCTACCCTAGTGACAAGAAACAATCAACTGCACACAAGTAAGCCAGCAAAGCGAATGTACACGCAAAACTCAGGCCCTGGAACAAAGCCAAAATCCAGACGAACGAACAACCAGGACTTTCGGCCAGAGCTTACAGCCGGTAAAAAGATTCTCTTTACAGTGCTAGGCGTAGAAATGAATCATTTACTTGCTAACCGTCTCTTGAATTTCTAAAGTAAATCTTAGTGACACCAACACTTAACCAACTCCGTATAGTGCTGCAGGCAGTAACACTTCACCCATTCGAACAAAGCCTAACTGGAGAGAGGCAACTGTTTGCGCGAAACACTTAGCCGTTGTTGCCATGCACTTGAACGGGAAGAACATGGGCTAAGCAACAGAAGACGAAAGTTGGTGATGATGATGATAACTATTACAATGATGACGAATAAAAAAACCGACATCGCAGCACTCAGGTCTTTCACATAAACGCTCCGTTCCCATCGTCAGCAGCAAGCACCGAGTTATAATTCCGCTGATAAAAATAAAAGTCTGATTGTGTATCCTTACTCGCATTTCAACTGAGTGTTGAGCATCGGCTAGATAACATTTTTACTGCCTGGGGACCTTTCTCTTAGGATCTATTTGTACCCGCGTACATTTCACAAACCGTCCCAAATGGACCTGACAAACATGTAGATTTTCATGCATAAGTTTAACACCAAGTAGTGTAGAACCAGCCAGTAACGTTGACGAGAGAGGCCGAATGTTGATATGATAAATGTTCAAACAAGTACACAGGATGTAACTTCGGCTTCCAGGTCGACACAGCCTTCAATGGGTACCGGGTGGAGTCCTGGAAAGTAAATGCGGCCGGCCTGATGTTGACCACACCATCCACCAATTGCCGCTTGGTCAATAAAGTATAGGTCTAGCCATATATGCCTAATACGCCTGAAAGCTTGAAAGTGGTCCCTTACTTTACTTTCACACCAAATAAAATAGAAAGGGGGACTAGAATGCTAACCCAGTATGATGATTCAGCATGCCAGAATGCTGATAGACTGGCATGTGCTGCATTGATTGAGGATGGCCGCCCCATGGATCACGCAGACATTGTCATTGCCCTCAGAGAGATAGGACGTTCTGATGATTTTGGAAGCAACGTGTCCACATCACTGCTAAGAGTACGCGAATTGGGAGCAACGATCGGCACAGCCAAGCATGAGAAGCACACCGGACGCACACAAAGTCTTGTTAACCAACATAGGACTGGTACTATTAACCGCACGACGCTGATGAATATGTTGAGAGGGGAATCTGAGCGCCTATGGATGTGTCCGGAGTGCTGTGAAGATAATCTACCTCATAACTCATAACTCTTATAAAGTATATCTAATCAACATTCTATACGTTCTCAGCACTCGGTATTTGATTTGGTCAATTCACGCCGGCCGCCTTTACTTCACAAAACTTTGCCTGGTACACATTTTTGGCTGGTTCTATCTAGCAGCCAAATTTATTTCAAAAACAATCCGGCTGGATGCGGATATGAACCTCTAACCTTCAGGTACTAGGCGAGCATCTAGTGCCTACACAATAGGGGCTCCCAGTGGATGGCTATGCTTTGTATAAATATATGATACCTGATATTCTCCAACAGACTGCCGTGTTTCGTGTAAATATACAACTCATGCGATATTCTTATCTAGACGACCGCTCCTTGTGTAAATATACCTTCTTTTTAGCGTTCACTGGCTGTTAACTCCATAGAAAAGTTCTGGTTGTTCGTCCAGCTCCGGACTTTAGTCTTGATCCAAAACTTGAGTTTTGTTTGCAGACCCATTTTACAGATCTGACGTATTTGTAAGCGGAATGGTGATTCCTTGCCTCTCAGGCACATGTACTCCGACTTCAATGGAAGACCCCCCCCCCCACCCCCCACCCCCCCGACTGGTCAAATATTACGAAATGGTTGTTGGGGAGGCGTTGTTTCTATTACTGTGTAGCATACAATGAAACCCTGGAATCCACATGGAAAGTTTAAATAATTTAAAATTTTATTTTTGGTGCCTTCGCCATTTAAGAGGCTGTTGACAGATTGTTTTGTAGTTTACAGCAAGGGTGCAGTAACAGCACCTTTTGATACAATAATCCGAATTGAGCAAATTTCTTTTACGACATTTCTTTTAGGGGGCAGTAGATGTTTTCTCTCCCCCCCCCCCCTCTTTTCTCCACTCCACCATCCAATAAAAAAGAGCCCATGGACCCCATACAGGCATATAGCACACCTGATGTGTTTCTCTGCACGACTCTACGTTTTGTTAGAACTTAGCTCCGCATTGTGTCACAACTTCGTATATGTGTCATCCCCTTGATTACAGGACGGAACGCCAGTGTTATTTGTGTATTCAACAATACAGCCGTCTAGAGAAGAATATCAGGTTTGATATCTACGTTCAGAAGTTAGAAACTTCTAGAGAAGAATATCAGGTTTGATATCTACGTTCAGAAGTTAGAAACTTCTAGAGAAGAATATCAGGTTTGCTATATAAGTTCAGAAGTTAGAAACTTCTAGAGAAGAATATCAGGTTTGCTATATACGTTCAGAAGTTAGAAACTTCTAGAGAAGAATATCAGGTTTGCTATATACGTTCAGAAGTTAGAAACTTCTAGAGAAGAATATCAGGTTTGCTATATAAGTTCAGAAGTTAGAAACTTTTAGAGAAGAATATCAGGTTTGCTATATAAGTTCAGAAGTTAGAAACTTCTGGAGAAGAATATCAGGTTTGCTATATACGTTCACAAATCAGAAACTTCTAGAGAAGAGGACTTTTGTGCTTCATTACGTGTTGATCCAACTCTGTAGTAACGCACCTGACGAGATACAACGAGATATGTCAGGCAAAAAATTGTGCAATGTATTGTTTTTGTCCGCATTATTGAAATTAATTACTGGAAAACTTGGGGGAAAAAACCTACTTTTTATCTTTACACGGCTGTGCTTCGTATAAATATAGTCTTAGTTTTTCTCTCTTACAAAATCCTTATCCCTATAATATATCAGGCTGGTGTTGCCGTTCCATTCCACACACACACACACACACACACACACACACACACACGCACACTCAAACTTGACTCCGTTAAACCTGCTATGGGCAGCGAGCCGCCAACAGTCTCCGGCTATATTTGTGGCTGGTTTATTTACGCCACTTGCGTGGCTAAGATTGTAATATATGTGCTGGCGTAGATGTTGCGGGGGCCCTAAATATAACTTCTGTGAATGTTAAACGTTGTATCTGGGTTCTGCTTTGTTGGTCTGCCGTCCAGATGGAGTTATTTTAATCTCAGGATGGTATGGTAAAATCACAGGCAACAGTTCAGAGATGACAAACAAATCGATATTGTTCTCTAAAAGTTTCCGCTTCGTTAAATTATACAACGGACCTGGTATTCTTCTCTAGAATGCTGTCTTTTTGTATTCCGTTAGTTTCATATCCTTTACAGGAAGTTGCAGAACCAACCCTAGCATTTATTTAACTATTGTGGTTTTTCTAGGTAAATTTTACATTCATTAGTTTGCCACTGCTTACTACACAGTCAGCTCTCGGTACCACTGTCGAAACCAAAGCAAAACATACTGCAGCAGGGATCGAACCCGACATCCCGTCATTACCAAACGCGATCACATTGTATAAGCCACAGACGCCGATATTTTTGTATACGCAAATAACCTTGGCGGTCTATCCTGTAATTAAGTGGATGACACACAGAAGAAGTTAGGTCACAATGGGGGAGTTAAACAAACCACGCCTACAAAAACGATGCCAAACATTGGTAGCAAGTCCCGTGTTTTCAGTGTGCAGGTCTAAAGTATGTGTAGATCAGTAGTTTTCAAACTTTTTAAGGTTATGGTGGTGCTTTTTGGAGAAAGGTGGCAGGGGAGGGGGGGGGGGGAATTGGAGGGAAATCATCACGGTTCATCCAGCATTCCTGAAGGGGAGCCTTATGTTATATTTGTGACTAGGTTATATGCGCCATATAAACTAGCTTAGCATGGCACACCAGCAAGAGCCCTGAAAAGGACTCCTGCAGTGTTGAAACAATCGAAGGCGACAGACCTAAATACTGGACCGACCGGCGACGAAGTTGTCTGGCGGCGAGCCAGTGGGCGACCCGCTCGCCGAGCTTTTTTAGTGGCACACTCTTGAATATATGACAAGAGCTTCCAATGCCGCCCCCCCCCCCTCATTTTGACTCCCCAAGTTTAAAAAATGTGATTCAAAAAGAAGGTACAAAAAGAATTTGCAAACACACTTAACAAAAACTGTCATTCTGTTAATTTTTAACAGGCGATGAATAAACTGCTATTGGCAACAAAAACGTTCCTAACTTTGTGTTTTATTGATAATTTTAAAAATATATATATTTTATTTGTAACTAAACTGGAAAGAAAGAAAATTTTTTAGTGTAATACTTTATACTAGTACAGATACAAGTTAAAATTGCTTGACACAGCTCTTAAAGCCTCCTTGCACCACCACACCCCCTTACCCCTCCTCACAATGCCGAAAACCACTGCTGAAGATCGAGTGAATCGGTTACACCAACCCACGCCTTTCAATCTTCTAACGAAGTTGTAGCTGAATTTTTGTTATGGCTTTAAACTTTAGAAGTCAACTGACTTCTAGTTTTCTGTCTGTCTGTTGTTTGTCTTGTCTGTCTCTCTTTCTGTAGTTCTTTCTCTCTTTCTTTCTTTCTTTTTTTTTCTTTCTTTCATTCTTTCATTCTGTCGTCTGCTTTTCTTTCTTTCCGACTTTTCTTTTTTTTCTCTTTCATTTGATGATGATGATGACGAAGAAGAAGATGATGGTAGTAAATTAAAGAGACATAAATATATACTGTCATTTACTGCTATGCCAGTCGTCCTAATTATATTTTAAAACAAAACATTGGAGTGAAGCTCTTGTGATCACCAATTCTGTAACGTCAGCAATAAGCGATAAAAGAAAAGAGGTTGTTCTTTTTCATACTTACTTGTGATGTCGTTATTTATATATTACTAGTATAACTCACTACAGAGATACTTACTAATAATTTCTTCGGTAAAAGTTCTTTTCTGAAATTTTAACTATTATTCAATTCTTGAACTAAATTGGGAATTTCGCCCTCTGTCCATATTCATTGAAACAGATCATATGTTAGGTTTATGTTCTTATCATCGCTACTGCCAACTGCCAAAGTCTATCTGATAAACGTTTATCTGATTAACCAGCCGTCAATTTGTCACTCTGGTCGTGCAGATAGGTGGATAATTGGCTATATATATCACCATAACCTCAGTACCTGTTGCAAATCACTATAACTTCCGAATGTCCGAAAAGCGCAGCAGAAGATGTCTGAGGCCTGGAGCCCTGACCCGGGCCAGCCCCTCCTCCCCTCCCATCCGCTCACCACCCCTCGTCCCTTACACAAGAGATTGTCTAGGAGTGTAAACGAGCCGAAACAATTGTTGCACGGAGACATCTACTGACGATCGGTAGTATCCTGCTGTGCAAATCGCTTTGAGCTACATGTTTAGTATGAGGTTTGAGGTTTGAAAAATGGATCAACATCACGACACACGGGTATTAACCCATAAGTGTTCCGTGCTTCTTCTAACTCACGTCTGCGTCTGAAGAAGCTCAACACAGTACACGGGCTCTGTAGCACCGGCGAGGATCCTGAAATACTTTGGGTATATTTTAAACTCCAAATTTCGCCCAGGCAGGGCACTTAGGCAACTCTTTTTGATTTCCAACTGCAAAGAGATTTTTTTTTACTTGCGCAACAATGCGCACGGCGTCAAAAATCTCAGCCCTTACCTGGAATCGAACCCGGAACCTCTAGTACTGGAGGCGGACAGCATGTCTGGAGAACACGCAGTTCCCTATTTTTATGCAGTAACATCAACATAGCGTGCTGCCTTTAAGTTTGTAAAGAGTCGAGGGCGTCTTTGATTTCAGTGATAGTAGTAGCGGGTTGGAAAAAAGGAGCCGAATACATGGTGCTAGGAAAGAATGTCAGGGGCCGACCAACACGAAGATAGGCACAAGATATAAGTAACTCCTTGAATATGAAAGTACACAAGGCAGGACAGATGGTGGAGACACGAGCTCCTTTCAGACCGTGATGAGAGCGACGTTCTGCAAATGACCTGCTACATGATGATGAATGTGTCTAAAGAAGTTATTTGACACAGCCAGATATCAACATAATGTCCCCTACCAGTAGGCATAAGCCACATCTTCCTCATCTTAAAGGATTACCATAATCACTGGTCAAGTCAGTGTTATTGCCGCCCCCCCCTTCCACTGCGCGTATTTATATATTTGCTTTGACATTGTCCCTTCTACCTCAATCTTGCTATTCTCAGATTGTGACAGGTACCATCAGTATTGGAACTCTACGCTGGCTGCTGAAGATGAGGACGGAGCATGCATGGAAATGCCCCGATTGCAGTGATGTCAATTCTCGACTTAACTCAACTCTTGCTATTCGTTACCAAGTTACTTAATTCATGCTTTCTCTTCAAATGTTTGAAAAACGGTTGAGTTGATTTGAGTCATAATTTGACATCACAGCACTCGGGGCATTCCCATACGTGCTTCGTCTCCCATTTTTTAGAAAACCAGCGAAGAATTCCAATACTAATGTTACCCGCCATAGTCTGGTTATAATGTCCGTCTTGCCTTTCCTCTGAGTGTAGTGTGCTGGCCAGACCCTCTGGTCACACCCAGGTGCATCACTCTCTCCACACCATAATAATACAGTTTCTACAGCACAAATTAATCTACGCGGAATTGCATTGATCTGTTTTCGACTTTATTTCCAGGTTGCAGCCTATTACCCATGTCTTCCATGCATAGAACAAAACATATTCTACACAACACTTTGACACTCTGATCCTTACTGCAATTGCCATTACTTAGATATACATACGGAAGTCGACTGACTGACTGACTTTCTACCCCACCAGGACATCACACAAGCGATAAACACCCGATGACACAATGTGCCATCATGTGGATGAGGATCACCGTGGAGAGGTCCCAGAAACCGCGTTCAGACAATTGGCCATATTGATGGCCTGCCTATATTGCGGCCCCTGGCAAAAGCCAGGGTGGGGCTTTGAATAACAAAAAAAATTTGTCCTAAAAAGGACAAAACTGGATTGTATATGTATACATACGGAAGTAAGAATCATTCCTTAATGTATGTTCGGAAAGAAAGGAAAAACAATAGAAACACATATGCTAAATTAAAACTTGTCTACAATTACATACCAAAATACACCTCTTTCTGACATCTTGGACACTTGGGCATGTTGATTAGAGCAAACAACAACTTTTCACAGATTAAGATCACCAAAAAACAACTATCTTGTCGACCTAGATTTATCTACAAACTTCAAACCCTGAAACAATTTCCGCTTGAACACTTAAATATATCTCAGCTGGTTTGGCCAGTCTGAAAAACCTGGCTGATGGTGGGCGACACGGTTGTCGAAGAAAGGCGCCGAAACATGGGGGGGGGGGGGGGGGGGCTAAAGTGCATCCTCAACACGCACAAACACACACGCACACACGTACATATTTAAGGGAGGAGGCCAAGGACCTCCATCACGTACCCCTATACAATTTGGTAAGGGGAATACCCATCGATAGATGTTCGTTTTACGTGTATTTGTTTATACTTTGTAAATTATGTCCGATTTAAAAAAAATATTTATTCACCACACATCATTTCATAATAATAATAATAATAATAATAATAATAATAATAATAATAAAAGCAATATTATCAATTGTACATTTAAACAAGGCATGAAGCCTTTCAGCTCTACCCGCCCCTAGACAATTAAAACCCTCTACCATCCCTTCAATGTTTTCTGTGTGTCGGTGCTCCTACTGTCAAATGTGTGTAGTTTGCACACGGTTCTGTTGGGATTATATTTTTACTTAAGAAAGCACAATAGAAGGGTGTTATGGTTCATGAAAGCTTAAATGTCTCCGTTTTCTTTGCTGGTTTTAAAGAAAACATGAACCGTTTGTAGACGTTAGAGTGGGTCGACTAGTGGCTTTAAGGTTAGTGAAAACGTTTTGCAGTCCGCATCGGACCGGGCTTAGATTTCTGTCTAAGGTGGTTTAGAAAGAAAAAAAAAAATACTTGTCGACGTAATGTTTGCAGAAATAGCAGTGGACTCGCAAATCTGGTCTGCTGCTATCTTGCATCATGTAAACAGAAAACAACAAGGAAAGTATGCTGGAACAGCAATGGATGGTAATGCTATTAAAGTGTTTTCACTGAATCTTTTTGTCTCCCTCCTCCTACCCCCTTCTCCTTCTTCTTCTTCTTCTTCTTCTTCTTTTTCTTCTTCTTCTTCTTCTTCTCCTTCTTCTTCTTCTTCTTCTTCTTCTTCTTCTTCTTCTTCTTCTTCTTCTTCTTCTTCTTCTTCTTCTTCTTCTTCTTCTTCTTCTTCTTCTTCTTCTTCTTCTTCTTCTTCTTCTTCTTCTTCTTCTGCTTCTTCTCCTCCTCCTCTTCCTCCCTCTCCTCCTCTTTCCTAAATTCCTAAATTCACGGCGTACTTATGTTTCCCTTGTTACAAAGTGCCCAATTCATACCCTTCCTTCAATCCCATTGACACAGAACTCTTTTTTGAAATCATTTTAATAGCAAACATTAATAGTCACGAATATACTGTAAAAGATTGACCACAATACACGAATGTGACTTTGTAAGGTTCAACCCAACCAGGACCACACGACGGCAGATAAAACACCCGGTGACACAAAGTGTCGCCCATTTCGATGGGAATCACCCGACTGCAAATCTCTAAAACCCCATAGTTTATGTTTGGGGCTCCCGACGTCAAGAGTGAGTGACATTCAATCCCACAAGGACCGCACAAAGAGCGGCCAGCACCCAGTGAACCAAAGTGCCCCCCCCCTCCCTTCGAATGACGATCACCTGGGCACAAGTCCCAGAAACCCCGTTCAACTAGTTAATCTATAAAAGGGCCCTCGACAACAGCCAGTTTTGGGGTTTTTAAATAATTTAAAAACTAATCGCTCCATATGTGGGCCCAAAGCAGTTCTCTATACGACGACAGCCGGGTTTATTTTACCCCACCAGGACATCACACAGAGCGATCAACATCCGGTGACACAAAGTGCAACCATGTGGATCACCCGTGGAGAGGTCCCACAAACCGCGTTTAACCGTCAGGCTATATTGCGGCTCCCAGCAACACTTTTTTTTCTTTTACTTTCCAACAAAATATTTATTCAATTCATGACCACATGACAACAAATGTTGAGAACAATTAAAACATATAGCTAAAAGTAGTGACTGATGTGGCCAACTCATGTTGAGTCAGATTGTGGATTAGAAGAAAAAAATTGAAGGCAATGTACAAAAGTGTGTCAACTAGGTGTGAAGTATAAACAAAGATTTGGCCAAGGGCTAGAAAATGGCCATTGGGAAGTTGAATAAGAATATTATTCCGACAACAACATACTCCTGTAACTAAAAGGATGTCTGAGAATTGGTGCTAACAGCCTCATTCTCATTCTGTAAATTATTCTGGGAAAAGCAAAAGCGACAAATTGCGTACCACATAGGAACAATATAGATAATTTATCATACAGCCGGGATGGGGCTTTTAAAAAAAAAATTCGTCCCACATTGGAGTTGAAAAGATAATAATACACGAATAGTCACCCGATGACTGATGTTAAATTTCTTTCCGGTACACTTTCCAGTGCCAATTTCAGGCAGTGTAGCCGTGAGAGCTAATGTAATTTTTATTTTAGAAAATCCGCGAAATTGGAAATAAAGACTTTGGGGCCGACGGGCAAGCAGAGCCAATTATTACTTATTTCCTAAGAGATAGGGGAGGTCATTGTGATAATACAGGAATTACACTTTTTAAGGTTTGATATCGATTGGTTCCCTTTAAGGATGTCTGCTTGGTGCAGTCTTTTCCATGAACCAGCTTTCTGAAATTACAGAAACAATTTTACCTTCTATTATCGCTGCCTGAAAGATTATTACCCTGTGACTGTAAGGGTCACTCCTGGGATGAGAATCCAACAAGACTAAATTCTAAAAGCACCGGTCGATCATATCACACAGGTATATTTGGGATATATTCGGGCAATTGCAGCTCTGAAGTTAATAGGCCAACTCCTCTGTACTTGTGGTAAGAAAACCACAGAGGATAATTATCGCATCCGTTGAGGACAAAAATTGAAACAGATCGCGGTCATAAATGCATAATAAATTATGACTGTTTAAAAAAAAAAAAACTGTTTTTAGCCTTAATTTATTGTATTGCATTATATTTTTTTTACATCACCTTTTCATAGTTTCTCACGTGACCCCCCAGTGGGCGCTGGTGCTGGGAGTATTCTCCCCTTTCTTCTTGTTGTGTAGCTAGTTCATGTCGAGAAAGGCCATAGCCGAAACGTCATTTTTTTCTTCACATTTTGTGCACGTTTTGTTTTCCCATTTCGTTGAGCTGTTTAGTCACAGTTCCCTGGATTATTAAATGACTATGGCAGCGGTCAGAAGTGCCAACACAAACACTCCACCACTAAAATTGCAATTTATAGTCGACTGATGCAGTAATAAGGATAGTTCAGCAGTTGCCCCAGGGAGTATGACATATTAAGCACCAGTATTGGGGCAGTCAACGTTACGAGATTAACCTTAAGTCTATAGTGCGTTTCAGAAGTCCCGCCGAGGTTTAAAATATCTAATTCCAATTCCAATTCGTCCAACAAAATTTTCAAATTTGATCCTCTTTCAGACGTTGGAGGCCTGCTATATCGAAGAAGGTTCCTTAGCTGTCTTATATGGTTTCCTTTTATTTGTGGTGAATTCCTAATAATAATAACCTTATGTTGTTGAAGTTGCTGAAATCTGGCACGCAGCCTGCTAATAATAAAGTTCTTGTATTTTTTTTTTAAACAGAAATTTAGTTTTCATTTTGCCATATTTGCGGTACAAGGGTAAAAAAAAAAAAACGACACCGATTCGAAGCAAACAATCAGCATGTATACAGTAACTTGGGTAAATAGAGTAAGGAGAACTTACCAATACATTAAACTGCACTCGTGTCATAGGCGTTTCACTCTCAGGTGCATCTCCAGTATAGGTCTCAGTGAGTTGCGATATTGTATTGATTGGGGAAAATGCTATCAAAATAATCAGCACGCATGGGTGCACGTGTGAACTGATGTCCAACCAATCTCCACCCGTGTGTCAAATATTGTATATTCTATTTTTGCGGGGTACAGAAATTATTAGTCAATAAACATGAAACAAATTCTCCGCTTTTAAGAAAACCGTAGCGTCTTCGACATTTTAAATTATAGAATCATAAGGACATGGGACATCTAAAGCCATACACAAATTTCGTGTTGCTGCGCGCAGAAGTTTTCCAAATATTTGTTAAGTTTGTCGGCATGAGTTTTGAAACACACTATAATTTGAGTGGGTATGTTAATCCCGGTGTCTCTCTCTCACACACACACACACACACACAACTAATCAATTTTTAAAGGAAAAGAATAGACTCATAAGAAAGCCATCACTCTTTTACTCACGAATGCCATAAAACTGCTGAAGTGATTCAAGTATAACTTTGTGCAAGGGTAAGACAGCCATTAGATGGTGGGTGTGACCCACTGAAATAGAAAATGTAAACACCTGGGAAATATCCAGTTAAAGACCAACCCACAATTTATAAATACCCTAACTGTGTTTCAGAGTAAAGATGAAGAAATATTCTTTTAGAAACACCAAACACACATACGGGTAAATTAATAATAATGAATTTGACGTTTCAATAGTTAAATAATGCGGATACAAACAATATATTGCACAATTTATTGTCAGGCAATATTTAATGATCATAATGAAGCAACATCTAATAATCATGAACTATAACCAAGGCCAAAAATATAATGCAGTGGCTTGGCACTATGGTTCACAAGCCTACGGGTCACATGCACGCACGCACGCACCCACACACACGCACACACGCACAAATTAGATCAAGAGCTAGGCAAAATTGTTCCTATAATTATAATAAAATAATGTTCTTGTTACTGTGACACACATCAGTACTTTCTTAAGTTGAAGTTCCATAGTTCTCTAGTTACAGGCTTGTGTGTGAAGCTCTTGAATCTGGCTCACTGGAATAGGAGCGGGCTTTTTAATGTCATTTTGACACTCGGTCAGCAGGATCACGTTCAGAGTTCTGCTCCTTTCTAGTATCAGATTTAAAATAAATAGAAAAGATATAAAACCGAACGAAAAGTATATCAGCAAGCTTCAAAATTTACTAACACAGATAAAACGTGTGCATTGCGGTTATGGAGCCTTCATCAGTACATAGATAAATCAAACAATACCACACAAATACACATCACTTAGCTGAGTATCTCAAAGCGGCCAAGTCAA
>CAJHNH020000735.1:182500-220000 GCA_905116865.2 Candidula unifasciata
ACCAGAAGTGTCACACACACAAATACACTACCAATGTAATACCTACTTTCTATACACTCGCCCCCCCCCCCACTTTTTCCACACACACACACGCATACACACACACTCCTATGTGTTTGAGCTTGTATGTTGGTTGCGAAACACAGTTAGGTAGATAACAAAACTATATTTCTCGTGGGGCTAAAAATTACACAGTACAATAAAAGACCCTTTTCCTGCCGTATGTGGATCGTGCATTTGAGGCTAACTTCCTTGTTATTTTTATTTTTGTTGTATAGACCCTTTCCCCCACGATGAGCAATGTGGTAAATTTTATGTCTGCCGTCTTATAGGGCACATCAGACTCTGCAGCCACATGTAGAACAATTCGAGACTGGGGATATATAAATTTGCATATGGGGATTTCCCCCACAGAATACTAAATATCTACTACAGACATGCCTAGAGAGTTATTTCAAGTTTTGCCAGTTGGCATTCCAGTTGTAACCGAGGAATTCCAGGAAAATTTGATTTAAAATCTTAACCAAATGGGAAAGCAGAAAAACGTGCACAAAAAAACACAAATAAGGTAACGTTTCTAAACATTACGTTATTTTCGTTGTTTTGTGCACATTTTCCAGCTTCCCTAATTTGGTTAAGATTTTCAGTCAAATTTCCCTGGAATTCCTGGCATTAGATCGAATGCAGTCACCACCATATTTTCACCATTTGTAACCAAGCTGTATGGAGAAGCGGAAGTCACACGTCGCACTACAAACTTGGTAGAGGCGCGTAGTCTTCTCATTTAAAAACCACAGACAGGAAGAACGAAAAGAAGAAGCAGCAAAAAAAAAAAAAAAAACTCGCTGCAAAACTAAACCCGAGTCTTTTAGGTTTTCTTTCATGAGATCCCATTTATCATCAATTTCATCATAAACTACTTTGGCAACTGGTTTATTCTTATAAACATATTGCTATCTATAACAGCTTTGATCAGTTTATGAGCCCGGCTCGCTAGCGTAGTTGGCTAAACCTGACTTCGCGACGACCAAGTGACGAACAGCTTGTTGTCCGGGTCACGCCTCGGGGTTGGCAGAAAAGCCACATTTCTCCCAGATTTACGGTATTTATCATGGAATCAAGGCCGAAGGGTTGCGATATCTATAGTACTGAGCCAAAGGGTTAAGGACTCATGGTTTCTGGATATAAAAAAAAATAAAAATCAGTCCATGAGCTTTTGACTTTAATTTGACTATAGGATTGTCAAGCTAGTGATCACACTACTCCCTGTCCCCTCCCATCTCTTTTCCTATTAATCTGTCCAGTTATTACACTTCTAGTTGCTTCCTTCTCAAGACATGACCAACTTTTGTGACCCTTTTCTCCTGATGTTTGTGACCCTCTACTCCTGATGTTTGTGACCCTCTCCTCCTGATGTTTGTGACCCTCTCCTCCTGATGTTTGTGACTCTCTCCTCCTGATGTTTGTGACCCTCTCCTCCTGATGTTTTTGATAAGTTGTCTTGAGTCTTGTCCTTTTTAAAACATCAAGATTACTCACTTAAGCTCCGAATTGTCGGGTTAGTTGCGTATCCTTTACAGGACGTTGCAGAACCAAATCAAGCAGCCCCTGGCTGTTGTGTTGTTTCTGTAGGTAAATTTACGTCTAGTAGTTTGCCAAAATCTGGACGGTCGGCCCCCTGATACCACTTTCGAAACCAACGCAAGGCGCATGGCCCGCAGCTGGGATCGAACCTGGCACCCCGGCATTACGAAGCGTTCGCATCGACTTAGTCACAGAGCTGACATGCTCCGAATTACGGATTCTTAATACCAGTTTAGTCCTATTCTGTGCAGGCATCATTTGATTACTGTTTGTAGTTTATTAGTAACATTACTTGTCAGGGTTCCGGGGTCCTATTGTTAGGGAAATAGAATCGACCCACTGCCCCCGTAACAAGCATGTCGTAAGAGTCGACTAAGTAGTGCTGTCTCTTTCGAAATCCGACTGCATCTGCATGGGAGGCTGGAAACCAACAAACAGTCTGTATACTAAATACATTAGCCGGATCTTAAAAACGGATGTGCAAGCAAAACTCAAATGCTAGAATAAGACCAAAATTTGGACGTACAGAAATGGAGGAACAACAAATTTTTTCCTCCAGCGTTTACTGCCAGTGAACGCAGGGAGGAAATAAAAGAAGTAATAATTTTGTCGTTGCTTCTACTTCTGATTCATACACTGGAAATAATTTAACCTAGTCAAATAAATTCAAGAGTATGTGAATCAATATATGTATATGAAAATTGTACCTTCCTTAATGGTGGCTGGCTAAAGTGCACCCAGTGCCGTCTCTGCGAATTATACTTGATTAGGCTTTAATTTTGTCCTACTTGTTGTTCAAAATATTGTACTCTTCTAAAAGTGTGGTAATTCAGAAGAAGAAAAAAAAAAACCTGAAAATATTTTATTGTATCTGGACGTTATACACGGTTGCTCCCCCCCCCCCCCCCGGTGGTGCGCTACAGTACGTAAAAATGGCATAATGTTTAGTTATTAGGGCTACTGTGATTGCGACACTTTTTGAACCGTTGTGGTGTAGGTTATTTATGATTACTTTGTCAAACCCTTGTGGATTCCAGGGTCCTATTGTAGCCAAACAATAACATATCCGCTGCCTCCCCAACCAGCATGTAGTAAGAGAAGACTAATTGGAGGCTTTCTTCCGAGTCGGCGTGCATCCGCTTGAGAGGCAAGGAAACAACAGTCTGCACACAGTTAGGGCAAGATCTGTAAAACGATGCACACGCAAAACTCTTCTCCTGGAACAATGCCAAACTCCAGGAAAGGACGAACAAACCAGGTATTTCCGGCGGAGTTTACAGCCGGTAAACGCAAAGAAACAAATAATACTGTGTCGTTAGTTCCGGCACCTTTTCTTCAGGGAAAAAAAACACAAGGAAAACCAAAAGAGCTCTACAGTTATATGGTAGATCTGTATGTCAAGTAACCGGACTAGAATCTTATGAAAGATAATTATTAACTTACTGAAATTCAACTTGCAATAAACTAACACAAAGTAAACCTGTAACATCAACATCAGCTGTCTGTCTCACGTCCTCGCGTAACTACAGCAACACGTGGCCTCCATCTGAAGATTACATCTGCAGAATTTACAAGGAGATCGAGGCGGGAAGGTGAATTTACGTCGTAACAACTGGAAATAAACAGTTTACGACATGCATGCCATCTACACCTGGGTTTACACTAGAGGTAAATAAAGCATTAAAAGCTCTTCTTGTTGTTCTTCTTCTTCCTCTTCTTCTTCATTTTTTTTTCATCTTCTTTGTGATCGCTTTCATTTGCTCAGGTTTTTCATTTGTGCTTTCTCCATGAACTGGCACGTCATCTCCAACTGTTACTAACGGTTTGTCCTGGACGTCTCTTCCATCTGGCCATGTGTTTTCACTCAGGTGTTTCTGTAGAGGACAGCTCTGCGGTGTGTGCCTCAGGTGTTTGGAGCGCCACGGGGACGGCACCGAGCAGATAGTGCAGTTCTCATTCTGTTTAGGAGTGATTCCTTATTCTTCTTCTATGATAGTCTATCCCCCTAGTGGAGCATAGGCTCTCAACCAACTTACGCCAAATCGTTCCATCCTTCGTTATTGCATACAGCTCTCCCTATGTCCTCCCCATATGTTTAATTTCACGCTCTAGCTCCTTTCTTCATTTAAAAGGGGTGGGAGGTGGGGGTGGGAGGTGAGGGTGGGAGGTGGGGGTGGGAGGTGAGGGTGGGAGGTGGGGGTGGGAGGTGAGGGTGGGAGGTGAGGGTGGGAGGTGGGGTGGGGGTGGGAGGTGAGGGTGGGGGTGGGAGGTGAGGGTGGGAGGTGGGGGGGGGGGGTGGGAGGTGAGGGTGGGAGGTGGGGGGTGGGGGTGGGAGGTGGGGGTGGGGGGGGGTTGTGGCTAGTAGGGGTGGCCTTCATTTATGTTTATGCCCCTTCTGTTCTAGTGCAAAAATTCTTCTCAGCTTTCCCCAAAGTGTGCCCTATACAATGCCAGCATCTTTTCTTCACCTCTTGGTCCACTGGAACTTGTTTAGTTCTCTCCCAAAGCTTTACATTAGTGATTTTATCATACCATTTAAAGGAATGAATAGGTATGTAGTATTAGGTGGGAAAATAAAGTGGCTGCGTGAGGTAGGGATGTGGGAGATCGTGGGGAAGTGTGAAATTTGTATAGAGAAATATTTCATAAGGCTTATGTGCATATAACTGGAGAACTACAGTCCGTTCAGAAATTCATGAACATGAATAAATTGTAATAGTTAGAAAACACAGATTGTAGTGAAATGTATTTTCTCACTCCAGATACCCGTGATGTTAAGGTAAATTTTGTTACCCTACTAATGGAGAATATCAAATGTAGTTTTTTTTCTTCTTGACGATATTTTTTTTAAATCATGAAACCGTCTTGGTAGAGTCTTGGGAGGTTTACTGTAATTGGTTTCTGGAAGTAATGTTAATAAGCACACTGTAACGGGAAAAGTGGGGGGGGGGGGGGGGGGGAGGGGGATGTAATTTCACGGTTTCCTTGTGCGAAGTCATACTGTTAGTGAATGGAAACCAAAAAAAAAAAAAAAAGAAATTCAAGTTTGTTTAATTAAAAGCGTATCTAAAAAATTAGTGTTCAGTTATTGGGTCATAATGTTGGCTCTTCTAAACTAACATAGTCATCAATTTCCTAATGCGTTTGTGGTCTAAATTTATAACTATGCAGGGTGTTACTGTTTTACTGTACAAGCACTTCCCTCCTTGAACCGGCACTTCATGCGCAAATCTTACCCACAGTTTGTCCTGGACGCCTCTTCCATCTGGCCACTTGTCTTCACTCAGGTTTTTCTGTAGAGGACAGCTCTGCAGTATATGCATCAGGTGTCTGGAGCACCACAGGGACAGCACCGAGCAGACAGTGCAGTATATTGTGATATTCATAACCCAGAAAAACGAAGAAAACTGGCGTTTGGTCTCTATAGATCATCACTATTATGAAGAAATGCCTCTGGGAAAAAAAAAAGAAACTTGAACTTCAAATCAACAAATTAACTGTAAAATCTAAAAAAGATCTAAGGAATTGGCTTTCAAAACTATTTTTCATGCGGTTTATCGGATTTCCGGGATTTCTGTTTGATTCTCATCCATGAGGTGCTAATCCTAAGATTGCAATCCTGGAAGAGAAAAATTACCTACCCAAAACAGTAACATGATTGGGTAATACATTTTTGGACTTTTTCCGGGTTTAAAACAATGGAATAAAGAATAGTCCAACTTTACGTTTAAAAAAAAGATTATTGTGATATAACACGCAGTTTTCGAGAAATATTGCAAACCTGTTCATAAATTTTTGAATGGACTAAAGCAACAAACGGTCTAAAGAAAAAAGACTTTACAGGTCCAACTACTATCGGAATGTACTATAATCGCTTTGCCTCTCATTCTCTGTTAAGACCAGTTTATGGCTACCCGTGGCCGTTGTGTTTCAGGTTTTCCCTGCCAAATTGTTTTAGCAGCCCTATACTGGCCTCTGGTCTCCAGTAGTCCAGTAACCACGACTAACATTAGGACCACAACATATTTCGGGAGTAACCTGAAGTACCATGTTTCAAAGGACGTTGTGGAGAAAAACACACCGGGAGCTTGCGATTAAAGCTTTCTGAGCTCTCGGTTTCCAGCGCCTCTGCGGTCACATACAGTCTTAGTGCACTGATCAAGTCACTGGCTGATGAGCTTGCACTGATCAAGTCACTGGCTGATGAGCTTGCACTGATCCAGCCATTTTAGTGGCCATAAACAGACGACACACGTGATAGGATAATCATCGTCACTGTCACATTCTGGACTGTAATGTCAGGTAGCTTACAGAGCACGTTGGCATTTTGAGTGAAGAGGTAGGCGAGAGACAGAGGCGGAAACAGGCAGACCGGTTAATGGTGTACTGTAAAGGAGGTAGATCAAAATCAGGAAGCAGTCAGTCAGACAGATGGACGGACGAACAGACAGAAAGACAGACGAACGGACGAAAGTATAGATAGATAGATAGATAGATAGATAGATAGATAGATAGATAGATAGATAGATAGATAGATAGATAGATAGATAGATAGATAGATAGATAGATAGATAGATAGATAGATAGATAGATAGATAGATAGATAGATAGATAGATAGATAGATAGATAGATAGATAGATAGATAGATAGATAGATAGATAGATAGATAGATAGATAGATAGATAGATAGATAGATAGATAGATAGATAGATAGATAGATAGATAGATAGATAGATAGATAGATAGATAGATAGATTGGATAGATAGATTGGATAGATAGATAGATAGATAGATAGATAGATAGATAGATAGATAGATAGATAGATAGATAGATAGATAGATAGATAGATAGATAGATAGATAGATAGATAGATAGATAGATAGATAGATAGATAGATAGATAGATAGATAGATAGATAGATAGATAGATAGATAGATAGATAGATAGATAGATAGATAGATTAGGTAGATAGATTGATAGATAGATTGATAGATAGATAGATTGATAGATAGATTAGGTAGATAGATTGATAGATAGATTGATAGATAGATTGATAGATAGATTGATAGATAGATTAGGTAGATAAATTGATAGATAGATTAGGTAGATAGATTAGACAGATAGATTAGATAGATCTGATAGATTGGGTAGATAGATTGGATAGATAGATTAGACAGATATACGTACGTACGCGTTCTACGTGCCTCTGCATGTTAGAAACCATTTCAGACAGACATATATACTGTTGGCAGACACCATTAACATAAGAGGGTGCGTATACTTGCATTTATGATGCCACTTTTTCATCAACGGAGGAGAACCGCTGAATGATAGATAATACAAGCGGAAATGACTGTCAGCATAAGTGCGTGGCAATTTCTATGTCATGCGATCAGGGAAGAGTTAAATCCACAGGAACACGTAGTGCGATATGCAGCTTTATATTGAGAAAGTGACAACATATAACAGCTATGGACACTGATAGGAAGGAGATGCTGTGTTTCCCCGCCCCCCCCCCCCCCCCCCCCCAAAAAAAAATAAGACCGGATCTTATATTAAAAGATGCATGAGGGCTTATGGCTTATTTTAAGGTGCCATATTTAGGTTCTATATCTGTGTCTTTTTACAAATAATTAATTATAATTTACATTATCATTTGTTTTATAGCAATAATGTTAAGAAAGGAAAAGTCGTGTTTCCGCCAGAATAAGGCAGGTCTTATATTAATTTTGGCTACATAAGATGCCTTACGGCTTTTTTCAGGCAATGTCTTATGTCTTTGTTTTATAAATGTGTCTTTTTTACAAATGCCTAAATATAACTTACAGTTTAATTTGTTAATAAACTAATTTTAATAAAATAGATCTTGTTATTATGTATTTATACATGCAAGACTTTATATTTCATTACATCTACTGTACGTTTAAAGCCACGAGCGAAATCTATCCATCTGGATGACGATCTAAACTAGGGCTTATATATAGGTAGAGCAATGTAAAAAAAATTATAAAGAAAGGGCATTTTTTAAGAGTTAGGACTTGCATTCGGAGAAACACCGTAGTAATGTAGGGCGACGAGAAAGATCACAAAGAACTACTCTTGATTATTAATATAAAAAACAGACTCAGAACAAATTCGCTCACACTTGCGTTCACGATATATGCAGACACACTCACACACATGCTGGCACAGTAGCTCAGAGTTTATGACATTACCTCTTAGCCTTCTCAAATCTGTGTAAACCTGGTTCTATTTACTTCCTTGACCTGAGTTCCACCCCATCAAACATAAGAAGAGTTAAGTTTGCACTGCCTGATCTTTGGGTTGTAGATCGGGGGTCTAGCATTTTCTGATTAGGGAAAAATTTCAAGCTGGAAATTTAACAAAAAGCTTGTCAGAATATAATGATTTATAGGTTTAAAATGGCTACCATGAAAATAATGTTCATGACATGTGCGATTCAGCTGTACACATATTTGGATGAGAGCAGGTATAACAGAGTTGATGCACTGTGCTGGTCCCCCCCCCCCCCCACCCCCCTTCCCCACGATCGGGCTCTAACGAACAATCGAACGAACAATCGAAAGAACAATCGAACGAACAAACTGTATTCCCCCCCCCCCCCAAAGGGTTACGAATTGGGCTAGAAAGCCCGTCTTACAGTCATCTCTTCCAAACACCCATCTTTCACACAGATGCTGTATTTTATCAACAAGGTACGTTATGGTGTTATAATAATATGCATATTATGAAAACCAACACACACACATACACACACACACACACACACAGAGAGAGAGAGAGAGAGAGAGAGAAAGAGAGAGAAGGCGCTGGTTTTCCCTTGTGTGTTGTCTATAAAAAGATATTAGAACTCATTTGGAATCATACGGGTGCACTACAAGTGTATAGAATAGTTCCTATGTTAATGCCACCAGCAGAAGACCCACAGAGCACGGTCCGGTTTATGGTCTGTATACGAACAGACGCAAAAGAAGTACTGATTGCGGAATAAGAAGACGAATCTGCAATATCAACATCTTTAAGTCACAGTTTTTTTTGTGTGGCTTCATGATTGTTCTAAGCCATGGTTTACACCCGTAAAACAACAATCTTACAGCCTGAAAGCGATGAGTTGATACAATTACTGGGCGGAATCCTTCAAAGTAGAGAGGTGAGTTAGAATGGTTTAGTTAAAGAAAGTACATTCACTATTCATGCCTTTTTGACGCAGCCGGCATATACTGCCAGACCTATATACTGTTTTATTGACCAATCGGCACTCGTAGACGATGCCGTCAACATCAAGACGGCCGCCTTTACTTTCGAGCAGATCGCTCTATAGCTTCGATGACTTGGTTTCTCGTTCTTCGCCGGGCATTGTGAGGTTGGGCCATTCAATAAAATAACAGTAACATTTTGTTATAACTTTAAAAGCAGTGATCGAGACCTTGTAAAAGATTCATCGAGAAAGCGATCAAGTGCTTTGGCCATCTCGTCAGAATGCAGCCGGATCAAATACCATCACAAGCACTACATCTCAGAAGATCAGCTACAAGAACAAGAGGACGTCTTCACGGCATGACCATAGCCAGTGGCAGCCAGCGTGCTCTGGATCGCAAACTTTTCCTCCCCACGGCGCTTAACGACAGGAGTGGTTTATGAGGATGATGATGAATGGCTTCAATATGCAATGTATGCATTCGGCCTTTTACACACAAAACAAAAATCTATCAAATATTAGCTGTTGTTTTGGTGTTATAACTGACTAACTAGTTTAAACCAAAAGCATTGCGCCATATAAGACTTGATTCATGAAGTGATTTTACTCGGGACTCAACTTGGAAGCATTCTTGATGACTTGAGACTTAACTTGTGACTTGGTGGCAATAACTTGGGACTTGGTGGCAATGACTTGGGACTTGGTGGCAATGACTTGGGACTTGGAGGCAATGACTATGGAAGCAAGGCAAATGGTTTGCCCACTTGGAGAGAAGGCCTTCTGATGCTATGCCATACAAGGCACATACCAAAAGAGGAGAGGGACGTAGAGCAAGAGGAAGACCAAGAAAAAGATGGGAAGATAACATCAGAGAGACTCTACAACACCACTATGTGTCTATGGTCGAAGCAGCCAGAAGAGAACGAAGCAGGACCTTATATCTCCCTCGACACCCGAAGCGGTCAAAGAGGACGTAAAGAAGGAAAAGAAGAAGATTGATAATGACACAGTTAAGTGTTGAAAACATCTGCAGTAAAAATTGTTATGCAAGCTTTTGCAATCAACAGTACTTAAGACTATGACTTGTTTCGTTCAAAAAAAAAAAAAAAATGCCTGTACCCCTGACAACGCCAAAGAGAGAGGGGGAAAAAAACCGGCAATGCCTAAAATGTATCTATTATGGTGGTGCTGAAAAAAACCAACTCAAAATAAAAGGTGCGTGTTGGGAACGACCAGTTAAAAAGTCCTGTTTGTGATATAAACTACTTCACCTTCTGTGTGGTGGCCACGACCCAAAGGCTGGGAACCACTACAGTAGAAAACCTGGCATTCAATTCCAACATCAAGATAGTCTTTAGAAACAAAAACACAAATAATGCAGTCAGCCAAGATAAAAGAAAGACACTCAGAATAATGACGGTTTGTGTGCAGAAACAAAAGCATCTGGATTGCAGAGTTTTATTCATTTAAGTCAGGATCATATGAGAAAAATGGATACAGCCAGAAAGTTGAAAATCTGAACAAACAAAGAGTGACAGTTCGAGTGGCAAGGAAAAGGAAACGCTGTCAGATAAAAACACCAACACAAAGAGACGAGATTTAAAGATAAGTGTGCACAGTTGGAATGCTGTAGGCAGACTATTGTTGTCAAAAGCGTTGGCACTTTAGAGTCAGCGCTCCAATATGGCAACGGAAGCACAGCAACAGCAACAGAAAAAGAACAAGAAGAAGAAGAAGAAGAAAAAGAGGAAGAAGAAAAGGAAGAAAAAGAAGAAGAAGGAGGAAGATTTGAAGAAGAAGAAGAAGAGGAGGAGGAGGAGGAAGAAGAGGCGGATGAAGAAGAAGAAGAAGAAGAAGAAGAAGAAGAAGAAGAAGAAGAAGAAGAAGAAGAAGAAGAAGAAGAAGAGGATGAAGAGGAGGAAGAAGAAGAAAAGAAGAAGAAGAAGAAGAAGAAGAAGAAGAAGAAGAAGAAGAAGAAGAAGAAGAAGAAGAAGAGGAAGAAGAAGAGGAGGAGAGAAGAAGAAGAAGAAGAAGAAGAAGAAGAAGAAGAAGAAGAAGAAGAAGAAGAAGAAGAAGAAGAAGAAGAAGAAGAGGAGGAAGAAGAAGAAGAAGAAGAAGAAGAAGAAGAAGAAGAAGATGAAGAGGAGGAAGAAGAAGAGGAGGAAGAAGAAAAGAAGAAGAAGAAGAAGAAGAAGAAGAAGAAGAAGAAGAAGAAGAAGAAGAAGAAGAAAAGAAGAAGAAGAAGAAGAAGAAGAAGAAGAAGAAGAAGAAGAAGAAGAAGAAGAAGAAGAAGAAGAAGAAGAAGAAGAAGAAGAAGAAGAAGAGGAGGAGGAGAAAGAAGAAAAAGAAAAAGAAGAAAAAGAAAAAGAAAGAAGAAGAAGAAGAAGAAGAAGAAGAAGAAGAAGAAGAAGAAGAAGAAGAAGAAGAAGAAGAAGAAGAAGAAGAAGAAGAAGAAGAAGAAGAAGAAGAAAAAACAATAACAATAGCAAGAACAAAAAATACCCTATAAACACTGACAGCATATGTTGCATAATCGCCAGTATGAAACCATAAATCATACACTTGCCGACGCTATAACAACGGCGATGAATGCCGCTGGCTCAGTTCACCAACGATGGCTATTGTTTATGCAGGAATGCATATTTATACCTGAGAGGCATCTAACCGAAATCAATAAAACAATAGTACAGGAAGCAACCTGCATCTCTTGGCTACATATTTTTATGCTTCATGCAGAAGATTGACTCTGGCGGTTCTAGTCTCTCTTTAAATTAACTATTTCAAGGGAATCTCCAGAACAAAGTCAGCAAGGCATTTGCTATGGACTTTGTAGGTATATGTTCCGTTTAGAACTGTTTTTTTTTTTCGTTTCACAAGTGCAGGTTTTTCCAGGGTGGTCTATGGAGATAGTTTGATGCTTCGTTCGTCGATCTACGCTGGCTACCATTCATTCTGCGATAAGAGAGACTAAGATACGCAAGATAAAATCAAGTGAAATTTGTTTCACCCTCTTGTATTTAAAAGCTCTTTGAAAAAAAAAAAAAAAATCAACACCCCTTCTCTTTTCAGCAAGAAAACCATTACCAGCCTTTATTAATTACAATTCTTATCAGGTTTAGAGGTCTGGGCCACTAAGTAGTTCAGTGATTTGCCTTGTACTGAAGGCTGCGATTGCCAGGGATTGCTCCGTAGGTTAAGAATCTAATTGTTAAGGAGAGCACTGGGGCATCGTCGCTTGAGTAGGGAGTTCGTATTTTGATCTAAGCTGTCAGAAGGCGGCTTGCTATTCGTCACATTGAGGCCCAGCCATATGGAATAAAAGCCAATGGAGTGGGAAAAAAATACACTTAGCTTTAAACAGTTCAACTGTTATTGTAAGACTCCTACTGTCTTGAGGGAAACACGTGAAAAACACCTGGGACAAGCCCCTAGGAGAGCTTGTTAACTTATAGATGTATATATAAGCGTAGAGGCTCTTGACGCGTTAACTTGCAGGTGTCGACCTGTCGCGTCTTCATCAACATTTTCATTGACACCCACTGTCGCATCTCCTGTAAAGTAAGCGATTTATAGAGTGCTTGCCGTCATGAAATGACCAACTTTCTTTGCCATGCTATGACTGTCAGTAGTTATGTAGCGTAATACGGCCCACATGAAGATAATAATGCGCCTGCAAAGTATCGATTTCCTATACCTTTCCCTAAAACCAAGCACGCGTGCCGTCACCAACCGCCCGATCGATATTTACTAAGGATAAAGACGCTGGCGGTTGAAACCGCCGGAAAGAACCAATCACTTTTGGCCGCCATCTTTTACTAAGGATAAAGAGGGCAGTTTCTAAAGACCCGGATGTAAATACGGGCCGTATTACGCTACATAACTACTACTGTCTGCATGTCTAGACGAGAATCCTAAGCTGTAAAACAATGGGGATTAAGTCTTCCCCTTCTCCTACCCCGACCCCCGCTCCCACCCCCCCCCCAACTATCTCCTTTTTCTTCACGTATTGAATTTCTCCTAAGTATCTATTTATATATTACATATTTATTAAATAGCAATGCAATTGAATTGTTAGGCTTCAACAAAGAAATCAGTTAACACGCTGCAGAAGTCTGACGTGTCGCAGCCATGTTGTAAATTGTCACAACGCATTTACGTTTTCGGATGAACTCAGAAGGAGGAGGAGAAGGAGGAGGAGAAGAAGAAGGAGGAGATGGCTGATGAAAAGGAGGCGGGTGAGAAGGAGGAGGCGGAGGAGGAAACATAGTAGTAGTAGTAGTAGTAGTAGTAGTAGTAGTAGTAGTAGTAGTAGTAGTAGTAGTAGTAGTAGTAGTAGTAGTAGTAGTAGTAGTAGTAGTAGTAGTAGTAGTAGTAGTAGTAGTAGTAGAAGAAGAAGTAGAGGAAGAAGAAGAAGTAGAGGAAGAAGAAGAAGAAGAGGAAGAAGAAGAAGAAGAAGAAGAAGAAGAAGAAGAAGAAGAAGAAGAAGAAGAAGAAGAAGAAGAAGAAGAAGAAGAAGAAGAAGAAGAAGAAGAAGAAGAAAGAGAAGAAGAAGAATAAGAAGAAGAAGGAGAATAAGAAGAAAAAGGAGAAGAAGAAGAAGAAAGAGAAGAAGAAGAAGAAAGAGAAGAAGAAGCAGCAGAAAAAGAAGCAGCAGAAAAAGAAGCAGCAGAAAAAGAAGCAGAAGAAGAAGAAGAAGAAGAAGAAGAAGAAGAAGAAGAAGAAGAAGAAGAAGAAGAAGAAGAAGAAGAAGAAGAAGAAGAAGAAGAAGAAGAAGAAGAAAAAGAAGAAGAAGAAGAAAAAGAAGCAGCAGAAGAAGAAGAAGAAGAAGAAGAAGAAGAAGAAGAAGAAGAAGAAGAAGAAGAAGAAAAAGAAGCAGCAGAAGAAGAAGCAGCAGAAGAAGAAGAAGAAGAAGAAAAAGAAGAAGAAGAAGAAAAAGAAGCAGCAGAAGAAGAAGAAGAAGAAGAAGAAGAAGAAGAAGAAGAAGAAGAAGAAGAAGAAGAAGAAGAAGAAGAAGAAGAAGAAGAAGAAGAAGAAGAAGAAGAAGAAGAAGAAGAAGAAGAAGAAGAAGAAGAAACCGTTTGTTTATAAAGCGACTTTATGCACCCCCCACCTACCAACCCCCCCCCCACCCCCACCCCCACCCCCCCCCAAAAATCTGCTTGATGATAGTTATTTCATATTCAGTACATGCGTCCAAAAGTTTGTGGATGTCCATCCGTCCGTCTATCTGCTTGTCGGTAAGTCTGCATGTTTGTATGTTTGCTCCTTCGTCTGCATGTCTGTCTTTCTCTTCATCAAAATCCGTGTTTTTGTTTTTTTTTGCGATGCAAAGTTCAAACTACAGAAATTAATTACCAACTGTCAACATACCTAAACTTTTCATTAAAAAAAAAAACATGAGAAACCTTATCTCTATTATTTATATATATATATATATATATATATATATATATATATATATATATATATATATATATATATATATATATATATATATATATATATAAACACACACATATATACCATCTTCTTTTCAATGGGATACATTCAAACCACCTAAGCTGTTTTTCAAAGTAAACTGGATAATTTAACACCACCTAGAACGTTTTTCTAATCAAAGTGGGCAATTTTCAGACCGACTAGGACGTTTTTAAAATTAAACTGGACAATTTTTTTAAACAATCAGGAACGTTTTTCAAACCAACTGTTTGCCGATCAGATGTTTTGTTGGGGAAACAATCGTCACGTTCATCCAGCATCCCCGAAGAGAAAGCTTTAGGTTATAATTGTGACTAGGTTATGTGTGCCATATAAAATAGCTAAGCATTGCAGGCCACCAAGAGCCCTGAAACAGACTCCTGCTGTGTTGATGCGATCAAATGAGACCCAAATACTGTCCCAACCGACGGCGAAGTCGTCCATAGGCGAGCAAACAGGCCACCGACCTCCAATGGCTACCAGTTTGAGAACACGCTACCTTCAATCCGACACCTAACGAAAGTGCTGTTTAAAATCACCATCGCCTCGGGATTTCAGACCGGAAACCACGAGACTTGGAAGAGAGCTTCATTGCTGATTGCCATCACACAATCGGAGTATGGCGCGGAACCGGACGCTTTTGCGCGAGTGCTCAAACTGCACCTGGAGCGACGTGGGCATATTGGCCAAAGCTGGCGGTAAAAAGTTAAATAACAAGTCTGGATTCTAGAAGTTGACGGAGTCGATATCGTAGTTTCACTTGGGAATACAGAACTTAGGAACTGCAGGCATGAGGTGTGGGAATTCTAAAAACTAGGATTATTGCTGTCTTGTTTTAGTTTATCAAGCAAGGGGCTTTGTGAATTCTTAATGTATGGCTGAACTGGGTAAGTTTCATTATTCACAATTTTAGCTTATATAGTTCACAAGATTGTATATATGTCTGTATGTGTGTGTGTGTGTGTGTGTATGTGTGTATGTCTGTCTGTCTGTCTGTCTGTCTGTCTGTCGGTCTGCGTGCGTGCGTGCGTGCGTGCGTGTGTGTGTGTGTGTATATGTATCTATCTATGTATGTATGTATCTATGTATGTATATATGTATCTATGTATGTATATATGTATCTATGTATGTATATATGTATCTATGTATGTATATATGTATCTATGTATGTATGTAGAAAAACTTTGTTAAAACGAACTCGCCTAACACGAACTTCGCTAAACACGAACAATAAATTGGGTTCATGTGATTGTTATATATATATATATATGCATGTATGTGTTTTTGTGTTTGTCTTAGTGTTTGTATGTGAGTGCATGTGTTTTCCTTTTTTTGTGTGGATAATTTTTGTATGTGTGAGTGTGCTTGTGCGTGAATGTGAGCTAGCGCGTGTTTGTGTGTGCCTGTTTGTTATGTGCAGGTTTCGTGTGTGTGTTTGTGTATGTGTGTGCGCGCCCGTAGTCCCATAAAACTCCGTTGTTTGGTGACCCAGTTACTGTTGACTGAACAGGTCTTGTCATGTCTGACAATGTAGTGTTTTCGTGTTAGAGGTATCCGTCAAGATGGCCTGATCTTAGGATAGAGGCTTCTCTTGTGTTTCTTTGTTACTCCTTTCCTTGTGCCGAGTTCAGGAATAGGCGTGTGCAACATAAGCACACACACATCATCATCATCATCGTCATCATGTAGCAGGTCCTTTGCAGAACATCGCTCTTAATACGGTCTGTCTGAAAGAAATTCGGTCTCTTGCCAGCTCTCCCGCCTCAAGTACTTTCATATTCAAGTAGTCACTTATATCCTGTGCCCATCTTCGTGTCAGTCTGCCCTGTCCCTCCTTACTGGTACCATGCCTTCTACTGTAATTATTTTCAATCCGTCGTGGCGCTTGATATGACCATAATATTTCAGTTTCCGAGATAGGATGCTGTTTATTAGCCAATATTCCTTCATATTCAGATCTTTCAAGATGTCAGTATTTTTTCTCGTCTACGTCCTATATATTCTGATAATCTTTCTATAGCGTTTCAGCTCAAAAACCCATATGTTCTCTCTCTTAAGGACTGGGTGATAGTCTACGACTCACATCCGTATATTGCCACAGTTTAGATGCATGCTCTTAAAATTCTAATTTTAATCTCCTTGCTGGTGCCAAATATAGACTAATAGTGTTGAGTGGGTACCGGGTGCAGTCCAGGGAAGTAAAGGCGGCCTGTGTGATGCTGACCACATCACCCAACTTGTGCCGATTCGTCTATAAAATATAGGTCTAGCCCTATATGTCCTTTGCGCTTAAAGGCGTTGAAAAGGGTCCTTTAATATAGACCAAATATAGAATATAGACACACAAACACGTTGCAGAAATTAGCTTTTCTTGAAAGTCGTAATTATAGTGAACACATGTCACCCGCTGTTGGCATGATTTTGAACAACGGATCAACATCATGGCACATGGGTAGTAACCCATAAGTGCTCCGTTTTTCTTCTAACTTAAGTCCGAGTCCGAAGAACATCAACACAGTACACAGGCTCTGTATCACCGGCGAGGATCCTAAAATATTTTGGGAAGATTTGTTAACTCCAAGTTTTGCCCGGGCAGCGCCGTTAGGCTACTCTTTTCGATTTCCAACTGCCAAGGGATTTTTTTTTTTTTCACGTGCGCAACAATGCACACGACCGTCAGATCTATCTACCCAGAGACCAGGGGGAAATTACTAGAAGTCCAAGTCCACGTGAAAAAATCCCGGCCCTTACTCTAGCATTCGAGACGGACACTATGCCTCGAGACCACGCAGCCCCGCACCTGCTGTTAGCGTATGTTTATAACATTTACCATTTTTGTCATGGCTCAGCGGACACGCACAACTGAAAAAGTAAAGGAGCCTTTTCAACGCCTTCAAGCGTAAAGGACATATAGGGCTAGACCTATATTTTATAGACGAATCGGCACAAGTTGGGTGATGTGGTCAGCATCATGCAGGCCGCCTTTACTTCCCTGGACTGCACCCGGTACCCACTCAACCCTTGGTCGACATGGGAGCGAAGGTCATTTATAGAAAAAGTCCGGCTACCTTCCGATCAGTGGCGAGCGTCTAGCCGTTCCGCTACCGGAAACGCCTAATTAATATTAAAAATTGGTGAACAGGCTGCATGGCTGCAGGATTATGTAGGAGAGCGAGAAGTGGCCAGGAGACTGCGAGTTGCCCACTCTGTCAAACATAGTCTGCGACACCGTTATCATGCAACCGGCAATGCCGCACAACAGCGGTGGTCAGCAAGTCCAAGTTCTAGCAGGATATGAATATTGAATATGAGCTTTTAACGTTTTTTATCAGCACACATAAACATACACACACCCACACGAGGTGAAGTCATTACGTAAGGACAGCTGCATTAATAAGTTTTCTACTAAGGGTTAAAAAAAAAAAAATCAGTTGACAGACCATCAGAGTTCTCTCCAGGCCATTATGACGGATGTTTGTTCGTTTGTTTTAGTATCCAGAAGCCATGAGTTGTTAACCCTTAGGCTTGGTATTATGGATATCGCAACCTTTCGGCCTTGATTCGATTGTAAATACCGTAAATCTGGAAGAAATGTGGCTTTTCTGCCTACCCCCGCGAGTGAACCCAGACCACAAGGAGTTCGTCACCCGGTCACCGCGCAATCCGGTTTAGCCAACTACGCTGGAGAGCCGGGCACCATGACGGATAACATGGTCATAGTACCTCATGTTTTGGTACAGGATGCTGTTTGTGAGCCAGTTCTCCTGGATGCTCAGATCATGTCGGATGTCGATGTTTGTCTTCTTCTAGTTCCATGTTATACTATTATTGTTTCTCTATTTTGATGGATGCATACCACACACACACACACATACATACACATCACACACATACGTGTGGGTGTGGTGGAGAGATAAATACCTTGATGGCTTGGTAAAATTACTAGGACGCACAAACACACAGACCCGAACCATGCTACTAGTGATCTTTTGAAATTGCGAAACCTGACCGCCTACGCTAGTAGACATAGCTGGTGATGAGAAGTTAATATTGTTGCTCTTCCTGTCTGCCCTTTCTAAAACAACTGTGGTATTTTGCTGGGCCAAAGTATTTCCAGTTCCGCACAATTTTACTGCTCAGGTGTGCCGCCACCAAGAAATGCTTTGGAGAGGAGGTGGAAAGGGGGCGGGACGCCTCAGGCTTCTATAATTTTCTAGGCGCGAGCTGAAGCCTTGTTTAGGTGCGCAATAATAATAATTATTATCTGTTTACCGGTATGTATAGACATTCATGTAAAGACATAGTTTTTAAATACTTTCGATATTATTTAAAAAAAAAAGATTTTTTTAAAATAAAAAAATTTTCTTGAGATGGGAACTATGCCCCTATCCTCTCTAGAATTTTGGTTTTGTTTGCGGGGGGACGGGGGGGGGGGGGGGGGCGGGAGGCGGGGCGCTCACCGTGCATGTGCTTCCAGTTTCTGGCGTGTATGATGCTATTTAAGACACTATGGCTTTCATGATATTGGAAAATACAATAGTTTTCTTCTTAATCTACTCAAAAAAGATTGTTCAGTCCAATAATCTTGGTTTTCTTTAGCGGGCTGCAAAAAGGATCGTGACTCACATAGCACATTTGTAACTGTTTCATACTCTGTGCTCCTAATGCTAATCATTGAGCTCAGTTCCTAAAGTTAAAGGCATTGTTTGGGCCGAAGCTAACAGCTTGCCCGGTACACATTAGATAGCTGATATAGAAGACGTTTGAACAGTTAAAATGGGAGAGCAAAAAATCAGAGGCCATGATAATTAGAACGGGAAGTCCAGCAATGCCTAAACAAAAGAATCAAGTGATTAGTTTTCGACTTCCGTGGTGTGATGTACAGTGTACCAAGATGTGCTTTTTATATTCCCTTCAAAAGGATTCGTATGTGTGCTTCATTGTCTGTTAGTGGAAACTCTTGAGAAATGCATCCCAAGAAACAAAGTGAAATATGCTAAGCAGTAAATTGGCCAATATATTTTTCTTCTTTGCGTTCACCAGCTGTAAACTCGTGTGGAAAGTTCTGGTTGTTTGTCCACTTCTGCACTGCAGTCCTGTTACATAACCTGAGTATTGCATGTGCATCCCTTTGACAGATATGACACATTGGTGTGCAGACTGTTTTTGCCTTGCCTCTCATGCAGATGCACTTAGATTTTGAAGAAAGCTTCCACTTAGTCGACTCTTACGACATGCTTTTAGGTAGGCAGTAGGTCTATTCTCGTTTTTTCTATAATAGGGCCCCGGAACCCATACACGGAAGCAAATAAAATATTTGTTACTTAACTTTTAAAAACATGTGTTTAATGCGTGACGTGTCATCCTAAGCAGGACGATAGGATTGTAGTTAGTGTTCTGCTTACCAAGACAATGATCCTGGTGTAATCCCTAGCAGTGATCGGATTCTTTCACTTGGTATCGGATCATTGCAAATTCGTCTGGGTTGGTATTAGAAGGCAATCGAGAAGTCGAGTATTTACAGTTCCAGCTTCATAGCAAACGGGTCACCCTATAGTTTATTCTTTCTGTGCCAACGAAAACCTCACAGTCTGTCAGTCACTGTCCTTTGTGACAAAGACTGTTGTGTCATCAGAGCCAACACCATTTACACGTAATAAATGCAGAAGGCAGCCTTCAAAAGAATCATAAAGGGGCAGAAAGGCTGCTCTCACCAGTAAACCATAGGGGTGGGTTCAGCTGTTTGCATTATGGGATATTTGCATTATAGTGGGCATATGGTGCGAGACATATATTATAAGTAAAAAAAGTAAAGTTTCCATATTTTTACAGACCATCAGCACTCTGTGGGTAATGTGGTCAGCATTACGCCGGCTGTCTTTACTTTCCCAGGACAGCCCATCCTGGTACCCATTTTGGGCTGGGTCGACCTGCGACGTCCCATACCACGACAAAAATCCACGCAGCCTGCAGTGGGTTTCGACCGCGGTATGCTGGCTTACGAGTCAGACTCGCAACGCCTTAGCCACGGACGCCGCGACATATATTATGTATTATTATAAACTAGTCTGCCTTAATTGTCTAGGAAACTTCCCGATACCCATTTTACACATGGTCCACATGGAAGCTAACAGCAGTTATCTAAATAATAATAATAATAATAATAATAATCATAATAATCATAATAATCATAATAATAATAATAATGTGACAAGGCTGATTAAAACAACCTTTCTGGCTAACACAGAAGCGTTTATAAGCTTCGCTATTGCATCTAACTTGTACTTTAAATACAACATATACGGTATATAGATAGCACATCAAGGAGTGGTAAATGGTTACTTTATTTGTGTTTCTTTGCAGTTATCTTACACGTAATAGACCTATAGAGTGGCAGAGGTGCCGACACTAATCATAGCTATTCGGAAAGGGAGTGGGGGGGGGGGGGGGGCAGCCCTTCAACACATTTTCTAGGGAGCGAACGGACTCTATTTTCAAAGGGTCACTAACTGGGCACACAGGCCCATCTTACATTCGTCCCTCTCAAAGATTCATCTTTCCTGTTGCAACTGTATCTGTAAAACATGTTATGTTCACATAACAGTATAATACTATAAAAAACAAGTAAAATAAGTTAGCAGAGCATAGTTCCCATCAATAGATAGGGCTCAGTAGGCCTGACCCGTGTTTGGTCTAACGCTTGTTTAAGTACTTAATAACAATTATACGATAATATATTGAATTGCGATTAAAAAAAAAACGTAATATATTTCACATACTATTGTATGTATAGATAACAATTTAAAAAGAGAACTTCTATGCATAGTTGATTTAGAGGGGTAAGGGAAAAAGACCATTTGCAAGTTTCTTTTGTTGAGGGGCGTCTACCCGGTTTCTGCGCACCTGTAGCGCTGTAGTTATCAGCTGAATCTCTGTCATATTTCGATTTTAATATGTTAAAAAACTCTACTTGATAATTCCTCTTTACCACCGCCTGCCTCGTCCCCTTTGTTTTTGTAACCTAATCCACACTACAATCCATTATAAAGGCGTTGCGCAGCAGACTGCTGACTTTTCATCAAGGAAATTATGTGCAAAGAGCACTGACGTAAATCGAATCAAAATGTGTGAGCGCTGTTTAATTCATTAGCTCAGAACTGACTGTTTACTTAATTGCTGGTTCAATCTGAAACCCCCCTGGGATCAACAAACACATGCTATTTTGTGTCGTGTGTATGTTCTGACATTTATCAGCTCAGTTCATTGTCAGATTTATCTGTCTGTTTTTATGTCTGTCTGTACGTTCTTGTTGTGTTTGAATATTTATCCATCCTATTTTTCTACCTATGTCAGTCTTTCTATTTATATGTCTATCTGTTTCTATGTCTGCTGTCTGTCGGCCTGCCTGTCTTGTCTATTTATATGCCTATCTGTTTGTCAGTCTGTTTATTAATGTCTGCCTTCCTGTCTGTCTTGTCTATATTTTATAGACCAATGGTACAGATGTGGTCAGCATCACCCCGGCCGCCTTTACTTTCAAGGACTGCACCCGGTAACCACTCAAGGTTTGGTCGACATGGGAGCCAAAGTCATTTTTGAAAACACACACACACACACACACACACACACACACATATATATATATATATATATATATATATATATATACCTGTGTCCGTCTCTCCGTCTGCCGATCGGTCCTTCAGTCTGACTTACAACTAATCCATCTGTCTATCTGTACGTAAATCAATATGTGTGACTGTCTGTAGTTTGATAAATCAACTCAACTGTCCGCTATATTTCTATCTGGCTAGACCCATGTATGTCCCTTTGCCAGTTCCTGCATCTGTCTATTCACCTATATGATTAATTACCACTTAGATTTATGTTTTTGTTCATCTATTTTTCTGTCTGTACGTCCATGCACCGGTCGCTGGATACATACACTCATCTACGTATCTGTCTATTTGCCTGGACTAACATTAAACCATCTAATAATCTTCGTCAGCCCATTATCTTAGCCAGCCATGTTTTAGTGAATGTTTATACCTGTCTCGGTAATAGCATGCTTTGGGTTACTCATTTGCGATCAAATAGCATCAGTTTCTGTTCATCCCTGTATTTGCCTCAGTCTCTGCGTCTGACTCTGGTCTGTCTGGCTGTTTGTTTATCTCTCTATCGTCCGACTCCCTTTTTCCCCATTCACCACCCACTGTTTTGGTGTCTTCATTTTTCTCTTTCGCATTGGAACACAAATACCTTAACAGATCTATGACATTAAATGCGATGAATTCAATGAAGTTACAGAAATAAGAGAAATGCCCGGACAACCACTTGTTGAATAATTAAAAGGAAACAACTGAGACGAAAGATATTAGGCACCAGATACGCCGACACACAGAAAAATATTTTCTAGAGGAAAATGGAATTGGGGCAGGCTCCTTGAGGACACCCAGACAGCCCTCCCCTCTCCCCGCTTTCATCCACCCCAATAATTCTAATTGTTAGGCCCCTTTTAGTCTTGAAGAAAAATTCTCTTTATAAATATTTGTATATTCATGTCATATTATTTGAAGTATATTATTATATTCATTTGCTGTTCAACACATTGTAATTGTTATTATTATTATTAGTGTGCTAAAGGCGAAAGAAATATAAATATATAAAGTAAAGTAAAGTAAAGGACCCTTTTCCACTCCTTTCAGGCGCCATGGGTATATAGGACTAGACCTATATTTTATAGGCCAAACGGCACTGGGTGATGTGGTCAGCATCACGCCGGCCGCCTTTACTTCCTAGTGATATATCTGGTACCCACTCAAGGCTGAGTTAACATGGGAGCCAAGGTCGTTTTTGAAAAAAAAAAAAAAAAAATCCGACCCTCGTCCAGAACCGAACCAACGACCTTGTGATCGTCTAGTCGCTAGACCACGGCATCTCCCCAGTGAAATAATAAACTTGAAATAACATTACATGTATAAACAAATGCTTTTAAATTGAATTTCCGTACATGGTTAAACAGAGCAAAGAGGTCTCCTTTCACAATTATTTGGAGACTTAGACCCCCCATAACCAAATTTGGTGAAAGGGCGGGGCCTTAAGGAGCTGAAAACCCTGGCTCCGGCCCCCTATATTAGGGCACATCACGAGGAGAATCGTACATAACCGCTGCAGGTACTGAAATGGAAACTAAATAGACTAAGAAAAGGCAGACGTCAAAGTTAAACTCTAAAATGAACGTTTTTGAGGTAGGCCAGAAGTGACTGAACAGGAGGTCAACTAATTAAGGCTTTACTTCGAACTCGGAGTGCATCTACCTGAGAGGCAAGGAACCAATAGTCTGGATACGAATAAGCGATGTTAGTAAAACAGATGTTCAGGAAAAACCAAAGTACTTGAACAAGACTAGTGCCCAGAAGTGTGCATAAAACTAGAGCTTTCCACCGGGGTTTACAGTCGGTGAGAGCGAAAAATGTCAATAATAGTAACACAACATTAATAATCATAATATTAATAACACAATATTAATAATAATAATAATAATAATAATAATAATAATAATAATAATAATAATAATAATAATAGGAAGAAGAAGAAGAAAAAGAAGAAGAAGAAGAAGAAGAAGGAGGAGGAGGAGGAGAAGAAGAAGAAGAAGAAGAAGAAATAGAATAAGAAAAAGAATAAGAAGGAGACAAGAAAAAAAAAAAAAGAAAACACACTGCCAACTAGTGCCTTTCTTATACTACTTTTTGCAGTGTAGGCAGAGGGTTCTTTGAGCCTGAGGACTTGGGGCCGCATTGCTACTGCAGGTAGGGATTTTTTTTTTTTTGCCCCTTACAGAAAAAGTCCCCAGCCTTACCAAGAATTCGAACCCGGGTCTTCCGATTGAAAGCCCAGCGTTCTAACCGTTCGACCAGCCCCTCCTCAGATATATACTAGTGGACATTAACTCCTGCTGTTACTACATTACTTGCCGTCCTTTTTAGGACGGAAAATTTTCGTAATTTGAAGCCCTACTCTGGCTCTTGCCAGGGGCCGCAATATAGCCTGGCCATAAATATGGCCTAAAGGCTGAAAGCGGTTTCTGGGACCTCTCCACTGTGATCCTCACCTGCATGGTGGCACATTGTGTCATCGGGTGTTTATCGCTTGTGTGATGTCCTGGTGGGGTAGAAAGTCAGTCGTCAGTCAACTCTTGCTATCAGAACTCTCTATTGAACCGTTTCTGTCCTTCCTAATTTTTTTTTACAATACTTCTTAATACAACGTCTTAAGACATAATAAGTTTAAATGGGAAAAAAAAAAAAAAAAAAAAAAAAAAACGCTGGAACCAAAAGAGTCAATGTACCCCACCAGGATATCACACAAAGCTATAAACACCTGAGGACACAAAGTGCTACCATGCGGATGAGAATCACCCGCTGAGAGGTCTCGGAAACCTCGTTTAACCTTTAGGCTATATTTATGGAACGGTTATATTCAGGGCCCCCGGCAAAAGCCGGAGTAGGGCTTCAAGTACCGGATAATTGCATTCCACAATAGGGATGACTGCAATTAAAAGAGAGTAAATGAGCTGTATGGTTTTCTTCGGTCCTAATCTGTGTTCTGATTTATTCTGCATTAAACTTTATCTTCCCCTGTTACTCCTCAGCTCTCCTGAGACATAAGATACTCAGTTGTTAGGATTCTTAGATAATTAGTCCTACTATGGGAGCCGCCGAGGTGTGTTTGCTAGACGCTGGTCTGCTGATACGTTGGGGACAGCGTGGTCCCGAGGCGTGGCGTCCGCCTCGAGTACTGGAGACCCAGGTTCATGCAGCAGTGAATTAATCAAGTAACAGAAAGTATATTGATCGGCACTCATAGAAAGAAGTAAAAAGATAGAAGAACACACTAGGCAACAAAAAAATCGAAAGCTGTAGTTACCGTGCCGGGAATTGAACCTGTGACCTCCAGACGGCGTGTGCGCCTCACCATGAATACAAGTCAGCAGTGAAGGCGTTGATTTTTTTTTTCACGTTGACTCCTAGAAATTTCCCCCTGGTCTCTGGGTAGTAAGATGGGACTTCCGTGTGTATTGCTGCGCATGTAAAAAAAAAAATCCCTTGGCTGTTGCAAATCGAAAAGAGTAGCCAAACGGAGCTGCTTGGCATAATTTGGAGTTAAAAATCTACACATAGTATTTCAGGATGATCGCTGGTGCCACAGAACCCGTGCCCATGCGCTGAGATAGGTTACTACTCGTGTGCCATGATGATGATTCGTCGTTTAAACCTTTAACTTCTAAACATATACCTGCTGATACGAATGTCCTGGTGGGTGCGGGACTTATTTCTTAAAAAATGAATTAAGCACTCAGGTCTACCAGCTTCAAATGGGTACTAGGTAGAGTCCTGGAAAGCAAAGGCTACCGGCGTGATGTTGATGTCATCATCTTCCGAGTACCGATTGGTTTAAAGAATATAGGTCTAGCCCTATATGTCCATTTAGAGTCGCTGTGGCCTCGGCGGCTAAGCGCTCGCCTGCGGATCGTCCCGGCGGATCTCGACTTTTAATAAAAAATGTCCTTGACTCTCAGGTCGACCCAACATTGAGTGGGTACCAGGTGCAATCTTAGGAAGTAAAGGCAGCCATCGTGATGCTATAGCCCACCAGGTACGCCGATTGGTTTTTTCAAATATAAGTCCAGCCCTATTTTCTCAGTAAGCCTAATGGAGTGGAAAAGGGACCTTTAATGATACCTACTATATGTGCGATACGCCTGAAGGCATGGAAAATGGTCCTTTACTTTACCAACATATCCGTCACATCACAAAGAACGTTGGACTTTAAACAGTTCTTCCCCATGATGCTCAGCTACAGAAGTGGAAATTGATGATGATGATAAATCTCAATAAGGATCCAAATTTGACACTGATGGCGTAGTGTTAATATGAAATACTTTTTAATAAGAACTCTAACAGATGCACTTTTGAAAAAAAAAATATATCGTGTCAGGTTTTCTTTGCTACGCTATGTCCAAACAAAAGGAAGTCTATTCAAAGATGGACATGGCGAGTTATTTAGCACACAAATAATAGAGATTCACACGTGCAGCATTTCCTGGGACACAAAGATTCCACTGGATCGCTTTGTCACAGTCTGACATGTCTACATAAGAGAAAGAGTTATGCTGGAGGCAATAGCACGACTCTGCTAATTCGTTGCAATAAATTGATTCTGCATTGTTTTGTTTTGTAATCCTTTAGATTACTGCGACTCATAAGAACAAAAACAAATGAGGAATATACTCGCTGACCCTAAGCCTTACATATTTTTTAGTTTTTCCTGTCTTTAGTTAGTGTGTCGAACTGTGTGTGTGTGTGTGTGTGTGAGAGCCTGTGTGTGTGTGTGTGTGTGTGTGTGTGAGTCTGTATGTGTGTGTGTGTCGAACTGTGTGTGTGTGTGGGTCTGTCTATGTGTGTGGCTAGGGGTGAAAATGGGGGAGTGGGGTTTGTAAATGTCATTATATTCTATGCGCTCTTTCAAATGCGTTAAGTCAATTATTTTTCAATTGTGTAAAACGCCTTAAATCTCAAGAAACGCATTATAGCCTCACAGGTTCCTACCTAGAAGCCCAACGAACGCAAGATACGCCAATTTTACATCTGTCTTATAACAGATGGGCCTCTGATGCTAAACCTACTTTGACTGAAGGAGTTAAGGCTGTTCTTGATTGCTGTCGATTCCTCTACTTCGTGGTATTTTCCTTATCTCTGTGTCTATTTCATTTGTTTTTCAGCATGGCTCTCTGTGGCAGTTGGTAAAAGAGTATTCTTGTCAGGCTGAAAGCTTGACTACTTGGTTCAACATTAGCAAACCATAGTTGGGGAGGACCTTCTGTCTACCCACGCGTTGTGACCCTGAAAAGCGTATAACCTAAACGAAATGGATACCTAACATTAGTGCCCGGTAATGTCCTGATATGTAAAGCGACGTGTGTGATGATGGCCACGTCACCCACATCTCCCATTAAATCCCACAGAATTGGCATCTAGAATGCCCAATATATTATGGAAGGTTTGGTTAAAAGGTTTAAACAACGGATCAACATCATGACACAAGGGTAGTAACCCATAAGTGCTTCGTTCTACTTCTAACTCAAGGCTGAGTCCGAAGATTCTCAGTGCAGTGCACGAGCTCCATTAGGCTACTCTTTTATATTTCTCACTGCCAAGGGATTTTTTACGTGCGCAACAATACACGCGGGCGTTTAATCTTACTACCCAGCGACCATGGAAAATTACCAGGAGTCCATGCGAAAAAATCCCAGCCTTCACCGGGGCCTGAACCCCGGACCTTTAGCAGCGAGGTGGACGCCATGTCTCGAGACCATTCAGCCCCGGTGTCACTCTGGTTTCTCTTCACAACATCGATAAAGGAAGAGATCACTCACATGAGCGTGTGAGCTCACACGCCCATGCACGCACACACGCACCCACAGGTAAAAAAGAACTAATGACGAGGTAAACTAGATGGGAAAGGCACGAGATGAGCTGAACATGATGGCAAAAGATTGAAAGAATTGCTGCACTTTGATGAGAGCATAGGATAGCAAAGTTTGTCCGTGGGTTCCCTTTTGGGAAAAGAAAGAATCGCTCTGTTTCTCCAGAACATGCTTGTGGTAAAAGGCGACTTATTACGGCTGTTTCCTTGGAAGGCATAGGGAATCTGTTTGAGAGTCGGGAAACCAACAGTCTGCAAACAAATAATCCAGGTTTGTAAAACGGATGTGCACGTAAAGCTTAAATTGTGAATGCTGAATGTTGAATAAAGAATCGACATCACAGTACTCAGGACACTCCTAAAAGTGCTCAGTCCCCATCTTCATCAGGAGGCGAAGAGTTACAATTCCGATGGTACTAATAACCGTCTGATTGTATATCCGTCTCATCCTTTCCATGAGTGTTGAGATCCCCTGGTAATTCCTCGCAGCGCCATTCTCCTCAGACCGTAATGATCTATCTACGCCTCCGCACTGTTCACCTGTTCATAAATGGCCCTCACAATATCTAACCTGTCATTCATCAATTCACCGTCACGTGGTGAAGAGCCAGCCAGTCTATCTGCCTGATCAGTTTCTAACACACCTGCATCACCTTGAGATAAGGTCCAAAGGATGCTAACTACACGGTATCTCTGAAGTGATACTTGCACTCTGCACGAAGCATGCCTGTTGTCACGTTTCTCCTTTCTCCACACACTCTGTGAGTCAGTTTCAATCCCGGCATGTGCGTACAGCTGATTCTCAAGCCAGCGGAAGGCAGCAGAGACCTCCTCCACCTGCATTCTTAAACTAGACATTGTGATAGTAGGGTTAGGCTAAGGTTTGGGGTTAGGGTTAGGGTTAGACGATAATCACATCACTTAGGCTCAAATTCTAAAACAAAACAAAATCCAGAAGTGGACGAACAACCAGAACTTTCTTCCAGAGTTTACAGCCGGTGAATGCTAAGCAGAAGAAGAAGAAGAAGAAGAAGCAGAAGTAAAGTGAAAGTGAAAACCCTTTTTACTCCTTGGGCGCATCAGACACATAATTAGTTGTAAAGTTTGTTATAACTTTTTTTTCCACTCGATGGGGTTGTAACTAGGGCTGTACAGAATAGTCATTTTCACTATTCGGCCGAATACGAATAGTGGGACCAACTATTCGGCCGAATACGAATACGAATAGTGTATAGTGTATAAAAGAAATTCATTCATTCATTCAGTAGCATGTCCCTCGCGGAACCTCGCTGCCATAACAACCCTCCGGAAAACCTTCCTATCATGAGCAAGATGTCCTGCGTCTGATACACCCATCTGGAGATCATCTGCCACATCCTGCACCCATCTTCTCCTTGGCCTTCCTCTTCCTCTCTTCCCAGGCATATACCCCTCCATTATTGTTCTCTCTAGACCTCCATGACGTTTCAAGTGACCAAAATATTTCAATTTTCTTTTGTTTTTATTGTCTTTACTAGCCAACCCTCTTCAATATTCAGCTCTTGAAGTATGGATGCATTTGTTCTTTTCTTTACCCAAGATATTCTTAGAACCTGTCTGTAACATTTATATTCAAATGCATTTTATGCGCTTGTTCCGCTTGTTTAGTAAGTGTCCAGGTCTCACAGGCGTATGTTGCAATGGGAAAGATGCATGCTCTTAAAAATCTGACCTTTGTAATTCTATCTGTACAATTCCATAATTTATTCAGTTGTTTTAGTCTTGAAGAGCAATTGATAGTCGCCGTTTTAATTTCTTTCATTGTGTCACCATTGTTGGTAACCAGTGACCCAAGATATTCGAAATTTTCCACCACTTCCAATCTTTCCTCATTAACATATATTTCCTTCTCCATGGCAGTTTGTGTTTGTATGCATTATCTTTGTTTTTGCTGTGTTAAGAAATAAGTTATGATTTTCACTATTTCTTTGGAGTGAGGTTAATAAGTTTTCTAAACCATTTTGTGATGTTGATAGTAATACTGTATCATCAGCATAACGAATTTCTGGTATTTCATGACCACCGATGTTTAGGGCATCATATTGTTCCTTGTTTATATCATCTCTTACATTTCTCATTATATTTTCGGCGTACAGGTTGAACAAATACGGTGACAGCACACATCCCTGACGGACTCCTTGCTTGATGCCAAACCAGTCTGATGTCTCTCCATCTATTCTGACTGCTGCTTGTTGGTCTTGATAGAGCATTTTAATGAGCTGCACTATATGTGATGGAAAGCCCATATTCCTCATGATTTCCCAAAGAAATACCTTTAAAAAAAATTCATAATGTCAAATGTACCCTGAACTTTTACTTTACATAAACTAGCACAGAATAGTCATCTTCTTTAGCATTCTAAGCTCTTGAGGTTTACTGCTTCAGACATCACTCGTCTCCATTAATCTGTCTGGCTGGCCTTATCTTCACAATTTGTGACATCAGTTGTTTGCAGGTCTAGCTGGACATTATCTCTCGAACTTTTTTTTGTTGTCTGCCTCGTTGTCTACGCCCATTCCTCTCTCAGGTGTATACAATTTTACTTCTCTGTCATTTGACATTCTTTCAAAATGCCCCAACCATTTTAGTCTGTTAGCTCTCATGATACCAGTGATCAATGGTGATTTAAACAGATTATGTGTTACGTTGTTGCTTCTCACTCTCCATTCCCCGCTGTTAGCATCTTTGATGGGTCCAAAGATTTGTCGTAAGACTTTTTTCGAAAACCTGTAATAAGGCCTCATCTCTTTTTTTTTTCAGCTTCAAATTTCAGAGCCATATAAAACGATTGGTCTTATCAATGTTTTATATTTTTTGATCTTGGTGTTGCGAGACTGACACTTTGACTTTAGCAGATGTTGAAGGGCATAGTATACTTTATTTCTAGATTGTATTCTAGATTGTATTTCTTCTCTCAGCATGTTGAGGCAGTTGAAGTTTGAGCCCACCTTCTTATATGTTTCGGCTTGTTTGATTTTCATATTATCGACTTGGATGTGGCCGGAATTTATATTCTTTCCATGTCTAGTTAGTATTCGTACAGAAAAGTAAACATTTAAAAACATTTTATGTTTTGCATCCTTCAGTCAGTCTGTGGTAACAAATAACTAGAAAAAAAAAAAAAAAAAGAATCCTAAGTATTATAACAAGTAACTAAACTTAGAAAATGTCACTGACAGCTTAGTTAATGCAGGAAAACTGCATAAGCTTTTAACAAAACCAATCGTCCCATGTTGTCAGCATTAGGGCCGTGTATGCAGAAGCGGCTGTAAGGTAACTACTATTCGTATTCGGCGCGACCGCAACTATTCTGCCGAATACCGAATAGTCAATAGGTCCACTATTCGGCCCCGAAGCGAATACGAAGCGAATATTCGGTACAGCCTTAGTTGTAACCAGTATCACACCAACCGCCTTTACTCCCTAGGACTTTACCTGGTACCCTTCTTACGCTATGTCGACGAATTTTCCATGGTCATTTTTTAAATAAAATCTTCCTTCACGCGGATTTGCACCCGGAACCTTCAGAGCAACGTCTAGGGTCTACGCTACAACGGCTAAGTTGAGAGATGTGCTCCCTTTGAACTTATAGCAAAAAAAATGGGTATTATCTCTCCCCCCCCCCACCCCCTCCCCCGACAGATTAAATACACATAAACTAATTTGCGCAACACAGGCATTGAATAACATGCCATATACTGTAAGGGTTGTTTTCTCTTAAGTGTTTCTTTGTTTTATATCCGAAATAATCTGCGTCTTTTGTTTGTAAAATATTAATATATTAACAAACTTTAGTTGCGCAAGAATCGAAACATCCAATATCAAAATAGCAACATGACCTATGCTCGGGTTTATAACCAGATTTGAAGCCAAATAGGAACACAATCCATTGTTAATCCTACGTCAATTGTTAATCGTTTTGTATTGAGTAAACCAAAGAGTTGCATTGGAGTACCGATGAAAATAGAACTAGCCAGACAAGAGCATCTAAAGCAAATAATGCCGTTTGTGTAATGTGTTTATCTCCAGAAGAATGATTCTGTGACAACTCGAGTGTGCGGGTAATTCGGGTGAATTATATTCTGCAAAGGTTCATATTGTGCGGTGATCGGTGAAAGAGAGAACTTTATTGATTGTCGTATGTACTGTATAATAAACAATGGGACAAAAAGTTATGTTGATACACTGCTTAGAAACTACAAATCGATACATAAGTAGCGTATCTCACAGAGATATCGGTGAGGTTAATTAAGATGAAAATGAAAGCACGAATACCGCTAGCAAGTGTGTGTGTGTGTGTGTTTATATGAAAAATGTCCTATGTAATTTAATAATCGCAGTTTGGTTTGAAAAACGTTCCTGGTTGTTTGAAAAAATTGTCCAGTTTAATTTTAAAAACGTCCTAGTCGGTCTGAAAATTGCCCACCTTGATTAGAAAAACGTTCTAGGTGGTGTTAAAATTATCCAGTTTACTTTGAAAAACATCTTGGGTGGTTTGAAAGTATCCCATTGAAAAGAAGATGGTATATATGTGTGTGTTTATATATATATATATATATATATATATATATATATATATATATATATATATATATATATATAAACACACACATATATACCATATATATATATATATATATATATATATATATATATATATTTGTGTGTGTATATGTATGTGTGTGTGTACGTGTGAACTAGAGACAGTGACAATATTAATTCGGATAAAATACACAAGAGGTATAAAAGTATCTACTTCATTTTATTATTGAAGAACTGATTTTCGTAATATATAATTACCTAGATTTTTTTTTTTTAAATTACGCAGTTATTCAAGTTTCTAATTATGGTCTTTAATTCCACACCGAATGGATTAATTTAAAAAAAATTATTTAAATTACACAGTTATTCGAATTTTTAAATATAGTCATTGATTCCGCACCGGGTTGATTATTTAAAAAAAAAAAAAACATTTGTCTTCAAACGACCCAGCTTAAATGGGTGTTGGTTGATGTCATTAGAAGTAGAGGTGTCAGACGTTGTCCAGATTATTTATCCAGTGCAGGTTGTTTTTTAACAGGATGTCTAGCATTAGCATCGTGTGCCGTATGCGCCAGTGGCATGCAAATGGCATTCTATTTTACATTGAAATAGCTAGACGCTAGACTGCGGTCCCGACGATCGCGGGTTCAAAATTCCATTGCGGTTGTGTTTGTTATAATTGACCTTGATTTCCAGTGCGACTTAGCCTACAATATTCTGGAAGGTAAATGCAGACAAAATGATGTTGGCCACGTCATCCAAAAGAACAGCCTAGCGGTGCTGCCCGGGCAATGTTTGGAGTTAAAAATCTACCAAAAGTATTTCAGGAACCTCACAAGTGCTTCGGACTCAGGCTTGAGTTGCAAGAGAAACCGAGGACTTATGGGTCATTGTGCTATGATATTGATCCGTTGTATAAACCAAACCAAACCAAACCTTTTGAGGGCTTATTAGTCTATACATTTTACAAGTCTATGATACTTTTCCATACGCGCCACTTGCACAGAGAAAGAATCATACACCCATGGATATTGTAGAAACTTTCTGTGACTCTTTGTTCGCTACAACCTTCATAATTGGGTTAATTCACCACTCGTCGCGCTTTATTCTAATTCTTCGATACGGCGTCAATTGCTTGACTCTGAACGGGTAGTTGGTAAGGATGGTGCTTTTAAGATTATCGACCACACACTGGATACACATTTGCTGAAACTGTAATAATTTTGACCTTACTGTGGTAATCACGTGGCTAATCTTGAATTTTAATTGAAGAGATTAAATTAGTCAAGGTGGTTTTTGTATTTCAGCGAAAGGATTTTATAATTCACATATGCCGATTCTGAATTTAAAAAAAAAAAAAAACCTCTTGTTTAAAAATTGTCATCACTGGAATTTCATACGAAATCAGCGTAGACCAAACAGCAGCACTTTTAAGAGGTAACTTTTTTCCTCACGAACTAGAGGCATTTCACAATACCAGAAAAGGACAGCGCGTGGTCGTAAATAAAATTACACATAACGATGCAGAGCGTATAATTTGTTATATAGATCTAATCTTATTCTTGATGTCGCTGACTTCATTTTACGCGTATTTGTTGTTCTTCTTATTCTTTTCGTTCACTGGCTGTAAACTCTGGTGTAAAGCTCTTGTTGTTTGTCCACCGCTGGACTTTAGTCTTGTTCCAGAACCTGGGTTTTGCGTGCACATCCGTTGAACAGTTAGGACTTAATTATATACAGATTGTTGGTTCCTTGCCTCTCAGGCAGATGCACTCCAACATTGAAGAAAGCTGACAGTTAGTTGACTCCGACGATAGTGGGTCTATTCTTGTTTTTCCCACAATGGGGCCCAGGGACCGACACGGGGATTATCCTCATTTGATAAAGATGCAGTCTTACAGCTTTGTCCATATCCACTATACTCGGTGATTTAAAAAAAAGGATATATTTTTGCCTTTATAATTATGGCGTTGCACTTTCTTTTAATCTTTTCTTTTCCTTCGTCGCTTGGCGTCGCAGGTTAGCAGATGTTCGGAAATTCCTAGCTGGGCACGCTCTATTGACCGGTATGCTGTTGTGTTATAGAATTTCAAGGTATCAGTGACTCCTTCAATCCATATTCTACTTGGTCGTCACTCTTGATGTTTTTACATTCATGTTGTATGCTCCAGTTTTTCTGGCATCATTGGATTCATTCTCATTAAATGACCAAATCATTTCAACGTTGGTTTTTCTATGATTTTAATAAGAGGTGTTGTTCCAATATTCTTAAGATTTTTGCTTTTCACCGGTAAATAAGAATGAACGCGAAAAAGAAAGAGAATTCGTGTTAAAATATTCATGCTAACTTAGGACTAAAAATAATATATTCTTGCTCAGACGAAAAGTGTTGTTCATGTTAACCGACTTTTCATTTTTAGCCAATTTTATTTGGCGTTGGTTTACTGTGGTAAGATAAAACACAAAGTAATGACTCGATTATCACCTCTCCTGTCTCTACTTATTTCTTCTGCATCCATTAATTGCAATCAGTACATTAAAATTCTTTATCTCCTCGGTGCAGTAAGATAACAATGATTCTTCGACAACCGTTGCTGTTGACAGTGCTGTTAAACTAATACTGCGTGGTTGTAGTAATAATTCCGGGCCCAAATAAAGCGTTTTTGTGCTTTCACTGATACTTGATAACCTTTCACACGCGCTAGTCTAAGTTAGAGGGGAGTCACGTTGTGTTCTGTGAACGGCTAGGTACACTGTGTGTTTTACACTTCAGTTGTTACAGCAAAATGTTAACAATTCTGAAACAACGGGACGTAGGCTGCAGTCTCTCGTGGAAAGTAAGCTGAGGGTAATGAAGGGAAGGGGGATTTTGGGTTAGGGTCAGTTCTAGATCTTCTAAGGTCGATAAAAGCGGTCACATCGTGTAGTATAGAGCAAGTGCCATCTCTAGTGAGAGCGTCGTAGACAATTTACCCTGACACCCCTGCAACAGAGAGTCGCGGGTGTGAAAGGTCAGCAAACATGAATAAACTACCAATCACGGTGTGGCTGGGCCTGAAATCGTTACTAGATTTAATTGCTTTTGAATTAATATTACATGTCGGTTTCGTTGTTTGCTGCATTCTCACTTGACTTCATGAACATAGCACTCCAGTACAATCTTTCTCAGCCTCGTGTCAGTTATTGTGACCAAAATGTTTGATGTATCACACCATCTACCTCGCTGAGACCCCGGCACAGTTTGAACACACATTTTAAAGGTAGTCCATCAAGGGGTTACAACAGGTGAAAGCAAACAAACAAACATACAAACACAATGTCTTTTTTTTAAAACTATTGTTAGCATTTTAATAATTTTTATTGTTCTCCACAGAGTCAGTTTCTTCTTGTCAGGTGTTACGCAAAATGTTCGAAAACCGGCAACCTTAGGATAAATTTTATTCAGCCCCACTGTAGAAGATATTTTTGATGAGTACCCGCACATTTTAGTCACTGAATGGTAAATACCGGCAATTTTGGTCTAGAAAAAAAAAAGTCATGGTAGTGACATTCGTCATGTGCATCATATATTGATATATGTGTTAATTGTTTGTTCTGTTAAATTTATTTATATTGACATAGCATCCTTATTTTTTGTTCTGTTAAATGTATATCCAGGGTTGCCAGATAAAAGACGCCATTTAACGTCAAACTACTAACTAAATTAAGCTAGAAAAGGGCCAAATAAAATGAAACATCAAAATCTCTAGAGTGAAATCCTTCTGACTGTCATCCTCACTTGAACACGTGGAAGATACAACATAAACCTTTTTATCCTTAAGTGCAGGCGAAATATTTTTTATTATGCAAAAATATTTAGTTATATGCAACTGTACGTGTTCCATTGTACTCCCCCGACCACGCGCTGTGTTGATTTCACTTAAAAAATCAATTGTGCATATTGCACAATGGCAGGACATGCTTATAGCAAGTTGTAACTCTGTTGTCTTAACTTTATCATTACATTGCATAGCAGTCATTGTTGCAATAAGATGTGACTGGCTTTTTGACGGAGTTTTCATCCTTTTTTTTTTTTTGAGGCGGGGAGAGGGGTGGGGGTCAAATTTGGATAATTTAAAATGTTACTAATAAATTGGTTACACTAATGCACTGACAGTTTCCAGTGTGCAGCCTCTGATCCATCTACAGATTTTTTGAGCCATGGGTATTTTTTCGCCCAATTACTGTTATGCTTACGATTGCTGTAATAAGATTCTTTCCCTTTTGTTCAATAATGTTGCTATTGGTTACAGTCATTACAACCTATCACAGGTCTATATCATCTCTACTTTGTCTCCTCAAGTAGTTTCTGAACAGTCTTAATCACTTGGTATCACTGGTGGGTTTTGGTTTTGCATCCAGCCTTTACTCTAGTAAATTAACACCCTCCCCAGCATAAATCAGTTTTCCAGGTAAAATGTAGTGTGAATGTGCGATAGCTTATCTGCTTTGTTTTAGTTAAATTACAGAGGGCCTTGGATTATAGCAGTCAAGATCCGTTTAGAAAGACAACGTATTCATACACAGATGCTCATTCATTAGAAGATGGCACGAATCTCATTTAGTCCATATAACAACCCTACCAGGACATCACAACAAAAACAAACTGAAATAAAGATGTTAACCGTAGGCCTACATTGCTTTTAATAAATTATCATCTTTGTCACGGAGGAATTTTGAAGAAAATGTGAGCATGTCCTGTTTAGAAAAGCCAGGAAAAACCCAAATACGCCAAAATACACCCAACTCATTATCTTAAGCCAGTTCAATTTCAAACACTCCAAATTTGTTGAATCTGGCGTTACATAAAGCTAATTTGGCAACCTTGTGTATATCTTTGAGTGGCAAATTTAATACAAGATTTAATTTGACCTTCTTGTTTGGTCACGCTTTTAGTTGTTTCATCCTCATCAAGTGTCCATATCCACTGATTGATCCAGCACATGCATGACCTGTTTCTGTCCCCACGCATTGATCAGCCACAGAGCTGAGCTATATCTTCTTACATTTGTCCATATGCTCCGCCTACTGTCACGTGCTGATCAGCACAGCAAGCACTGGGCGACTGACATCTCTGAACTGAGGTGTTTTCTTTTCCTCTTTCCCAACACC
>CAJHNH020000735.1:225000-230000 GCA_905116865.2 Candidula unifasciata
ATAGATAGATAGATAGATAGATAGATAGATAGATAGATAGATAGATAGATAGATAGATAGATAGATAGATAGATAGATAGATAGATAGATAGATAGATAGATAGATAGATAGATAGATAGATAGATAGATAGATAGATAGATAGATAGATAGATAGATAGATAGATAGATAGATAGATAGATAGATAGATAGATAGATAGATAGATAGATAGATAGATAGATAGATAGATAGATAGATAGATAGATAGATAGATAGATAGATAGATAGATAGATAGATAGATAGATAGATAGATAGATAGATAGATAGATAGATAGATAGATAGATAGATAGATAGATAGATAGATAGATAGATAGATAGATAGATAAGAGAGAGAGAGAGAGAGAGAGTGAGTGAGAACATTGATGAGTAGGGGACAAGTAGAAAAATAGTCAGACTGAAAGTCTTCATTCAGTGTCGAAGTGCGACTGATTTAGAAAAAAAAAAGAAACCAACAATGTGCTGTAAAAGGTATTTGCATGCAAAATCAAGTTCTGAAACAAGACCAAGGTTCAGAAAGGAACGAACAACTAGAAGTTTCTGCAGGAGTTTACAGCTGCTGAACTTGGCGTGACTAAAGATTGTAAACTGTCCCCATCTGAAGTAAAAGAAGACCGACAGACGGAAATGCCAGCAGACACACACACACATATACACACAAGACTCATTCAACCTTGCTTTGCTTGTCATTTAACCAAAGCAACAGAAACGACCTCGTATACAAACCCACAAAGCAGTTTGGCGTGCCAGATAATTTCATTTCTGAATTGAACAAACAAGCGCAGTCAGGCCATATCAAGATCTAAAGTGTAAATATAATTCATTTTTGGATTGCTTTCTTTCAGATTACATTTTTAAGCCGTTTAATTCACTGCTGTGTCCAGCTTTAGCATGCTTTTTTATGGCTTCATTAGCTTTGCAGCATCAGTTATGCAGAGATGTAAAATGTAAAATGTTATTTTTTAATAGAAAATGTAAAGAATCCTTTTGCAACCAGTGGCACATTTGATGTGGAGAAAGCATCCACAGTTTTAGACCAATTGACAGTAGATGGGTGATGTGGTAAACATAAGACAGGCTGCGTTTGCTTACCAGAACATTTCCTAGCATTAATTTTAGGCTGGTCGACTTCGAAGCCAAGGTGAATTATTTTTTAAAAAAAGTCCTGTCGTAAATTCGATTTTCAAAAGTTTAGTCGTGTCAAAGAAACGACTGGACGAGGAGTTAGCTCTTAAGTAGACATTAATTCGATACTTGGTTAGGGATGAAGACTGTTTTTTGTCGGGTGAGGAGTAAGAAAAAAGTGTCTGTGTGTATGATGGGGAAGGGGAGGGGGCGAGGGGAGAGGCGGGGGGAGGGTTCTTTGCTTGAAAAAGTCAAAATCCAAACCTGCACTGTTCGCGGCGCCTGCACTAGCCATACACCCTTGAGTAAATAAGATTAACGCCCTCTAGAACCAAACTCTGAGCGATTAACACTTGATGACCCAAAAAGTCACTATTGGGATGAGAATCCCCCAGGTACAGGTCACTTTATTCCTGTCCCCGTCGGTTATGAAGTAACCGTAGGTAGGGACAAGGCAGGGTATTACCATGCAGCCTTAAACCCTCAATCTCACCGACCCCCTCACCCCCTTTTTTTTTACCGACCCCCCCCCCCCCAATTTCCGCACACACACACACACACACACACACACACACACACACACACACACTTTCCACCGTCTCTGTGTCCAGCACTGCACGTTGGAAGTGCTCAATGCAGGCAGTGGAGACAGTTTTAGAATGCAAGCACTCGTGTGCAATAAACCGCCATCAAAGATATTTGCTAATTAGATTCGTTTGAAAACTATGTACACTATCTATCCACCTTGATTACGGAAGCCATAGAAGCACGCGTAACATATTTTTTGTGAAGGCTTTAAAGAACAAGATTCTCTCCTGGATGTTGTTGTCTGAGAATTTGCTTTGTTTATTTGTGGTGGCTTTAGGTAAGTAAAATATTTTTTTTTTAAATCCTATTTGCGCCATGAGCAATTAGGGAAGGGCGTTCAACTGACAGGAGTCGCCGTGAGGTAGTGGCTAGACGCTCGCCTGTACATCAACAGGTTCAGGTCTTGGTTGAACCGGGCTCTCTTCAAAAAGGACATTTGCTCCCAGGTCGACCAGCCTTGACTGGTTACCAGGTGGAGTCCTGGAATGTAAAGGCGGCCGAAGTGATGTAGACCCCATCACGCACAAAGTGTCGATTGGTCGGTCTGTAAAATATAGGTCTAGCTCTATATTACCAAGGCGTGGAAAATGGTCCTTTGCCTTTTATCTTATTCAACTGACGGCCGAATCCACATTTCAAGCTGGCTTATTCTAAACACTGATGTCGAGTTACGTTTAAAAAGCTTCTGAATGAATAAATGTATGAATGTGTGAATAAATTTCCCACATGTACTTCGTCCTTTTCTTCAGAGCCAACGAAGAGTCGACAAGCTAATAGTACCAGTGGCAACCTGATTAAAAGTCCGGCTATGTTTCTTCCTCAGTATTGACCGTCTCCCAGAACCTCTAGTCACCCCCATTTGAGTTAGTCTCTCTGTTCTCTGGCACAGTCCATTTGATCCAAGAGAGCTCACACAACGTCTACTTTATCATAAAGTAGCTCACTGCCCACATGAGCGGTAGCAGCTAATCAGTCAGCCTGCTCGTTGCCTTGCGCACCTGAATATCCTGGACAGAAAATCTATATGCAAATGATCTTTGTCTTAGCACGTGATGCAAGCCACTCTTTGCGCAGGACGCCAGGGTAAATTGTTCGAAGCATGCTCTCTGCGTCCGTTATATTTGCAACTATATGCTTTTCCGATGAAGGATGCTTTAAAAATATCCTATCCTAAACAGGGGAAATTCACAGGTCGCGGGACAGTCTAATATTTCGGGGGGGGGGGGAGGGGGGTGGTAGATAGGCTGCATGCATTCGTGGGACCTAAGCTGCATGCATTCGTGGGACCTAGACTGCACTCTTTCGTGGAACGTAGGTGGGTTGGGATTAAGGCCAGTTCTAGACGTTTTGGGGTCGTTGAAAGCATTAGAAAGCCTGGAAACCTAGTCTTACCACCCCTAAAAATGTTTGACTGTCCTAATATGTCATCTTGGGTAGGAAATTTATAAAGAACCCGACGAAGCAGTGGGCATAATTTGCCTCTTCTCTTTCTTCGTTCTAAGTTACTGTTCACGCCAAGTCATAAATAGCCGGGAATTCCATGGGGCAACAGTAGCAGCATTATACACATTTAGTGTACTGGTTATTATTCAGCGATTATGAAGAAAGATTGATCTTCCCGAATTTACTTTTTTTACTGTAACTTTGATGTGTGCCGATAATCTTCTTCTTCTTCTCCTCTTCCCCCTTCCCCTTCTCTTCTTCTACTTGTTCTTTTCGATTCCGCCTCCTTCTTTTTCTTCCTCATTCACCCTTAAGAAAGAGGTTGCCACGGTATTTTGTGGTTTACAGCAAGGCTGCGAAATATGCACATTTTAGCCGTACAGATTTCCAGAAATCTTTTACTATTCACCTTTAGTGGGTGCCTGTTAGGGGCAGTGATTGTATTATATCGTCTCTCCCCCACATTCCTATGACCCACACGGATTGAATGAAACTCGGTACATTGCATTCCATATTCCATGCTATTCTAAGCAGCTAGCTGTTTCATCAACAATCGGGTCGTCCATTGGCTCACCGGTAGACGACTTCGTCAATGGTAGAGATAGTTTTGGTTCTGTCTCTTTTGATCGCATCAGCACTGTAAGGATCATTTTCAGGGCTCTTGGTAGCGTGTAATGCAAAGCATAGCCACAATTATAACCTTAAGCTTCCTCTTCAGAGATGCTGGTTAAACGTGACGATTTTGTTACTTTTCCCCCCTAGCAAAGCACTTACCTTCCTAAGCCGCTGTTTATGACCCTCGATTAAAACATGACCCAGTACATACATGAAATTAAATTCGCCCACATATTACCTTTGTCTTACCTCGACCATAGCATGTGCAGAAAACCAGCCTGAAGTTTTCAGGTGTGTTCGTTGTAAGAACTTCTTCTTCTTCTTTCTTTCTTCTTCTTCTTTCTTCTTCTTCTTCTTCTTCTTCTCTCTCTTCTTCTTCTTCTTCTCTCTTCTCTTCTTCTTCTTCTTCTTTCTTCTTCTTCTTCTTCTTCTTCTTTTTTCTTCTTCTTCTTTCTCTTCTTCTTCTTCTTCTTCTTCTTCTTCTTCTTTCTTCTTCTTTTCTTCTTCTTCTTCTTTCTTTTTCTTTTTCTTCTCTTTCTTCTTCTTCTTTTTCTTCTTCTTCTTCTTCTCCTTCTTCTTCTTTTTCTTCTTCTTCTTCTTTTCTTCTTCTTCTTCTTCTTTTCTTCTTCTTCTTCTCTTCTTCTTCTTCTCTTCTTCTTCTTCTTCTTCTTCTTCTTCTTCTTCTTTTCTTCTTCTTCTTCTTCTTCTTCTTCTTCTTCTTCTTCTTCTTCTTCTTTCTTCTTCTTCTTCTTTTTCTTCTTCTTCTTCTTCTTCTTCTTCTTCTTCTTCTTCTTCTTCTCTTCTTCTCTTCTCTTCTTCTTCTTCTTCTTCTTCTCTTCTTCTTCTTCTTTCTTCTTCTTCTTCTTCTTCTTCTTCTTCTTCTTCTTCTTCTTCTTCTTCTTCTTCTTCTCTCTTCTTTCTTCTTCTTTCTTCTTCTTCTTCTCTCTTCTTTTCTTCTTTCTTCTTCTTCTTCTTCTTCTTCTTTTCTTTCTTCTTTACTCTTCTTCTTCTTCTTCTCTCTCTTTTTCTTTTCTTCTTCTTCTTCTTCTTCTTCTTTTCTTCTTCTTCTTCTTCTTCTTTTTCTTCTTCTTCTTCTTCTTCTTCTTCTTCTTCTTCTTCTTCTTTTCTTCTCTTCTTCTTCTTCTTTCTTCTTCTTCTTCTCTCTCTTCTTCTTCTTCTTCTTCTTCTTC
>CAJHNH020000735.1:235000-237500 GCA_905116865.2 Candidula unifasciata
TCTTCTTCTTCTTCTTCTTCTTCTCTTCTTCTTCTTCTTTCTTCTTCTTTTCTTTTCTTCTTCTTCTTCTTCTTCTTCTTCTTCTTCTTCTTCTTCTTCTTCTTCTTCTTCTTCTTCTTCTCCGGTCTGAAGGATTTGAATTGAGAGGCACCATCGAACAGAAGAATCTAAACTTTTAATTCAGATGAAAGAGTTAGTGTAACAAACTGTAACTAAAGACAGAAAGAACATCATACCATCTTGGAATGACCAAGCAAGGTGAGATGTGTGGTTTTATATGGAGAGTTACCACTTTACGACTGTGAGCTCCCGAGTGCACTATCTAACGTCTAATCGAAGCTTCTGAGTTCAATACATCTTCTTTTTATTCTTCTTATAGTCCATGCCATTTAACGTTTGTAGCCGTGTCTATCCACAGCCTTCTGTCTCGTGTACATTTAATAAATTCTGACAGAGTTGATCATCCATGCCAGGATGTAAAACGGCACATTATTCTCTCTCTCCGTCTCCCTCTGCTTTCTTTTCCCTTTTAACTTTCCCACAGTCAGGACGGACTCAATGTCTCCCCTTCCCTTGACGTGACTAAAGAATGTAGACTGTCTCCATCTGATGTGGGCAATCAGTTTTTTGTGTGTCATTCAGTTTCTTGACATGATTCAGGATGTTTTCAACATTCATCTTTAAAACCCCATCTTCGCGCCTTTCCCAAAATTTTTCACTAACTGACAACTGTCCATGATTCACTGTTGTATATGAGGAATGATATATATATATATATATATATATATATATATATATATATATATATATATATATATATATATATATGTGTGTGTGTGTGTGTGTGTGTTATATATATAAATATACGCCCGGCTCGCTAGCGTATTTGGCTAAACTGGATTGAGCGGTAACCTGGTGACGAACTCCTTGCCCGGGGGTAGGCAGAAAAGCCACATTTCTCCCAGATTCACGGTATTTATCACGGAATTAAGGCCGAAGGGTTGCGATATCCATAATACCGAGCCTAAGGGTCAACAACTCATGGCTTCTGGATACTTATATATATATATACATACATACATACACACATATAAAGATCTTAAGAATTCTTTTTTTTCCGCCTGAGCTGACTCAGAATTTCATTTAGGCGGACTATTTTACAAAACTGACCCATAGGTCGTCCAAGCCTAATGTGGGTATAATGAAATGCCTGGGAAGTAAAAGTAACCGATCTGATGTTGACGAAATCATTCATCAATGGTTTTATAACCGTGTGCAAAGACGCTGGTTCACATCTCCCGACTTTTCCTTTTATTTTTTAAATTTGTATTCTTGAAGTGTCAATTAGTTAATAACATTAGCCACTGCTGCGTATCAAGCAAGGGATTGTAAACCGTTCCTTCCCACAACTACTGGTTGACGTTTGAAGGATTTGAAAAACGTTGTCCTTAGCTACAACTTGTCCAGATTTGAGAAGATGGCGTGCTATTGCGGAACGGTGATCTTTGCGGCCAGTATTCTTATTCTGAATATAATTTTGCATGGCTTTTCCCACCCATACTGGAATGTGCTCAGTGACTCGATTCTCCAGGCGTCAGTCAGTTCTGCCCACATAAGAAGTATATTGTTTGTATCTTCCTTCTTCAAATTTACAACGGGGAAACATTGCTTTGATTTTATCGCTCTGTCGAGTCTGACATCCTCTGTTCTTTAACAATACATTTTGGCCCCATTAACTCATATAATACAAAATTACGTTCCCTATATGTGTTCTTTTCTACTTGCATGATGCATTTTCTTCCTTCACTGTGCACCGTCCAATAGTAACATTATCCCCATCTGCTACATTTGTTAACTCTTTCGGTTCTCATATAACACTAATTTATCTATATATATATTTTTTCTTGCAATAATGATTGACCTTTCAGAATCCAATTGCTTTTTTTTCTGTTTTTATCATAATATTCTCCAAAATAAAGGTTCCCAAATTCTGGGCATACCGCTCTCTTGGATCTTCCAGTGCATCACTTGGCGAAAACATTTATATTTTAGAAAGTTGTATTTCCTTTGTCTCAAATTTCTTTATCATTTCATTAATAATGTTTAACTCTAGAATCAAATGTTCTTATGACTAAATATATTACATTTTGCTCTTTGAATTCCACTCTTTTTATTTTAATTATACCATATACAATATTTTGTTTTAGGAATCTGTCCTGTTTTGACAGAATTATCTCAAATTTCGAGTCATCTTTAATATTTGTCAATACTTCTGGTAAAATTTATTTACCACAAAATTCAGTTATTAAATTTTCCACACATGTCTTTTAAACATGAATATTTTACACAATAGTAACTTTGTAGATTTAGCCCGAATAAGTATTATATTGTTAACAGGTTTTTGTTGCAATATGTTCCATTTTGCGTGGTCTTTTACCAAAGTCTCGTTTCACCCCATTTACGTGATATTAACGTAATATATTTGTAAATGTATTTCCAC
>CAJHNH020000735.1:242500-245000 GCA_905116865.2 Candidula unifasciata
GTTCTACAGTACAAAACCATTAGGTTAACTCTGTTAGTATCAGGAAACTCACAACAACGTTTAGTGACTTCACAAATCTATGTAGAGTATTTATCATTTCACTCATTTGGACTCCATAGCTCCGTTATGTTGCCCTTGTCTATCTCATTTGCTGCTACCACGAAAAGATATTAATCTAAACGAGAAGTAGAATTAACTATTCAGCTTCAAATTACCGCAGTCAAAAATGACAAATGACGTTGCGACTAGAGCGCCATCATCTTACTTCATTAACAGCGACTATAACGCTTTTTAACACAAAACTGTACTTTTCAATTTCAAAAAAATTAAAAGTTTGTTGTTCTAAAGTACAAAACCTTTAGCATAGACTGTGTTGAATTAACAACTACCTGTGATGAAAAAGTTAAGCGCAGACAAACATTAGAAAATCCAGCTAGGAAATAATACAATGGGAAGAATTGAGGCTGTAGTGTTTTAACTAATTATTCACAAAATCAGTTAAATGCAGTAATGCATTTTCACTGGTGCTTGTCCAGAATCTGGTTGTGACCCTCGTTTGTTTTCTACCACTCGATAAGTCTTTGCAGCCTCTCGGAAGCAACATTTCCACTTATTTGTTTACCTATTTAACATATGTCAGATATATATAACAACAGAGAATCGTTATAGCACTTTAAGACTCCATAATGCAATCATTTGGACAGATTTCACCATTTTGTCAGAACAGACATGTTACAAGTGACACGAAAAAATCACTGTTCATTACAGTATCTTTACCAACAGTGTGTTATCAGTGCTAAACGTGGGCACTAACCAAGGAAGAGGAAGAAAAATTGAAGCAACAGAAATGAAATATCTACAATGAATCCCAAATATAACAAGAAATTACAAGCAAGATCAGTAATGACGATATCAAGAAAGAAATGGTGACGGAATCAGCACTTAAATTCATCAAGAGAAAACAGACCAAATGGTTTCGAATTGGATCAAGGCTACAACCTGATAGTATGACAAATCCAGCGTCAAATAAAACAGACCCACACTGAAGGATATTGATCAAGAAGATCTCCTGGTCGCCCAAAAAACCGCGAATACAAAGAGTAAGTTTACCAACCAACCAAGCACGGAAACGGACCAACACAACAGCCAGGATCACCGCAGGCATAGAAGCCATGAAGACAAAACAAATCAGAAATCACGCGCATCAAAAAACAAAACAAAATTATGCAATAAAAGAACAGCTCTACGATTTATTTCAAAAAAGAATTTGGATTTGAACTGGAACTATTCCTGTAGGCTTTTTTTTCTGATGCTGATATATTTTATTTTACATTTGATGCTGCCTATCTATTGCCAGAAACAAATCTGTATATCCAAGTCTCACTAAAGCCAAATTATGGCACGTTAATATGTTATCTCTGTGTTTGCTCTCAGGCAAATATTACCGAGTTATTCACATCTGTCTCACAGATGGCAGAGATAAGAGAAAACAATTTGTTATCATTATCTGTTGGATCTTCAAGCAATAGTCAGTCGATTAGTCTTCGTGATATAAACAGGTTTGAATATTCATGCTTCTTCTTTTTTATTTCCTTCTTCTACTTCTTGTTCTTGTTCTTGTTGTTGCTGTTGAGTCTGTCCCCATAACCTCGAGCCATTCCACCCTATATTTTCATTATGTCGGCGCTACAGCAGTGGATAAATGTGTGCTGCTGTTCATAACTTCCATACCCTTCAGGTCGGTATAATAACAAGCTGCCTGGTCTTCTGGCACTCTTCAGGCATTGGTATTCTGAAAAATGAGTGCTTAAAAGGGCCGAATGTCCGACGGGCCTTTTGTCCAATTTGTAACCCTATGAAAATAAAGTTAGTTCGTTCTGTAAATTAGGGTGGTGCAGGCTTTTAATGAATGATTTAGGTTTTAGAAATCCGGTATTATAGTAATCAGTCAATCAGGCGTCGTCTACACAGGGAAAGATGGATGCAAGGAATCTCTGACAGCCTCCATCTCTCTCTCTCTCTCTCTCTCTCTCTCTCTCTCTCTTGCTCTCTCTCTCTCTCTCGCTCTCTCTTTCTTTCTCTCCACCCTTCCCCATCATAAAATCGTTATGTAAACAATCATTATTTGTTTTAATGAGTGCATGCATACATACATACATACATACATACATACATACATACATACATACATACATACATACATACATACATACATACATACATACATACATACATACATACATACATACATACATACATACATACATACATACATACATACATACATACATACATACATACATACATACATACATACATACATACATACATACATACATACATACATACATACATACATGCATGCATGCATGCATGCATGCATGCATGCATGCATGCATGCATGCATACATACATACATACATACATACATACATACATACATACATACATACATACATACATACATACATACATACATACATACATACATACATACATA
>CAJHNH020000735.1:250000-285000 GCA_905116865.2 Candidula unifasciata
GCTTCAGATTCTTCTTTCTTTTCCTCCTTCTTTGCTTCTGCAGCATCAGGTTGGCCTGCAGCTAGGACACCAGCAGCAACTGAAGCAGCAGCAGCAGCAGGTCCAGCTCCAGAGGAACTTCCTACGTTGGTGATCGAATCATCACATTTTAGTCCACACCATGTATGGCTCAACCGAGACTGCAGCTGCCTTGAGTAGGATTGAAATCTATTCACCAGTGATTGCTGCCTGATCATCAGCCAAGATGGAGGCAGCATACACGCAATCGAGATCATCTACATCTAACATTTTACAAATTTAGTTGAAGTGGATAAAGATTGTTGTGGTTAACGTGTATGTCGCCGGACTGGCCTCAGAACTTGCCTGGAATGATTAGTCGTGCCAGTTGGTTACTACAGTAACAGTTTAATAAAGTACAGGAAATAATGAAATCTTTTCAAAAGAATTATTGTTACCTAAGTATCAAAAATCATGCTTAGTGTTTTGACCTTATCTGATTATTTTGCAGCTGCTTACAGTTTTCTCTCTGCCTAACACATAAATACACACATTCACACATATGTGTGTGTTTGTATTTTGTATGTATTTAAAGTCGTTTTAACGTTTTATTATTTTTTTTTTTTAATTATAACAAAAATTAAACATATGTCGATGTGGTTTGGTACCTTTCCAAAAATAACTTTGGTACCGTTCCCCAAACTATTTCAACAGCCCTGGACAAAAATACCAACACGGTTAGGCAAGAAAACGATGACAATAAAAAGTCATAACGGCAGCAAATAACACTTTGTAATATTTAATAGTGTTTATAAAAATAGTACAATAAAAAACGTGATAGACACGGCTTTTGGGGCATTTCCCTCAGACACTAGGAGAGACAAACTATTCCAGAGCGGGATAGGATTTGGTAACTATTGATGACATGTGTAGGTTGATCAATTGAATTCCAAATGCAATTAGATTTTTTCTGTCGGATGTGAATCCCTTTTTATTAAAGTTCTTGTAAATCCCTTTTATTTCACAGTTCATTTAGGTTAAACTGATTCAAGCTCCTTTTATATTTTAAGACTGAATTATATTTGCGGCGTGCGGCACGAACTGCGAGTAAAATGAGAAATCTATCTATCTATCTATCTATCTATCTATCTATCTATCTATCTATCTATCTATCTATCTATCTATCTATCTATCTATCTATCTATCTATCTATCTATCTATCTATCTATCTATCTATCTATCTATCTATCTATCTATCTATCTATCTATCTATCTATCTATCTATCTATCTATCTATCTATCTATCTATCTATCTATCTATCTATCTATCTATCTATCTATCTATCTATCTGTCGGTCTGTCTGTCTGTCTGTCTGTCTGTCTGTCTGTCTGTCTGTCTGTCTGTCTGTCTGTCTGTCTGTCTGTCTGTCTGTCTGTCTGTCTGTCTGTCTGTCTGTCTGTCTGTCTGTCTGTCTGTCTGTCTGTCTGTCTGTCTGTCTGTCTGTCTGTCTGTCTGTCTGTCTGTCTGTCTGTCTGTCTGTCTGCCTGCCTGCCTGCCTGCCTGCCTGCCTGCCTGCCTGCCTGCCTGCCTGCCTGCTGCCTGCCTGCCTGCCTGTCTGTCTGTCTGTCTGTCTGTCTGTCTGTCTGTCTGTCTGTCTGTCTGTCTGTCTGTCTGTCTGTCTTTCTAATCTATCTGTCTGTCTGTCTGTTCGTCGGTGTATCTGTCTGTCTGTCTGTTCGTCGGTGTATCTGTCCTTCACTCTGACTGTCATAGGTTGATTGGCAGTTCGTTTAGACGTTAGGTAGATCGAACTTTTCTTGAGTCTGTATATCCGTCTGCCAAATAACTTACCAGTCTGTCTGCTAGATTCTTGCTTGTATGCTCGGCTATTCCATCTCATTGTAGGTCTTCTTGACTGATCTGAAGCTTTGTCCAGCATCTGGCAAGTGTGCTAGCTACTGCACTACCGTAGCTCAGTGAACGTAACAGTTTAAAAAGCCCTCTTGATTTTCCAGGTTGTTAACCAAATTTCCGATACCTTCGTGTGCACCCATTCCTCTCCCAAATTAAAAATATATAAATAAATATATTAATAGAATATATGAGAGAAAAACGGATCCATTTGTCGAATGTTTCAAAGCACATTCTCTTTGTTTATGCACTTTCTGATTAAATATTTGATGAAAGCTTTTTCATTATCCCATGTGACAACGTGCAATCAGTTTCCCCATCCAGTGCGATAACATGACTGTTAAGGTTTCACCCATGCCTTACAGCATTTGATGTGTTTCCCATAAAGATGTACTACAAAATAGTCCTTTGTTTTCAGGAAACAAAGATTGTTCTTTCATGTTTGCAAGCTTTTTACATATTCACATTGTTAGGAGAATAATTTACTTTCGTGGTTACAAGCTCTTCGCACATTCAGATCGTTTAAAAGATTTTACGTTTATTGTTGCAAACTTGTTAAACATTCAGATCTTTTGACGATATGTGTTAATGAATTTTGGTCATACATAACTCAACTACCGTACAATAATAATAATAATAATAATAATAATAATAATAATAATAATAATAATAATAATAATAATCGTCATCATCATGTAGCAGTGCTTTTGCAGAACGTCGCTGTCATCACGGTCTTTCTAAAAAAAAAAAAAGGTCTCACCAGCTCTCCCGTCTCGTTTACTTTCATATTCAAGGTGTCAAATATAGCCGGTCTTGCTTATATCCTGTGCCTATGGTCGTCGTGTTGGTGGGCTACTGTCCCTCCTTCCTGGCACAATGCCTTCTGCTATTGTTTTTTTTTTTTTTTAGTCCGCAATTTTTTTTTTTTTTTTAGTTCGCAATTGTGTTTGATATGACCAAAATATTTCAGCTTCTGAGAGAAGATGCTGTTTAATAGCCAATCTTTTTTAATTTTCACATCTTTTATATTGTCAGCATTTCTTTTCTTCTTTGTCCGTAGTATTCTGATAATCTTTATATAGCATTTCAGCTCAAAAGTCCCGATTTCTTCCTATGGACTGTGAGATAGTCTACGATTCACATTCTATAATAATAACAAGACACTAATAATAAACAATATTAATCAGTACTTTTTATCTAAACACTGCATTTTGGCTAGCGTGCTAAACATGACTTTCCGTACGATGTGAATAAATTTCAGAGAAGGGTGAAAAGAAAGAAATAAGGGGTATTCTAAAACAAATTCGTCATACTCGTCACACCTACCCTGGACTACATACAGTTTACTTCGTAAACTTGTTTGTAGTGCGTCAGTATAAATGCTATATGACTTCATGATAGAGCAGGATTTCTAAGATTGTTACATGTTTGATTCTCATCCTTGATATGTTAAGCCTACAAACTGCAATTTTGGAAGAGAAGTAAAAAAAAATCTTTTGCACTTATTTTTAGAAGAAATGAGATACTGAACGCAAATTATGACTAGGCAGCTTAACAATACATGTGAAACACACAGATATACAACCAATCGTTTCCTCCAGCGTTTTCCGGCTAGGACTTAAGATATCAATTTTTACTGTTTTATTCAGTGATAAAGACTGTCTGAAACATTCGGGTGTACCCATTGCCTCCCCCACACTCTCTCCCCCTTTCAATTTCTCTTTTCCCTTATCCGTTGAGATTTACAGTGAAAGTTTGTTTAGTATTACATTTCTTGACATCAGTGCGACTGCATTAGTTCCTATTTTCATTACGTATCTGAGAAAACTTTTCTCAAAGCCAGTCCGTTTTGCTAGTAAAACTCACCATAGCCGTGGACTGTGATTTCAGTATTCCTGCATCTCCATTTTCTTATAGGCGTTGGTAGTCATGCATTTCCACAGCCTTCTGGTTAGTGTACTTTTAAATCACCTGGTATACAGATGTTTTTCCATCTTATACTGAGCTCCATACAGTACAGTGTTGCATAATCGTCTTTACACAGGGAAATGATATCAGATAGCAACAATGTGAATGAATGCATCAAAAACTGAAATACACTCTGGGCAGTTCCACGTATACTATGTGTCCCCTTTCTCCAAAGCCAAAAAAGAGTTCTTAAACTAATGGTGCCTGCTCCAACCCGATTCAAGCCCGCGCGACCTTTCCCTTGTGCGTTGACAACCGTCCAGACCTGTGTCTATTCTCCGCTAAATCAGTGTATCGAAGTATTAATATTCTGTCTGTTCCGTTGCATTATCAAACATGTATGTATATTGGGCATATAGGGCTAGACCTATATTTTATAGACCAGTCGGAACTGGGTGGCTTAAATGGTTAACATTACGCCTTTACTTCAGAGGACTTTACCTGGTTCCCATATAAAGTTGAGTCGATCTGGGAGCCAAATTCATTTAAACATCCGGCTTCGTCAAGATCTGAAAACACCATTTTGAGATCCTCAGGCGACCGTCTAACCGTTACACCACGGCCGTTGCCAAACAACGTATGCAATACAACTAAACACACCAAGAAAGATAGTTTTACCTTCCACGTCAGTTTCCAGGGTGGGTTTGGAGAATGCCTCCGAGAAAAGAAATCGACGCAAGAAATAATTAAGACAAATCATCCACCAGCCTTGTGATTACTGTAGTAGATCTGTCTTATGGAAGGTCAGCATTATTTCGATAGCTCAGCATGTCTGTATAATTCTCTGGCTTCCAGGAGAAAAATGTAAAAAAACAGCGTGTTGCTAAGAGACAGCTATTGTTTATTCATGTTCCGTGGTTTCCCTCCGGACATTGAGTTGGAGTCTCTTGACAATGAAATATCCAAAACCTATGTAGGAAACTCTATCACTATGGAAAGAATCCATCTACGACCTCATTAAACTCCAATATGCCTCTGGGAATTAATTCAGGTTTAATGTGTTTTTTCATCTCCCCGCTGTCCCCCCCCCCCCCCCCCCCCTTTAAATTTCATACATGTCAGTAGAGGTCGACTACGTACAAGAGTGACAGCAAACTATCAAACGTGTGAGTACTAGGAGGTAAACACAAACCACAAACCACATAAACAGCTCAAAGACATGGAAATGAGCTCAGGCAAGCTGAAGACGGTCCGTCGATAAGCGTCCGAAGCGATGGTTAGTACCAGGACTGCTAGTTTTTTTTTTTTTGGGGGGGGGGGGGGGGGGGAAGAGGGGAGGCGTAGGACCAACTTTATTTTGAGAAGGTACTACAATACACAAAAAGGTTGCAATTCGTTTTATTGAAGAGAAAGAAAACACACATTTAAAATGCCTGAATACACACACACACATACGCATTGAAGAAATTTGTGTTATTAAGAAATGTAAGAAGATCCAGTGTCTATGCACATCGGTAATATCCGATGGAAGATGTATCACAGAGATCAGGAACAGAAAAAGAAAGGCCAAAACCGCATTATATAAAAAGAAAAATATTTAATGCAATAAATCCATGTCATTGGAGGTTAGAAAAAGAATTCTCACATGCTATATAGGTCAGTTTTAACTTACGGGTGGGAGTTCTGGACAATTATTGAACAAACTGAACAATTTATTGAGACCTCGAAGATCTTGTTTTACTAGATAAGCCTGCCCGGCTCTCTAGCGGAATTGGCTAAACCGGATTTCGTGGAGAACGGGTGACGTACTCCTTGTGGTCCGGGTTCAATCCCTGGGGTAGGCAGGAAAGCCACATTTTCTCCCAGATTTACGGTATTTACAATGGAATCAAGGCCGAAAGGTTGCGATATTCATAATACCGAGCCTAAGGGTTAACAACTCATGGCTTCTGGATACTAAAACAAAAACAAAAACAAAAAAACAAAAAAAAAACGAGATAAGCCTCAGAACTGAGACTGACTTTCTACCCCACTAGGACATCACACAAGCGATAAACACCCAATGACACAAAGTGCCACCATGTGGATCGCCGTGGAGAGGTCCCAGAAACCGCGTTCAGACAATTGGCCATATTTATGGCCTGCCTATAATGCGGCCCCTGGCAAAAGCCAAGGTGGGGCTTCAAATGACAAAACAATGTCGTCCTAAAAAGGACGAATGAAGGTATTAATAAGCCTCAGAATTCCTTAGACGTCTAAAAAGAGCAGTCCAGATGTTTAGAAAAGGGGCGGGCTCAAAGACAAGTTATCACAAACATAAAAGGTCCGACAATTAAGTAATGAGACTAATTTCATAAAAATTAAAATAATTACCAATTGAAGATATAACCTGTATTTTATTCAAAGTAGACCCCTTGTGCATTGATACAGCAAGTGGCACTATCTAACAAACACTGAAACGACTTCTGTAGAGCTTCTGTTGTTATGGTCCTTAATGTCGATGTTACGGCCCTTTGGATGTCATAAAAACCGTTAAAAAAGAGCGTCCTTTCAATCGCAACTTTAATTTTGGGAATAGAAAATAATCACAGGGAGACAAATCTGGGGAATAGGGTGGAAGGCTGAGAACACACATTTGTTTTTGTCCCTAAAATTCTTGTCTTGATCATGTCTCTTGGGTACTCAACCCGCTGATGTTGTTTGGTCATCAGACAAACAAGCCAGCAACATTTTTCTTGCCAAAATCTTGCACTAAAATGTTATGAAAGGTCTCTCTATTAACACCAGATTCATCTGTCATCATTCTCACAGTTAAACAATGATCTTCTTGTATTTCTTTTCTGACTTTTGCAATGAGTTTATTATTACCAACATAAATTTGGCGTCCAGGTCTAGGTAATCATTTCCACATCACTTTTGAATAGTGAATACCATCTGAACATTTGTGCACGAGATAAACAATTATCCTCATTAACTAGCTGCGTCAATGCAACTGTTTCCATAGCGCTTTATTCGAGTTTGAAATAGAATTTAATATTAGCTCTTTGCTCCGTGCTGATTACGTAACAATGAAGCTCTGACGACTAGGTCAACAAAATGCGGTGGGGTGGTGGGGGGGGGGGGAGTCTTGTTCTGAGAAGAGGGAAACTGGAATATGTTGTGACCACTAGATAGATCTGTGGAAAAAGACATACGAAGACAGCGCGAGCAGAAGAATCTTGACAGGATAAAAAAAATTTTGCCCATTACATGATTGCTGTTCTATTGCTGTCACCAAAAAGACTTCAGAGAAAACTAACTGCAGCTGCAAAAGGAATAAGGTAATGCCAAAAGACTAAGCATAAATATTGTTACTAATGGAAAGCGATTTTCACGTTCAAATATTTTTCTGAAATTGTAAAAAAAAAAATTTGCGGATGTTTTCAGAATTTGTTGGTTGATCTTAAAGAGAACCATCTGCCATTTGTTTGGATTGACAATTCTTCAATGATCTTTGAGACTGAAACAAAAAAAAGCACTTGACCAGACACATCAAATCGTACATGTGCATTAACAGTTGCAATGTTAGTTAGTTGCGTATCCTTTACAGGACGTTGCAAAACCAACACCAACAGTCCCTGTCTGTTGTGTGATTTTTCTAGGCAAATTCAAGTCCAGTTGTTTGCCATTGCTTTCTGGGCGGTCGGCTTTCTTGATACCACTGTCGAAACCAACGCCTGGCGCATGGCCCGCAGCTGGGATTGAACCCGGCATCCCGGCATTACGAAGCTTTCGCATCGACTTAGCCACAGAGCCGACAGTTGCAATGTGCTTAGTTCAAATATACTCCAGATCACTCTTATTTTTAAAAAGTTATTATACATAATGCTCAAGTTAAACATTTTGATGCAACATTTCAATGCAACATTTCTAAAACGTACCAAAACATTAGGCGTTTACCAAAAGTAAACTTTTCCTCAAATAGTACAAATTTTGTACCTAAATTCGGCAGCCCTGATATTAACACCTTAAATATGGCAATGCTACATGTGGCAAAAATGTTGTTGTTGTTGTGCCAGCATGATAGTTCGATAATTTAAACAAGTTTAATTTTAAACACATATTTTTTTTTTTTTTTTCTGTCAGTCTCAATATGCTATTTAAAGAAAGAGAACTAAATAGGACCCCCGAAATCGTATGAAAAATTTGGAAGATTTTTAGAAACCGAGAGTAAAACGAGGTTACTTTGAATCCGTTACTGAGAAGGTAACCTGAGCAACAAATACCTGCAGAAGTAGGATGTGTCGGTCAAAAGACGCAAATATCGCTACCATGTTGTAAACGGGAACAACCTATTTACGTCTTGGAATTAACGCAGTAGGAGGAGGAGGAGAAGAAGAAGAAAAAGAAGAAGAAGAAGAAGAAGAAGAAGAAGAAGAAGAAGAAGAAGAAGAAGAAGAAGAAGAAGAAGAAGAAGAAGAAGAAGAAGAAGAAGAAGAAGAAGAAGAAGAAGAAGAAGAAGAAGAAAATAAGAAAAAAAAGAAGAAAAAGAAGAAGAAGAAGAAAACATGACATTTAATTTTTTTTTAAAATCCTCCGCCTCAACAGCGGAGGTTGACTGTATATTAATCGCTAACTATAGAAATATTAGGTGACGATAGTCCAGTCTCGTCCACTCAGCGACTGTCGTACCACTCCCCGAAAGCCAAGAGAATGATCATTATCTAAACTGCCCACCTCGAAAACTAAATCCTCGTAAACGCCTGCATTGTGAAACCATTTCAATTAACCTCTAGGCCACAGAGATGCACATTTCTGGTGAAAAAATATCGCATATATTCCAAAGTTGGACAGCTTAGTGGACGTATGTATCTCCTATTCATCAATGATTGTCAATTAATATACAAGAAAGTATGTCTTATGTCAAACAATTAAATCTCAGAGTCTCTTGAAGACGTTTATGTTCTAGCAGAAACCTACAATTGATGTTGTTTTATGTGTTCTTTTATAAATGTATTTTATGTAGTACTGTGAAAACTAGAGAGGGATTCTGAAGTTTTTCTAGACAAAATGTAGCAATCACTGTGCAATTATTGTAGGTAGAAATGTGTTGGTTTGTTCAGATCTACGTTATACAAATGTGAGCCCACATACACACGACACACACACACACACACACACACACAAACAGTATAGCTTCTGTAAAATGTAGCAAAAGTAGAGACTATGGAAACAGGCGACAATGGGTTCTGAACAGCAATATTTCTTCTTATTCGTCTTCACCACTTGCACAAACTCTGACGAAAGGTCCTGGCTGTTTCGTACACTTCTGAATTTCTGTCTTGTTTCAGGTGTGTTGCGTGCGTATCTGTTTTACTCTGCTTATTTTTTTTCTTCCAGGTTGTCTCAAACAGAGTCACTTCCACTTCCAATGAAATGCCGATCCTATCTATTTTGAAGAATAATTTATGCAATCTTTCTTTGTCAATGGAGATGAGATAGATAATTCTTAAAAGCTATATAATCCTGTCTTGATATGCGGAAGTGAATCATGCGCAGCTGGTAAATTAGTGAAAAAACGTATCCGGAAGCTGTGTAGAGGAGGTTAATTAGACGCATTATGAGAACAACCTGGATAGATTTAAAAGAAAAATACCGAAGACGTCTTGAAAGAAACTGACTCACAAAGATAACTGATTGCCCAGATCAGAAAGAGACAATCTACATTTTTTTAGCATGTGTTAAGAAGGACAAAACTGGAGTACATCGTGATAGTAGGAAAGCTAGAGGGGAGAAGAGGCAGAGCTAGACCGAGAGACCAGATGCTGGACAGTTTGACATCATTACATGGAGGATCATCTGTGTACGAGTTGACTGAAAGTACACAAGACCAAAGGTTGTATAAAGACATGACTACCAACTCCACAGGGCATGGACTTTATAAAAAATATTTTGGTTGGCCAAGCCCTCTGTTAAGAACCTATTCTATGATGGCTGTGGGGAGGTATAGCTAGGTTTCGACGTATATGAGCCATCGTCCTGCTGCACCGCCGTATGTGGTTCAGCAACTCCACGTCACTGTCTTATCTCCCAACATGACAGACATCAGTACAAGATCTGAATAATTCTGCTATCGAATGGGGTCATCTCATTATAGTCCATGTCATGTGACGTTGGTAGTTATGTCTATCCACAGCCTGCTGTCTCCCATACTTCAACCAATTCTGAATGTGGTACCTGAAATATAATTTCTTCGCAAACAGACACGACACCTAATGATGATCAACATCTTTCTGTCTCTCTCTCTCTCTCTCTCTCTCTCTCTCTCTCTCTCTCTCTCTGTCTCTCTCTCTCTTACTCTCTAGGTCTCTCTATGTCTCTATCTCCCTCTCTCCTTCTGTAAATAATTCTCAGTAGAAAACAGTACGTTTCTGAGCTCATATCCGCCTTAGCCGCACAAAAGTCTATGGGGTATAAAACTATTCTATGGTTGTACATGGCCACTTGGTGGCGCTAGCTCTGCTTCAGGATCGAACAAACCAAACAGAACACTGTCTGAGAGTATTTATTTATTGCGTTGTCAGTGGCAACAATAATCATTGAATTGTTAAGAAACCACGTTTAGGCACTCGAACATTCGATTGTAAAGAAACAAATAGAAACTAGTTTCACTTTTTCGAGCAGAATTGATCGTGAATTGACCAAGTTATTGGATATTGCACAGCCAGGTTTTTCTTCAATAGTGTTATAAAAAAAGGTAAAGGACCTTTTTCTTTATCATTGGCGCATCAGGCATAATGGGGTAGATTCATATATTTTTTGGCTAATACCTGCTCAAGGACAGTTGATAAGTTTGTGGCCTTACTTAGAAGCTCCGGAGCTGTGGTTTTATCGACGAATGATAAAAATACACTAGACACATACAGAGAGTAAGGATGATGTCTTGAGAGAAACTGACTCACGAAAGGAACTAATTTCTCACAACGGAAAGAGACAGTCTACATTTTTTGGTTATGTGATGAGAAGGAGCAAACTGGAGTGCTTTGTGACCGTGGAAAGCTGTAGGGGATAAGATTTAGAGAGTGGTTGAGAGAACAGGTCCTGGGCAGTGTGAAATCTTGACATGGAGGATTACTTATATCAGAGTTGATTGAAAGTACACGAAACAGAAGGTTGTGGATAGACATAACTACCGACGCCAAACCGCATGGACTGTGAAAGAAGAAGGTACTCAGTTGGTATGTCCGCAGTTATGTTTCCATTGTGGACTTGGTCGACGTAAAGTCAAGACGGTTCTAAAAAGCCACCTCCATGTGATTTCGAACCTTAGACTTTCGTGTAGAAAGACAGGATAGAGCTACTGCACTGTATCTGTTTTCCTGCTCAATTAGGTGTGAAGATAAATACGAATCGACACTTTTCAGGATTAATGGTGCCTAAATTCATTATCTGTTTACCTAATATCTTTTGATTTCAATTATGTACACTGTCACCCCAAGAAGTCGAAAAACCGACTCATACGTTTGGGGCCAAATCTTCGTAAACGTCACTTTTCTGATGTGACCCTAGTTACCTGTTTACGAGACGCACATTTAATGATATTGTCCATATTCAGCATTCGAATATATTATCTAAATATAAACATTTAAGTGGTTTTTCTTCAAGACAGATGGTTTTAAAATCCTAATTGACGTCAAATTTTCCTGTGAGCCTTTTTGATAGAGGTCACGGGGATACGACATGAGACACACGATACGTATTTATCCCATGGAATAAAATGTCCATAAAATGTTTAACTCTGCCCATATTTACTGACTACTCATTTATATATCTTTATACACGTAGAAAAATGTGCATAAATAATTTTTAATATAATAGTGACTTGTGTACAGGTGTTGGTTGTAAAGTATTTCTTTAGAGAGTTCCCATGGTGTCATGACACTCATTTCTTTAGCGTTACGTGGGCAAGGTGTTAGGGTTTGAGTTTCACTTCAGCTCTCATTCAGCTATTTTATATTCTTTACTGTGAAATATCTTTTATTTTCTTCAGTGAGGTTCCTTTAGTACTCGTCGCCAGCACCTTTCTTTGCCGTTTTACCTCACTTGGGGCTTGGTGTTTATTCTTTTGTTCTATCTTGGTAATCTTGGTAAATCTTAGTTTCAGCTTCATAGCAAACGGGATACCCCATAGTTGCTCAGCTCCTGTGTAAATGAAAAACACACAGTATGTTCATCATAGTCTCTTGTGGAAAGATTGACAGACTGCTGTCTCAGTATATGCACTAGCATACGCACCCATTAAAAGCATACGATAGCCATCAGAAGTGGAAAGGACAGTGGAAAGGAACTGTTTTCACAATCTTCAGCTGTGCCAAGGCGCATGGAAATGTTATGTCTTTTGGTTAAATTACGTTTTCTTCTATTATTCTGTAATCTCCAACGTTTCAAACTAAACTTTGGTCTAATTACAAGATCTAGTGTTAGCGTTGCTTCCAGTTCCTATGTTGCATCAATTCTCCACAACAGTGAAGCTGCAATGTCAATTTTATGATCGATTATGAACTCTAGCTTGGGATCTGAAAATTGCAGAACAGAGTACCCTGTCTCTGTCTGTCTGTCTGTCTGTCTGTCTGTCTGTCTGTCTGTCTGTCTGTCTGTCTGTCTGTCTGTCTGTCTGTCTGTCTGTCTGTCTGTCTGTCTGTCTGTCTGTCTGTCTGTCTGTCTGTCTGTCTGTCTGTCTGTCTGTCTGTCTGTCTGTCTGTCTGTCTGTCTGTCTGTCTGTCTGTCTGTCTGTCTGTCTGTCTGTCTGTCTGTCTGTCTGTCTGTCTGTATGTCTGTCTGTCGGCTGGCCTATCTTTCTGTGTATCTGTCTGTATACCTGTCTTTATGTATGTCTGTCTTTGTATTGCTCGAACTATTTCGGTAAAACTGGTGTGCATATACAAAATTCTCTCAACAGATGTTATGTCTTTTCAGAAGCCTCCTACCTCCCCACCCCACTCCACTGTGTCTTTTCCTTGTTTTTTCTTAGACATGATCATGTCTGCCTTTGTATCTACATGCTTGCCTATCTGCAAAACAAAATAAACTTCTCTAACGCGTGTCTTGAAGGTCTGCTAGCATACGCATCGGCCATGCCGGCGTGGTAGGCAATGAACAGAAGACAGATTGGCTGGATCTGCACCACTGGGTGTTGAATTGATACATGACAAGGCAGATGTTGTCAAGGTACTTTAGGAACAAGCAACGAAATTAATAGAGAGACAAGATTATTATGGCCTAGAGATAATGAGGTACCTGGGTGTAACCAGAGGGTCTGGCCGGCTCTCTACACTCAGAGAAAAGGCACGACGGACATATAACCAGATTCTAACCGGTACCATCAGTATTGGATCTCTGCGCTGGCTGCTGAAGAAGAGGACCGAGCACTCATGAGAGTGCCCCAAGTTCTGTGATGTCAATTCTTGACTCAACTCAACAACCGTCTAAATCGTATTTTGTGTTATTCTACTGGAATACATTCCAGAATTCCTAAATTAAAGCGTTTACCAAACAGCTTTCGTGTGTCTGCTAGTATACGTGCGGGAATGCCTCACTTACACCATTTAAGAAACAGTTTTCTCGGTGATTCCATGAGCATGCTTAAGTAGACGGAGACCGCCTGTATTCGAAGAAAATTGTTATGGTCGCTGAGAAATTCTCGCCTGACAGGAATAAGTTTCATTTTTGTGCCCAGACCCTGTGGGGTAAGAGGGAATAAACGAGCAGATTGGCTTGTTGGCAGATCTACGGTAAGAACAGGAAAAGCAATGGACCGGGCCGACATTCTGAGTGCTCTTAAGGAGGCAGGACGAGACGATGATTCAAGAGACAACGTTAAATCGGCAGAGCTCATAAAACTACAAGAACTTCAGGTAAAAAGTGGTGTTGCCAAACATGAACACTATACAGGTAGCCAAACAAGAATAGTAAACAACGCAGAACTGTGTTATCGGTCGCAGCATGCTGGAGAATATACTGAAGTTTAGATCAAAGCGATTATGGACTTGTTCGATGTGCAGTGGGGATAATCTTTTGGTTAACTAACTAACTAACTAACTAACTAACTAACTAACTAACTAACTAACTAACTAACTAACTAACTAACTAACTAACTAACTAACTAACTAACTAACTAACTAACTAACTAACTAACTAACTAACTAACTAACTAACTAACTAACTAACTAACTAGCTAACCAAGCAGCTTTCTCAAACTTATTTCTTGTTTGTCTACTAGCACACAACCAGGAATTCTTCTTTTATTTTCTCAGCATTCCGAACCCTTGAGGTTCATTGCTGCAGATATCACCCGCCTTCAGTCATCTCTCTGGTTGGCCTTCTCTTTCCGTTTCGTGACACCAAATGTTTGCATGTCTGTCTGGACATTATCTCTCCATCGTCTTCTTGGTCTACCTCATGGTCTACGACCATTCATCTCCCTTGTGTATACAGTTTTTACTTCTCTGTCTTCTGACATTCTTTCAATATGCCCCAACCATTTCAGTCTATTAGATCTCATGATGCCAGTGATCAGTGGTTATTTAAACAGATTATGCATTTCGTTGTTGCTTCTCACTCTCCATTCACCGCTGTTTGCATTTTATTGGGTTCAAAGATGCGTCGTAAGACTCTGTTTTCGAAAACCTGTAATAAGGTTTCATCACTTTTAGTTGGGCTCCAAGTTTCAGAGCCTTATAAAACGACTGGTCTTATCAATGTTTTATATATTTTGATCTTGGTGTTGCGAGACAGACACTTTGACTTTAGCAGATACCAAAGGGAACACAAGCAGGAATGCCTCACACAAATCATTTACCAAACAGCCTTCTGTAACGTATTTCTCATGTGTCTGCTAGCATACGCTCAGGATGATGTTTTCAGCCCTTTGCCAAATAACTTTGACAGGTGTGAATTAGTTGTTATAATAAGCAGCTTCCACCAACCGACAGACACGGTCATTTGGGAATTCACAGACAAAGCCTTGTAATCAGTAACAAAAATATAAGGAGAGAAATTAAAAACAGAACAATAAAGAACGAAGAAGGGTTGTCTCCTCAAGCTCTTGGCAGACCGTAATAGCTATGGTTATTTTACTTTCAAATAAGGGGTCCTCTTGGGAACCCCATAGCCTGTCTGCAATGACAAGACAGGATGGTTATCAAGTACAGCAGCCACAGGCTGTCGTCTCTGTAAAGTAGATGTATACCAGCAGTTCTCAAACGTGTGGTTCTACCAGGGCCAAACTAACCGATTTAAAATGTCCTACTATCACATAAATTAGTAGAAGTACTCTCGACAATTCTAAAAAAAAAAAACAGTTTCTTTTAATTAAAACTCCAATATGTGCACTGACTACTTGCAGGGCCAACCAGTGCACCTGTTAGTGATTATGTGAGGCTGACTAGTGGTACCCCGGTATACGTTCGGTTCGACACACGTTCGACCTTTTTATACGTTCTGTTTAGAAACGAAAACATTTGCTTGATATACGACTTTTGTTGAGTTGAATTGTTTCAAGAACCAACATGATAGCACTCGGGGCATTCCCATATGCGCTCCGTCCCGAACTTTAGCAGCCAGCGCAGATTCCCAATACTTCTGGTACCAGCACTATTATGAGTAAACGTCATTTCCTCTGAGCCTCAAGCATCGTCCAGAACCCTTCGTCACTACCCGCTGCATCACTGCTCCTCCGAACTGTGCACACTCTCGAACAAGGCCCCAACCAAGCCTGCCTCATCATGCATCACTATTGTACAAAGTTGTGCAGAGCCAGCCAGTCTGTCCGCCTGTTCATTTTCCAACATACTGGTGTTTCCAGGAGGAAAAAATCCAGACAATGCTCCTCACCCGTGTCCTCCGCAGCATGCCACTCTACCTGAAGCACGCCACTACTGACCTTCCTTAGCATGCTTTCTGAGTCAGCTACAATCACGATGTGTGTGTATGTCATGTTCTCTAACCAGCGGAAAGCTGCAGTGACCGCCCTCACCTCCATTATTAAGCTGGATGTGTTGTATCATAGGCTAGGCTTTCCTGCACCACGGGTCGACGATTAATCTTAGCTAAGAAACCCTAAGCACTTCTATTGCTTCTTGACTCTAAAACGTCTGTATAATTAATCACATCCTCTGTGTGAGCATTACTTTGAATTAATTGCTTAATTTCCACATTTGTGACACCTGCTGGCCAATCTCTGCATTGCCGGTTCAGTGTAATTTTGACTCTAAACAATTCTGATTGTTCAGCTGGCACTTTGACCCACTCCTCTCCTCGTCTGATATTTTTTTCAGGATGCAGACCTGTCTTATTGTGTCTTCTGTTTGAGTCAACGATGACTTCCCTCTTTTCAGTCACTGACCATTAACAGCGCGCAAAACTTCGTGCAAAGGGTGATCTGTGTGTGCAGCTACCTTTTGCCTACCTGCAGCCGTCTTCAAACCAAGGATATATCGCATACATACAACTAATGGATATCTGGTGCAGTGTTCTGTATGTACTCTAGTTTGTCCATCTGACTCTTTGGGACGGTAACCAGTCCCAGGCCATAATCCACCACTGACAGGATCAGGTGCTGATATAGTGTGAAAAGCATTCTCTTCTCTATGTCAGTCACAGCCAGTCTTAAGTGCACTGAGTCTTTTTTCAGCATCTTGTCAAAACACTCTCCACGTGGTTCTTAAAGGATTGGCTCCTGTCAAATGTGATTCCCAGATGCATCAGTTTGCTATCTCTCACTCTCTGTTGATGTTTCTACCATCTTTCGTGAGACTTGTGACATGAACTCTAACGATCCTGTTGTCTAGAGAACACCACAAATCAGACGCCTTTTCCGGGTGGACGACAGCCCTCATTTCTGTATACCATTCATCTATTTTGTCTACTGTCGCTTGTAGCAACTATCTTCTCCAAGACCTTCCCAAATGTGTTTTGTAAGGTGATGATTCTAAAGCCACTGAGCTTTGAATGATCCTTAACAAGTTTTGGTAGTGGGATTAGATAGCTGTGCACCCAGTGCTGAGGCACTGATGCTGTCTTAATGCTCTGGTTAAAACAGTCTGCCATCTCTGCCAGGTCTACATCGCTCAAAGCCTTCATGTGGCCATACCTGACCCAATCAGGCCCTGGTGAAGTGTCTTTTGCCTTTTTAAAAATTCGTTTGATATCTCCTACTCGTATAATGTCTTTAAACTGGAAAATGTCTTCTGATAGCCATCTCCAATGTAAACGTTACATGCAAGCGCTAAAACCTTTGCACTGATTACACCTCGTAACCTCTGGCACCGTCACGATCAATCGACAACAAATTGAAGGACGCGTTCTCAAACAGTTCGTTACAAACTCAATTTTAATTAGAATACTACAATGGAAAGGAACTGTTTCGACAATCTTGAGCTGTGATAAGGCGCATGGAAATGTTATGTCTTTGGGTTAAATTACATTTTCTTCTGTTATTCTGTAATCTCCAACGTTTCAAACTAAACTTTGTTCTAATTACAAGATCTAGTGTTAGCGTTGCTTCCAGTTCCTATGTTGCATCAATTCTCCACAACAGTGAAGCTGCAATGTCAATTTTATGATCGATTATGAACTCTAGCTTGGAATCTGAAAATTGCAGAACAGAGTACCCTGTCTCTGTCTGTCTGTCTGTCTGTCTGTCTGTCTGTCTGTCTGTCTGTCTGTCTGTCTGTCTGTCTGTCTGTCTGTCTGTCTGTCTGTCTGTCTGTCTGTCTGTCTGTCTGTCTGTCTGTCTGTCTGTCTGTCTGTCTGTCTGTCTGTCTGTCTGTCTGTCTGTCTGTCTGTCGGCTGGCCTATCTTTCTGTGTATCTGTCTGTATACCTGTCTTTCTGTATGTCTGTCTTTGTATTGCTCGAACTATGTCGGTAAAACTGGTGTGCATATACAATCTTCTCTCATCAGATGTTATGTCTTTTCAGAACCCTCCCCACCCCACTCCACTGTGTCTTTCCCTTGATTTCTCTTAGACATGATCATGTCTGCCTTTGTATCTACATGCTTGCCTATCTGCAAAACAAAATAAACTTCTCTAACGCGTGTCTTGAAGGTCTGCTAGCATACGAATCGGCTATGCCGGCGTGGTAGGCAATGAACAGAAGACAGATTGGCTGGATCTGCACCACTGGGTGTTGAATTGATACATGACAAGGCAGATGTTGTCAAGGTACTTTAGGAACAAGCAACGAAATTAATAGAGAGACAAGATTATTATGGCCTAGAGATAATGAGGTACCTGGGTGTAACCAGAGGGTCTGGCCGGCTCTCTACACTCAGAGAAAAGGCACGACGGACATATAACCAGATTCTAACCGGTACCATCAGTATTGGAACTCTGCCCTGGCTGCTGAAGATGAGGACCGAGCACTCATGAGAGTGCCCCAAGTTCTGTGATGTCAATTCTTGACTCAACTCAACAACCGTCTAAATCGTATTTTGTGTTATTCTACTGGAATACATTCCAGAATTCCTCAATTAAAGCGTTTACCAAACAGCTTTCGTGTGTCTGCTAGTATACGTGCGGGAATGCCTCACTTACACCATTTAAGAAACAGTTTTCTCGGTGATTCCATGAGCATGCTTAAGTAGACGGAGACCGCCTGTATTCGAAGAAAATTGTTATGGTCGCTGAGAAATTCTCGCCTGACAGGAATTAGTTTCATTTTTGTGCCCAGACCCTATGGGGTAAGAGGGAATAAACGAGCAGATTGGCTTGTTGGCAGATCTACAGTAAGAACAGGAAAAGCAATGGACCGGGCCGACATTCTGAGTGCTCTTAAGGAGCATGATTCAAGAGACAACGTGAAATCGTCAGAGCTCATAAAACTACAAGAACTTCAGGTAAAAAGTGGTGTTGCCAAACATGTACACTATACAGCTAGCCAAACAAGAATAGTAAACAACGCAGAACTGTGTTATCGGTCGCAGCATGCTGGAGAATATACTGAAGTTTAGATCAAAGCGATTATGGACTTGTTCGATGTGCAGTGGGGATAATCTTTTGGTTAACTAACTAACTAACAACTAACTAACTAACTAACTAACTAACTAACTAACTAACTAACTAACTAACTAACTAACTAACTAACTAACTAACTAACTAACTAACTAACTAACTAACTAACTAACTAACTAACTAACTAACTAACTAACTAACTAACTAACTAACTAACTAACTAACTAACTAACTAACTAACTAACTAACGAACTGACTAACTAACTAACTAACTAACTAACTAACTAACTAACTAACTAACTAACTCGAAATTGTTCTGTTTTTAATTTCTTTCCTTATATTTTTGTTACTGATTACAAGGCTTTGTCTGTGAATTCCTAAATGACCGTGTCTGTCGGTTGGTGGAAGCTGCTTATTATAACAACTAATTCACACCCGTCAAAGTTATTTGGCAAAGGGCTGAAAACATCATCCTGAGCGTATGACGTTACAGAAGGCTGTTTGGTAAATGATTTGTGTAAGGCTTTTTGCTTGTGTTCCCTTTGGAATCTGCTAAAGTCAAAGTGTCTGTCTCGCAACACCGAGAATGCTGAGAAATGCTAGCTAGCTAGCTAACTAACCAAGCAGCTTTCTGAAACTAATTTCTTGTTTGTCTACTAGCACACAACCAGGAATTCTTCTTTTATTTTCTCAGCATTCCGAACCCTTGAGGTTTATTGCTGCAGATATCACCCGCCTTCAGTCATCTCTCTGGTTGGCCTTCTCTTTCCGATTCGTGACACCAATGTTTGCATGTCTGTCTGGACATTATCTCTCCATCGTCTTCTTGGTCTACCTCATGGTCTACGACCATTCATCTCTCTTGTGTATATAGTTTTTTCTTCTCTGTCTTCTGACATTCTTTCAATATGCCCCAACCATTTTAGTCTATTAGTTCTCACGATGCCAGTGATCAGTGGTGATTTAAACAGATTATGCATTTCGTTGTTGCTTCTCACTCTCAATTCACCTCTGTTTGCAAATTTGATGGGTTCAAAGATGCGTCGTTAGACTCTATTTTCGAAAACCTGTAATAAGGCTTCATCACTTTTAGTTGGGCTCCAAGTTTCAGAGCCTTATAAAACGCCTGGTCTTATCATGTTTTATATATTTTGATCTTGGTGTTGCGAGACAGACACTTTGACTTTAGCAGATTAAAAAGGGAACACAAGCAAAAATGCCTTACACAAATCATTTACCAAACAGCCTTTTGTAACGTCATACGCTCAGGATGATGTTTTCAGCCCTTTGCCAAATAACTTTGACGGGTGTGAATTAGTTGTTATAATAAGCAGCTTCCACCAACCGACAGACACGGTCATTTGGGAATTCACAGACAAAGCCTTGTAATCAGTAACAAAAATATAAGGAAAGAAATTTAAAACAGAACAATAAAGAACAGTAAAGAACGAAGAAGCGTTGTCTCCTCAAGCTCTTGGCAGACCGTAATAGCTATGGTTATTTTACTTTCAAATAAGGGGTCCTCTTGGGAACCCCATAGCCTGTCTGCAATGACAAGACAGGATGGTTATCAAGTACAGCAGCCACAGGCTGTCGTCTCTGTAAAGTAGATGTATACCAGCAGTTCTCAAACGTGTGGTTCTACCAGGGCCAAACTAACCGATTTAAAATGTCCTACTATCACATACATTAGTAGAAGTACTCTCGACAATTCTAAAAAAACAGTTTCTTTTAATTAAAACTCCAATATGTGCACTGACTACTTGCAGGGCCAACCAGTGCACCTGTTAGTGATTATGTGAGGCTGACTAGTGGTACCCCGGTATACGTTCGGTTCGACACACGTTCGACCTTTTTATACGTTCTGTTTAGAAACGAAAACATTTGCTTGATATACGACTTTTGTTGAGTTGAATTGTTTCAAGAACCAACATGATAGCACTCGGGGCATTCCCATATGCGCTCCGTCCCGAACTTTAGCAGTCAGCGCAGATTCCCAATACTTCTGGTACCAGCACTATTATGAGTAAACGTCATTTCCTCTGAGCCTCAAGCATCGTCCAGAACCCTTCGTCACTCCCCGCTGCATCACTGCTCCTCCGAACTGTGCACACTCTCGAACAAGGCCCCAACCAAGCCTGCCTCATCATGCATCACTATTGTACAAAGTTGTGCAGAGCCAGCCAGTCTGTCCGCCTGTTCATTTTCCAACATACTGGTGTTTCCAGGAGGAAAAAATCCAGACAATGCTCCTCACCCGTGTCCTCCGCAGCATGCGTCTCTACCTGAAGCACGCCACTACTGACCTTCCTTAGCATGCTTTCTGAGTCAGCTACAATCACGATGTGTGTGTATGTCATGTTCTCTAACCAGCGGAAAGCTGCAGTGACCGCCCTCACCTCCATTATTAAGCTGGATTGTTGTGGTATCATAGGCTAGGCTTTCCTGCACCACGGGTCGACGATTAATCTTAGCTAAGAAACCCTAAGCACTTCTATTGCTTATTGACTCTAAAACGTCTGTATAATTAATCGCATCCTCTGTGTGAGCATTACTTTGAATTAATTGCTTAATTTCCACATTCGTGACACCTGCTGGCCAATCTCTGCATTGCCGGTTCAGTGTAATTATGACTCTAAACAATTCTGATTGTTCAGCTGGCACTTTGACCCACTCCTCTCCTCGTCTGATATTTTTTTCAGGATGCAGACCTGTCTTATTGTGTCTTCTGTTTGAGTCAACGATGACTTCCCTCTTTTCAGTCACTGACCATTAACAGCGCGCAAAACTTCGTGCAAAGGGTGATCTGTGTGTGCAGCTACCTTTTGCCTACCTGCAGCCGTCTTCAAACCAAGGATATATCGCATACATACAACTAATGGATATCTGGTGCAGTGTTCTGTATGTACTCTAGTTTGTCCATCTGACTCTTTGAGACGGTAACCAGTCCCAGGCCATAATCCACCACTGACAGGATCAGGTGCTGATATAGTGTGAAAAACATTCTCTTCTCTATGTCAGTCACAGCCAGTCTTAAGTGCACTGAGTCTTTTTTCAGCATCTTGTCAAAACACTCTCCACGTGGTTCTTAAAGGATTGGCTCCTGTCAAATGTGATTCCCAGATGCATTAGTTTGCTATCTCTCACTCTCTGTTGATGTTTCTACCATCTTTCGTGAGACTTGTGACATGAACTCTAACGATCCTGTTGTCTAGAGAACACCACAAATCAGACGCCTTTTCCGGGTGGACGACAGCCCTCATTTCTGTATACCATTCATCTATTTTGTCTACTGTCGCTTGTAGCAACTATCTTCTCCAAGACCTTCCCAAATGTGTTTTGTAAGGTGATGATTCTAAAGCCACTGAGCTTTGAATGATCCTTAACAAGTTTTGGTAGTGGGATTAGATAGCTGTGCACCCAGTGCTGAGGCACTGATGCTGTCTTAATGCTCTAGTTAAAACAGTCTGCCATCTCTGCCAGGTCTACATCGCCCAAAGCCTTCATGTGGCCATACCTGACCCAATCAGGCCCTGGTGAAGTGTCTTTTGCCTTTTTTAAAATTCGTTTGATATCTCCTACTCGTATAATGTCTTCAAACTGCATATTCTTTGTGGTGCCAGCTTACTCCTCTTTAACTGCATCCCTGAGGTCTACATCATTATAATCTGTCTGAGCTATAAACCTATGGAAAAAAGCCTCCACTGTCTCCTTGACGAGCTGTGTCTGGAATACGACCAGCGTGCATAAACGTGTATGAGTCAGAATTAGTCACAACACTGCGGACTATCTGTGTTTACCTCTCTCTAGACAAAGCCACAGATAGATGTCAATAACCGCTGAGGTGTATCATCTCAACAAAGCCCAAAACAAGTGGTAATAGCATTGTCTCAAATGACCAAATAATGTCACAATTTTTGAAACATCTTGAGAAGAGCGCAGAAGTAAAATTCTCGAATTTGCTCACGAAGGTAAAATGAGGTTACATATTCATTTATTTCATCTAACTGCTTTTTTTTTTTTTTTTAAGCTTTGGGCAGTCAATAAATTATTTTATGCAATCCCATCAATGCATAATATACAAATAATAACAGGATTTTCTTTTCATGAACACTGATTATTCATTCTCCGTTTATTTCTTATAGGAAAATTCGTTTGGAATATGTACTGTGTGATAAATCAATGACATGCGCTGTACTTACCGTACCGAGGAGCGCAATTACAGTACCGAGGAGCACGCAAAAGGACATGACTCCATATACCTGTCTAGATTGATGGACATGGGGGTGCAGCCTGTAGCTGCAAGAAATGAACATTTCACTAAGGGGACAAAATGTTTCATTAACTAACACATAACAGGCGTCATCAGTCGTTTTACCCTTGTGGAGCTTTTGAGGAAGAGATCGGAGCACCTATGAATCTGTCCGGAGTGCTGTGATGATAATCCTTTTTAAACACTAATGACTAATCACTAATTACTGTTTAGTAAAGGGCCAAGGCTGGGATGAATTAGGCACGTACGGTCAAGGCTCTGGCATGAATTAGGTACGTAAAACGAGGTACTACTGTAGTTTAGTTTTCGCCGGGTTTTATATCTTAAACAGATATATATCGGACCACGCCCACATAGGGTTGCCTAATAGTTTTGTTTATGTCGTTGTTAAGTTTGAAATATCAGATTTAAACTACAAGATGTGCACTGATGCATTGTAGTAACAGGATCGTATTAACAGTTTGCGTCACTCTTTCAGTAATAAACAGCTAGCGTTAGTTTTCTTTGTATTTTTCAGAGACTATAATGCTATTGCTGCTTTCTGTCACATACGGTTGTTATTTAAACAGTTTATGTGAATGTTAACACTTTCTGTCTCGTTGTGTCTTTGTTGAACTCTTTCAAACCATAGTATTTTTTTGCTTCCAATCCCAACTCCCTTGCGATAAAAAGAGTAGTTATTGTGACAACTGTTTCGGTCTGAAAATTTTAAATAAATTAGATTTATAGTAACAGCATTTCTCCCTTTTCTTTTCTTCCTCCAAGCATCGCAGCAAAGTAAGTCCATATCAGTGAATAAATTTCATACACCGAAACGGATTTGAACATATAACTGCTGGGTCGGATAACAAGCGGTTTTGTCACTTCGTTATCGTTTACATGTAAAGTGAAAGAGACTTTTCACCTCATTGACACATTATGTCTATAGTGCTAGGTCCATTTTTATAGAACAATCGGCGCTCGGTGGGTCATACGGTCAACATCACGTCAGTCGCTTTCCCCTCCCCCCTCTCCTCCTTTTCCAAATGACATTTCTTGCTACCCATGCAAAACTGTGCACCAGGTCATTTTATTTGGATTCTAACCCGATTGTTTCCGTCCATTCATACGAGAGCACTTGCTACTACGCTCCTAAGACCCTAGTTGAAATGTTTATATTAAAAATATCTTTAAAAAAAAAAAAACTGTTCCTTAACCTCATGTGGTCTCTGACGCCCCACTGGCGGGGAGGGGAAAAGGTGTAATAGACCAACTGGCATCCTAACATTCATGGTGTAAAAGGCGACCACTTAGATAGTTTTCCTTTATATTCGGAGTGCATCGTCTGAGAGACAAGGAACCAACAGCATGCATACAGGTAAACCAGATCTGAGGAATAAAAATGCATGCAAAAAAAAAAAAAAAAAAAAACAGTTGTGCGCCAAGTCCAAAAGTGGACGAACAAGCACAAAAAAAGCAAAACTACTTCTGGAGTTTACAGCCTGTAAGAAGAAGAAGAAGAAGAAGAAGAAGAAGAAGAAGAAGAAGAAGAAGAAGAAGAAGAAGAAGAAGAAGAAGAAGAAGAAGAAGATGAAGAAGAAGAAAAAGAAGTAGAAGAAGAAGTTGTTATAGTAGTAGTAGTAGTAGTAGTAGTAGTAGTAGTAGTAGTAGTAGTAGTAGTAGTAGTAGTAGCAGCAGTAGTAGTAGCAGCAGCAGCAGCAGTAGTAGTAGTAGTAGTAGTAGTAGTAGTAGTAGTAGTAGTAGTAGTAGTAGTAGTAGTAGTAGTAGTAGTAGTAGTAGTAGTAGATAAAGTTGATGATGTGGTTATATAAAAACAAATTCTTTTTGCATGTAATAAACACATTTTAGAGTTGTTCAGAACAGCAAAGCCTTGAACTTCACACATTTATACCGCGTGGCAAGTGCAGACGGGTCCTTCCCATTACACAGTGAGGATTTTTTTTTTCGAACACCGGCTGTGAATTCCAGAAGGTCAGGTAATCGTCCGCTTGGACTTTTGGCTTTCACCTGGACCTGATTTTTGCGTGTACAACCGTTTTTCATTTCCCTGCCTCATGGGCAGCTGTACGCCGACTTCGAAGGAAGACGTCAGGCCTATTTCTAGGGTGACTGTGGCCATTGTTTTGTGTGGGTCGAGACGTTGCCTGATTTGTGTGGTGTCCACATTGTCTCCTTTGCCGCAGGTATTGCCCCCGGAGTACCCCTTTGGGTCAGCCCCCTGTGGAGCAGTTAGCCCTCAAGGGAAGGCAGGGGCAGATCATGGGCATTCCCCGCCATCCAAGGAAGCATCCATGTATGCAGAGCCGGCACATGGCGCTCTGGTTCTGGGCTCACCCAAGGAATCGTCACGTCCTGCACATGCCTGCTTAACCTCACAACCGTATCAGGCCTCCCGCTCGACAGGGGCTGCGCCCTCTGAAAGTCAGCGGGGAGCAGCCCGTGGGTTTTGGACTTTTGTGACCACACAGATAGGCACATTCTTTTTTCTTCGCACGTTAGATTTCTTTGACGAGCCGTTAGCCCGACAGAATTTTACATCCTGCTCCAGGCATATCGTATCAGTTTTGTCCCAACACTCGGGCGAGTGGGGTCTTTGGGTGTGGACATTCGGTCTTTTTCAGTTCAATACAAATTTTGAGGGCAGATTTTGATCCGTATGATCTAGTTTTGTCGGACATTTAGGCTTAGCCATCCGATGGATAGTTGCTGTTATGGTGTACCACAGCGCGGTGACGACGACACTGAGGGTTAACCAAGGATGTACATGAATGGCCAGCCTATGGATGGTTGCTGTTGTGGTGTACCCCAGCGCGGTGACGACGACACTGAGGGTTAACCGAGGATGTACATGAATGGCCAGCCTATGGATGGTTGCTGTTGTGGTGTACCCCAGCGCGGTGACGACGACACTGAGGGTTAACAGAGGATGTGCAGTGAACAATGTTCTCTTTACTCCGCAGTCTTTTAACCAAGGGTTGTAATTTTGGCTGTACGTTTGGCAGACCTACTCATGTTCCTAATGAGTTATAATAACATTTTTCACCCAAGCGTTTGGGGGCGGGCTGATGAGAGCCACAAGGACACATCACCTCTCGGGGCCGCCAAACTCCGAGATCCCCGGACAGCTCTGTTAATGCTCATTTGAGACATTATCCGTGGCGCACGACGAGGACGTGCTGCCGGGGTCTTGCGTGAGGTTCCGTACAACCAGGATATTAAAGGACTGGCGCCCGAGTGACGTACGGAGTATCTCCTTATACACATCATGTTGGACTTAACTTCCCCTCACGCCTGTGACATAAATCACCGCGCCACTGCAGTGAGGATTTGAACCTGGTTCTCTTGCATATGAACCCAGCATTCGTCACCGCACCAAATGCTCTCAAAAATACGCGATTGATAAAGGGGAACGGGTATGAAAAAGCGAAGGAGCAAAGAAAGTCAATGACAGAATGAATTATAACGGCTTTTCAACTACCAGTGGGACCGCATTTGCATGAAAAGTCAATCAAGAAATTACACGTCTGAGGTGAAAGGATTATTTCTTTTCATCAGTGCTCAGCCAGGCACACGAAGCCTTGAATAGCCCAACGTTCTAACGCCCTATTGCAATCAGCGATCCAAACACAACTGTTGACCTGTAGGTGTCGGTCTCCAGTTTTTGGGATGAGTAAATTGAAAAACATAAAACTTGAACTAAAGTATGTCTTTTTTTTTTCGTGCATGTAACGCTGTGGTAAACTTCCGTATATGTGCATTAAAATGTTTTTACATCACGGAAATTTAAACAACTTAACGAAAAGTAGAGCTTCACAATATAACAAAATACAAAAGAAAAGTGAACGTTGCGGCAACACAGCATTCATCAGCACATACCTATATTAAAGAAAACCACACGAATACACAGAACCATTTAACTGGGGTATCGTGAAACGGCTACGTTAATGTCTAACCAAGGGAATGAAGAGACACATGTGGCCCACGACTAGATAAACTGGAAATGACAAGGGCAGTAACTCAAGAATATTGGATGAAACTGTGTTGACAGTTTAGTTCTCTAGGTGTCTTAGCCTCCAGTGTGAAAATAAAGCGATTCTCTAGAGACCTGCAGACTCGCTGAAGTGGCTAGATTTATTGGCTGTCACCTTTATGTTGAGGGCGCCTTGGTTAGCCTGATAAATAAAGTAGAGGTCATTTTTTTTTCCAACTCAGTCTGCACCAAGCAACTAACCGTGCGTTTCTCGGATTCTATAACGTAGTGTATGGAGATATTAGTCCCCATACTGTACATAGAATATTCCGTGAAATGTAGTCCCAGGTCCATGCCGTACCAAGTCCAAGTAACTTATTATTCTAGGGGGTAACAAATGTCAAAGACCAACGACGGGCAGAAAAACGACACCAACAAGGTCAACTGTTAAAACTGCTACATTTGAGAACACGTCGCTGACAGGCAATATCAATATATTTTATTCAACAGTTTTCCACAGATATAATGTGTGTCAATGAAATCAATATGTTACAATCACTGTACTCAGTGACGGTAAGATAATTCCTTTCCTCCAACATGGAGCTCAGAGACTTTGCTCTCCCGCGAACTGCGGCATCATGACAACAGTAGGATAATTCCTTTCCTCCAACATGGAGCTCAGATACTTTACTCTCCCGCGAACTGCGGCATCAGGTCATATAAATACAAGCCTCTGCTCGTCATACCTTTCTTGTAACTGTCGTCTGTCCAATTCTTCTGTCGGCAAATGACGTCGTGTCTCTCGTCATTTCTCATGTTCATTAGCGGTCGTCAGTAGTGTGAATCTCTGGATTGCACACAACACATAGTACATAAAAAAAAATTTTCTAAACTTAAACGTCGTTAACACCAATCCCAAAAGGACAAAAAAATATAGATTTCATGGTAAAAAAATTAGTAGAAACCAGATACTAATAATAAATGTCTTCTTCTTACTTTATTTTTTAGTCAATAGTCCTGCTCCAGAACCCAAGTGTTGCGTGCGCATCCGTTTTACATATCTAACTCATTTGTTTGCCGGCTGTTAGTTCTTTCTCTGGCAAATGCACTCCGACTTGGAAGGGAGCTCCAAATTCTTCGACTCTTACGTCATGCATTTGGGTAGGCAGTTGGTCTGTTTTTGTTTTCTGTACAATAGGGCCCAGAAACCCACACGGGGATAACATTACAAGAAGTACTATATATTCTTGATGGGACCAACAATATTTTATGTACACCGAGTGTTTGTCTTAAGCAAGTTCTTGGTAACGAGGTTTAACTGTAGTTGCTCCATGGCAGAATGTTGCAGAACCACCCTAGAATTTTTGAGTGTATGTGGGGTGGGGTGGGGGGGGGGAGAGCCTCTTGGTTCTACTATTAATCAATAGTGTGTAAGTAATTTGCCATTGCGTCTCTCCAGATACACCCATGGCGAACCGAAAGAGATGACAAAGTGCTGACTGATTCACGGTGAACCGAAAGAAATTGCAAAGTCGTGACAAATCCATGGGTAATCAAAAGAAATGACAAAGTGCGGACAGACCCATGGGGAACAGAAAGAAAAAACAAATTGTTTGGTACCGAAGCGAAAAAAAAGGCCCATTCAACCCCCTTGGTTGGTCGGGGATCAATTACTAGACCTATATTGCTATGGACCAATCGGCACATGAAAGTTGGTGCAGTCAACACCACGACGGCCACATTTACTTCTCAGGTCATTACCAATGCCTATTTACACTTTGGTCGAACTGGGAGTGAATATCAAGTTTGAAATCAAGCCTCATTATGCGGATTTGAACTCTAGATATTTGTACCGACATTTGAACATCGTGCCGATACGTTAGCCCAGCTCCTCATGCAGACTTCTATCGAACTTCTTCTTCTGCGCTCATCCAAAGAGGTGGGTGTGTTGTGACTGATTGCAACATGGCTGTGATACTTTGGCTTTTCGGCCAAAACATCTGACTTTTACAGGAATTTAATGACAGACTGACATTTGACCTCACCAGGATATCATGCCGAGCGATAAACACCCGATGACACAAAGTGCCACCATTCAGATGACATTTCCTAGAAACCTCGTTCAACCCGTAGGGTTATAATTAGGGTCCCCGAACAGAGCCGGCGTGGGGCTTCAAAATTACGAAAATTTGCGTCCCACAGGAGGACGGACTAGACAACGTAAGGCATTGGATGCCGAGTTAGCCTTTATATATAGAGCTCTTGCGGTTCGGTTTGTCGTACAAGTATTGTTAACTTTCCACAGTGTGCAACCACCTTTCCTCCCCTTTCTTATACAACTACACAATGTCAGATACGATTTGGTTTTTCCAAACTCAAAATTTAGTGATTAGAGTCAAGGTTAACCTTTCAGCTGAGCATAAAAAGTGTATTGTATTTGTTTCTTTGTTCCTGCCTGTATAATCTTTATTGAAAAAGTGTTTCTGAAAGCAATTTCATTTATTTAAATACAGATGAAGATTATGCAGCTGAGATGTCCTGAATGCCATTTGTTAATCTTTCATGTTTAATTTAACATTTCGTTATGAACGATTCTAATCTCTCCAATAAACATAATTACTCCATTACCGGTCTGATGTAATTCCTTTGTAGTGCTAATAAATCTACCTTTGTATCCTTTGTTATATCAAGTTCCTGATTTACATAAGGAAGCAATTTATAAGGAAATTTTCGTTAATGGAAATGTAACTAACAATAATAATACTAAAAGAGTTGTAGTCCAGAAAGCTATGTCAAACTACAGGACGTAAATTTGCCTAGAAAAACCACACAACAGCCAGGGACTGTTGGGGTTGGTTCTGCAACGTCCTGTAAAGGATACGCAACTAACCATTTTCGCACCAGTGGTCAGGCGGCCAAAAGATAAAAATGACTGTTTTCTACGGCCTTAGACGTGTTGGGTATAAAGTGCTAGACTTATCTTTCATAAACCGATAGGAGGCCAGTAGGGTGTGTGGTCAACAACCAGCAGGCCACCTGTACTTTTCATGGCTTTCTGTTACCCATTTTAGACTGCGTAGACTTGCGAGGAAAGATCATTTTTTTTTTAAAGAACCGCCTAAGTGCGAATTTTGAGCCAAAATCTTCAGGCAACAGGCAAGCATCCAGCCACTACGCTACCTCGGCTTCCAATACTAATAAGAATAATTTTCTTCTTCGCGTTTACCAGCTGTAAACTCCGGCGGAAAATTCTGGCTGTTCAACCACTCCGGACCTAAAATTGTTCCAGAACTGGAGTATTGCGTGCACATCCGTTTTACACATCTGACTTACCTATATCTAGACTGTTGGTTCCTTGCCTCTAAGGTAGATGCATTCCGACTTTAAAGAAAACCCCTAATAAGTCGAATCTTACGACAAGCTTGTTAGGAAGGTAGTGGGTCTATTCTTGTTTTCCACACAATTGGACCCCGGAAATCGCACGAGAAATATTAATAATAATACTAATAATAATGATAATATAAAAATAATAATACTTATAACAATAATAATAATAATCTAAATGGCAAGGCATGATTATAAAACACTGAGCTTTTCTGTGTCCACCTCAATGTGGCAGAAAGGATTGCTAGTTCCATTGACCCCAAGATCTATGCCGGGGTTAGTTTAGCTTCCAGTAGAATCTCCTATTTATGACAGGTGGGGATGGTCGTCGGCCTGCTAATGACATCACATCGATTGGTCAATTTAAAAAAATTTTTTTTTAAATTAGTATATCGTCATTTGCCCTATGCGCGACCTGCACGTGCTTTGCGAGTAAACTGGGGGTAGGGGTGGGGATAAGAGAAAAAAAGGGGCGGGGTAAGAGGGAGGGGGTGGGAACAATCCAAAGTAAGAGAAAGGAGAAAGCAAAAGGAAGCTTAGAGCACAGGTCATTGTTATCTGTCTCGATGGAGGCTCGAACAGTTGACCAATGGTCCTGCACACAAGCGTTGGACTGCTGTAAACTGTGGTAAATTCATCGTTTTCTAGGTCGATCATGCATGTTATTCAATCTACAAAAATGCGTTTATCTTATGCAAGTAAACAATGTGAAATAATTTAAGGCTTTTACAAATTTTTGAAGAAAATAAATAACATGAATAAAACCACCGCAAAAAAGTGACCCAGACAAACCAACAAACTAATAAACAATACTGAACATAATAAAAGCATTTAAAAAAAAAATAAGGAAGACATTGTTTAAAAAAAAAGATAGCAGCAAGAAAAGACGTGAAACAAGGTTACCGTTGCGATTATTATAGCACATCCAGATTGCACTAGCACTTCTGCTCATCTACCTTTCCCATCAACGTCCCACTCTTATCTCATGTGTTTGTAATCTCTTTCTTGACAAACTTTTCATTATGTTCCATCTCACATCAAAGATGCCAGTTTTTGTGTTTGGCGCCAGAGCCTAGCTTCCAACAAACGTTTGTGTGTTTAAAAGTTATGTTTGTGTAAAACTCTAAAATGAATTCAGTTTCTGTCTCTTGAAGCCAGACATCGCATCACCTGGACGCAAGTATGTATTTGTTGTTGAAAAAAAAATTAGAAAGAACACTAAGGTACTTCTTTTACCTGTCTGTCATCTATCTATCTATCTATCTATCTATCTATCTATCTATCTATCTATCTATCTATCTATCTATCTATTTATCTATCTATCTATCTATCTATCTATCTATCTATCTATCTATCTATCTATCTATCTATCTATCTATCTATCTATCTATCTATCTATCTATCTATCTATCTATCTATCTATCTATCTATCTATCTATCTATCTATCTATCTATCTATCTATCTATCTATCTATCTATCTATCTATCTATCTATCTATCTATCTATCTATCTATCTATCTATCTATCTATCTATCTATCTATCTATCTATCTATCTATCTATCTATCTATCTATCTATCTATCTATCTATCTATCTATCTATCTATCTATCTATCTATCTATCTATCTATCTATCTATCTATCTATCTATCTATCTATCTATCTATCTATCTATCTATCTATCTATCTATCTATCTATCTATCTATCTATCTATCTATCTATCTATCTATCTATCTATCTATCTATCTATCTATCTATCTATCTATCTATCTATCTATCTATCTATCTATCTATCTATCTATCTATCTATCTATCTATCTATCTATCTATCTATCTATCTTATCTTATCTTATCTATCTATCTTATCTTATCTTATCTATCTATCTATCTATCTTATCTATCTATCTATCTATCTATCTATCTATCTATCTATCTATCTATCTATCTATCTATCTATCTATCTATCTATCTATCTATCTATCTATCTATCTATCTATCTATCTATCTATCTATCTATCTATCTATCTATCTATCTATCTATCTATCTATCTATCTATCTATCTATCTATCTATCTATCTATCTATCTATCTATCTATCTATCTATCTATCTATCTATCTATCTGTCTGTCTGTCCTGTCTGTCTGTCTGTCTGTCTGTCTGTCTATCTATCTATCTATCTATCTATCTATCTATCTATCTATCTATCTATCTATCTATCTATCTATCTATCTATCTATCTATCTATCTATCTATCTATCTATCTATCTATCTATCTATCTATCTATCTATCTATCTATCTATCTGTCTGTCTGTCTGTCTGTCTGTCTGTCTGTCTGTCTGTCTGTCTGTCTGTCTGTCTGTCTGTCTGTCTGTCTGTCTGTCTGTCTGTCTGTCTGTCTGTCTGTCTGTCTGTCTGTCTGTCTGTCTGTCTGTCTGTCTGTCTGTCTGTCTGTCTGTCTGTCTGTCTGTCTGTCTGTCTGTCTGTCTGTCTGTCTGTCTGTCTGTCTGTCTGTCGTTTTATCTTACTGTTTACTATGCACCTGCATGTGTAATTGTTTGAATAATACATTTGAATTACATGTAAAAGACAAACATGTATAAAATACACGCAGAGGACATATATGCATACACTTGTAATACAACAGTTTTTAACGTACATTGCTTTATTTTATTTCTGTGCATTTGTTATGTACTGCCACTCCCAATATTCGTAGACCCTATTTGGGTCACGATTTTTCCTCTTTTTCATTTGTCCTACTGCTTTTGCTCTAAAGCTTTACAGCGAGGAGTTATTGTGTAGTTTCCTGTCTTTTGCTAGCTTGTGTTATGTCTGCATTTCTGTCGTGTCTCTTTTACTCCCTCCACAAATCTCTTTCTTGGTCGGTGACAAGGTATATTTCACGTTATGCCGGAAAATTTCCAGGCACTATCTTCTTTTAGAAAGAGACAAGAGCAGGCGAAACCAGCAGTTACAAAGACTGAAGTAGTTCAAAATTAGGAGAATCCTACCCCTTACCTTTTTCGCCTGTTCCGCCCCCCCCCCCCCCCCCCCCACCCCCGAGAAATTGTTTTTAATTTTTAAGACACTTTCGTAGAAGTATATTAATTTGAAGTGTGCTCAGATTAAATATGTGAGACCCACACGTGCAGACTGTCTTTAAAGCCCAACCAAACGAGCCAACCTTCCTTTTAAACGCTTGCCTAGAGGAAATAGTAGTAGTAGTAGTAATAGTAGTAGTAGTAGTAGTAGTAGTAGTAGTAGTAGTAGTAGTAGCAGCAGCAGCAGCAGCAGCGAAGTAATAATAGTAGTCCTAGTAGCAGCAGCAGCAGCAGTCATTGTAGTAGTAGTAGTTGTTGTTGTTATTGTTGTAGTAATAATAGTAGTAGTTATAGTAGTAAAAGAGGAAGAAGAAGAATCTTTCTAGGTGCTACAAGATCTTGAGCTGCTTTAACTCGTTCAGTTCCAAATAACGCATAGTATGCAATAGGATAATCCTCGTGAGTCATAACCAACGAACTGTATGTTTTTATTACGTTTTAAATTTGGTCAAACCATATTCCAGAAATCTGGCTCTCCAAGTGGTCACTCCGATGTGTTTGGTCTTTGTGTAGCATTTATAATTGTTGTCCTTCCTGGGAATTTGCTGCTTAATTCTCCGTTACCCAAATAGTTAAGATTCTCATTGTATTTTGTAAATATATGGAAACTAAAAGACTCCTTTAAATAATCATGTGAAATGAAATAAGTTGATTCTGCCATAGGTATGTGACGTATGAGATCTTCGCCTATTCTAGGCCACGTCATATAAAGTGGAGTGGCAAGTTTCTTCAACGTCTTTCCTTCTAAGCCAGTTTGTATAACATATTGCAACTTATCCGTTTTCTTGTCTTTCGGTTGTTTTCTTATCTGTGTTGCTACCTGAAAGTTTAATATCCAGATACCCCGTTCAAATTCCCAAAAATTATAATTGGGAGACCCGTAACGGGTCAGGAATGCTACCTCGAAATGTTGACACCCTGATATCAAAGGTTCTCAGAGTATGGATGACAGACCAACAAAATCTGGTGATGTGACACCGTGAGACTAAAGAAACTAAAGTAGTAGTACTATCATTTAACTCCGACACAGATGACCTCCATATCATGATGTCAAACTGTCCAGCATCTGTTCTCTCGGTCCCCCTCTGCCTCTTCTCCTCTCCGACTTTGCTACTGCTACGATATAGTTTTCTCTTTTTCATCACATGACAAAATAATGTAAATTGTCGCTTTCTGATGAGGGCAGTTAGTTCTCTTCAGAAGACAGTTTCTTTCTGATGTGGGCAATCAGTTCTCTTCAGGAGACAGTTTCTTTCTGATGTGGGCAATCAGTTCTCTTTAGAAGATACATTCTTTCTGATGTGGGCAATCAGTTCCCTTCAGAAGACAGTTTCTTTCTGATGTGGGCAATCAGTTCTCTTCAGGAGACAGTTTCTTTCTGATGTGGGCAATCAGTTCTCTTAGGAAGATACATTCTTTCTGATGTGAGCAATCAGTTCTCTTCAGGAGACAGTTTCTTTTAA
>CAJHNH020000735.1:287500-330016 GCA_905116865.2 Candidula unifasciata
GACACGTAACAGCACTGGATGTTTGAAATTAAAGGATGGTGACTTATTAATGGGACATAGTAATATAATTAACAGATGGACAGAGTATATAGGGGAATTGTATGATGATAATAGACCAGACGTAGAACTGCAGACCAACAATGATGGTCCACCAATAATGACTGCAGAAGTTGAGGATGCAATACATCATATGAAGAAAGGAAAATCACCCGGGCCAGACAACATGTCACTGGAAGAAATCGAAGCACTGGGAAATTTTGGAATTGAAATAATAACTAAACTTTTAAATGATATTTATAACAGTGGGTATATTCCAAATGACCTTTCAAAATCCATATTTATAGCTCTGCCGAAGAGACCAGGCACTTTAAAATGTGAAGACCATCGCACAATAAGTCTTATGAGTCACATGACTAAGATTTTACTGAGAATAATTATGAGAAGAATAAGAAACAAAATTAAACCAGAAATCAGCGATGAACAATGTGGATTTGTAGAAGGAAAAGCTACAAACAATGCCATATACATCCTAAGGACATTGTCAGAAAGAGCTATAGAAGTAAAGACTGATTTGTACTTATGCTTCATAGACTATACAAAAGCATTTGACTGTGTGAAGCATGAAGAAGTAATCAAACTGTTAGAAAAATTAAACATTGATGGGAAAGATCTAAGAATAATAAAGAATATGTATTGGCAGCAAACAGCAGCTATAAGAATTAACAACTGTTTAGGTACATTTCAAAGCATAAAGAGGGGCGTACGACAAGGATGTGTACTTTCACCTGATTTGTTTTCAATATAGAGTGAATATAGTATGAGATCTTTAATTGATATGCCCGGAATCGTGGTTGGTGGGCACAATATAAACAATTTACGTTATGCTGATGACACAGTCTTGATAGCAACAAGTCAGAAAGAATTACAGGAAATGATAGACATTGTGGTGTTAGAAAGTGGAAGAATGGGCCTCAGTTTGAATAATGGGAAGACAGAAGTAATGGTGGTATCAAAGAAACAAATTATTCCTAAATGTGTAATAAAAGTCAATGGTATTATTTTAAGACAAGTACAGAAATTTAAGTATCTGGGCACATGGATAACATCAGATGGAAGATGCATAATTGAAATAAGAAACAGAATTGTCAGGCAAAAACTGCATTTTATAAAATGAAAAACATCTTGTGCAATATATCCTTGTCATTGAGAGTTAGAAAAAGAATTCTTGCTTGCTACATACATCCAGTTTTAAAATATGGATGTGAATCCTGGACAATCGGTAGGCAGGCCAAACAATTTTTAGAGGCCTCAGAGATGTGGTTTTACAGAAGAATGCTTAGAATACCTTGGACAGCCAAAAAGAGCAACCAAGAGGTTTTAAAAGAGGCGGGAGCCTGAAGACAACTTATCACTGACATCAGAAGGAGACAGTCATCATTTTTCGGCCATGTTATGAGAAGAGGGAAAATAGAACATGTGACCACTGGAAAGATCTGTGGAAGGAGGGATAGAGGAAGACAACGAGAGAAGATGCTTGACAGTCTTGTTGCATGGCATGGAGGTATGTCGGCACACGACCTGATACATGCTGCAGGAGATCGCGGATTATGGAGAGGCATGATCGCCCACGCCAGTCGGCAAGGCACCTGATGATGATATTAGTAGTTGCAGTAGCAGTGATAGTAGTAGTAATATAGTATTAGTTGCAGTAGCAGTGATAGTAGTAGTAGTAGTTATAGTAGTAGTAGTAGTAGTAGTAGTAGTAGTAGTAGTAGTAGTATTAGTAGTAGTAGTAGTAGTAGTAGTAGTAGTAGTAGTAGTAGTAGTAGTAGTAGTAGTAGTAGTAGTAGTAGTAGTAGTAGTAGTAGTAGTAGTAGTAGTAGTAGTAGTTGTGTTGTTGTAGGAGTAATCGTCATTAAATCGAGGTCAGGTTACATTGTTTACTAGACTAAGTGTATGAACTTCAGCATAAAGAATCACAGAGATGTGTCCCTTTAGTGAAGCCTACGTACTTCAGAGAATTACGCACCAGCAAACATAAATCTCTTTAAAGAATAGATTTAAATATCCCTTTGATAATAGATTGAAGAAATGGCTTAAGGGGATGTTCTAATTAAGATAATGGCGGAAACTTCAAAAAAAAAAAAATAATAATAATAATAATAAGATTAGTTTGTACATGGTAATGTCCTTACAGGAATGTCTCAGCGAGTTGTGAGAAGATACGTGGGAAAGGGGTGTGCCTAGGGGCCGAGGGTTGAAACTATGAGAGAAAAATTGTGACTGGGTGCAATGTCGCCGGCACATAGTGGGGAGGGGAGCACATAGTGGGGGGGAGGGGGGCACATAGTGGGGGGCACATAGTGGGGGGGGGCACATAGTGGGGGGGGCACATAGTGGGGGGGGCACAGAGTGGGGGCACAGAGTGGGGGGGCAAATAGTGGGGGGCACATAGTGGGGGGGGCACATAGTGGGGGGAGGGGCACATACTGGGGGGGGGGCACATAGTGGGGAGAACAAAGTTGGGGAGGGGGCACATAGTGGGGGGGGCACATAGTGGGGGCGGCACATGGTGGGGGCACATAGTGAGGGAGGCACATAGTGTGGGGGGCACATAGTGAGGGGAGCACATAGTAGGGAGGGCACATAGTGGGGGGGGCACAGAGTGGGGGAAGCACATAGTGGGGTGGGCACATAGTGGGGGGAGCACATAGTAGGGGGAGCACATAGTGGGGAGGGGGGCACATAGTGGAGGGGGGGGCCACATAGTAGGGGGAGCACATAGTGGGTGGGGCACATAGTGGGGGGGGGAGGGGCACATAGTGTGAAGGGGGCACATAGTTTGGGGAGCATATAGTGGGGGAAGCACATAGTGGGGAGGGGGCACATAGTGGGGGGAGCACATAGTGGGAAGGGGGCACATAGTGGGAAGGGGGGCACATAGTGGGAGGGGGCACATAGTAGAGGGAGCATATAGTGGGAAGGGGGCACATAGTGGGGGAGCACAGTGGGGAGGGGGGCACATAGTAGAGGGAGCACATAGTGGGGAGGGGGCACATAGTGGGGGGGAGCACATAGTGGGGGAGCACATAGTGGGGGGGGGCACATAGTGGGGGAGCACATAGTGGGGGAGCACATAGTGGGGGGCACATAATGGGGGGGGGGCACATAGTGGGGAGGGGGGCACAAAGTGGAAGAGGCACATAGTGGAGAGGAAGGCAGGGTGGTGGTTCCTGGGTAGAATTTGGGGAAAGGAAGGAGGTTGAGCACTTTGACTCGCCTTTGGACAGCTCAGCCCCTCCCCCCGCAAGGCTGCCGAAGGTGGTACGTTTGCACGAATCTGGTACTATTTGACCCTTGCCGAGCAAAACCGTACTTTTCGTAAAACACGCACAGTTTTGGTACCTTGAAAAAATTTCCAATCAATACTTTGAATACTGAAAAAATGCCGACATCATTTATGCCATAGTTCAAATTTCACAGCCTCATTATGAAGAAGAATATGAACAAGTAAATACAGAATGGAGGAAACTAATAGAGCCATATAAGCCACTTTGTGCTGGAGAAGAAAAAAAAAGAACAGAAACATCTTGATTTATAATTTCAGAAGAAAAATGCGGAGTTAAAAGCCGCTTTCCATTTGTATCAAAATGAATGCTTAGTCTTTTGGCATTACGTCATTCCTCTGCAGCTGCAAAAACAGTTTTTTTGTTTTTGTGTTTAACAATATTCAGATTTTAAAAAATCGGTCTTCCTTGAAGACTTCAATAATAAATGCATTTATGATGCAAAGTTTTTGCTCCTGGACATTAGCTGCACTAAACGGAAGCCACCACAACAGTTCAGAGAAAAAAAAAGAAATAGTGCTTCATTATCGCCGTAATTTAGCAAGGCCGTTGAAGACCGTCAATCTTAATATTATTATTATCATGGTCTGCCTGAAAGAAACTCGGTCTCTGCCAGCTCTTCCGGAACTTGCGCTGTCCTGCTAAGGTGTCAATTATATCCCATGTCCATTTTTATTCTGGTAAGCCCTGTCCATCTTTCCTTTTACCGTTCCTTCTGTATTATTATTTTTTTTTTTCTACAGTAGCATGATATGGCAAACATATTTCAGTTTCCGTGACAAGATGCTGCTTGCAAGCCAATCTTCCTACTTCCCAACTTACCATATAAAGTTTAAAAAAAGAGAAGTAAATCCAGCTTGTTTTGTTGTCTGCCCTTTGCTAGCGTGCCTTTCGTGTACCCCTCTAGTACAGTATTTATAGGTACACAAGTAAAGAACCCTTTTGTATATCTTCATGCGTATTATGTATAAAGGGCCAGACCTATCAGCACTCGACGGGTGAGTGGTCAACGTCATACCTGTCACATTTACTTTCAATGGCGGTAAATTTTGGTCCTGTTCAAGAACTTGAGTTTTCTACGCAAATCCGATTCACAGATCTAGCTGATTTGTATGCAGACTATTGGTTCCTTGTCTCATCGGCAAATGCGCTGTCTTCGAAGGAAACATCACCAATTAGTCGCTTTGTTCGACTTGCTTATTAAAGGTGATGTGGGCAGCATCACGCCCGCCGATATTATTTCCCAGGACTGTACCTGGTACCTACTCAAGGCTGGGTCGACCTAAGAGAAAAGGTCATTTTTGAAGAAAAAAAATCCGGCCGTAGTCAGGAACCGAACCCACGAACTTACGATCCTCAGACCAGCGTCTAGCCACTTCACCACCGTGGCTCCATATATATATGTGTGTGTGTGAGTGTGTGTGTGTGTTCAGTAGTTTGTCATTACTTTCTGAATTTTTCTACATTTATACCACTGTCGAAATCAACGCAACGCATCTGCTGCTAATTGCATGGAACTGACTTCGAATCCAAGGGTTTGACAATCCACTGACGTCTTTAGAAACTATCCAAGTCATATTCATTTCTACCGTATCCCAGGCTGGGATTTTTTGCACGTGGACTAATAATTTCCCCTAGTCTCTGGGTAGTCAGACCGGAAACCCGTGTGTGATATTGGGCACGTAAAAAAAAATTTGGTGTTTAAAATCTACCTAAAATATGTCAGGATCCTCGTCGATGCTACGGAGCCCATGCACTGCACTGAGCTATTTAAGACTCAGACTTGAGTTAGAAGTAAACGGAGCACTTATGGGTTACTACTCTTGTGCCATAATGTTGATCTGTTCAAACATCATACCGTACGTCTTGTACAAAACTAACAATAACTTCTGTATCTTCAATAATTAAAACCGTAGCCGACACATTATGCATTTGTTGTGTCTTCTTGCATGTATATTTTTACCCTGAATGAACAAATTATATGGGGGTGGGGGGGGGGGGACAAAATAGGGAATATCTGACCAACTCTAAGGATTTAGAATCAATGTTTTTTTCCCCTTTGTCGATCCACAGAAAATGTCAACATTGATTCTGTGACTGAGAGACCGAAAACAATCGGATTTTTATTCAGGATTCAGTCCCACAAGAATACGCATGTTCTTTCGCTGCAAAAACGATATTTGAAAGATCGGGGTGTTTATTCATTTCAAATGGAAGCTCGCAAGGATTAATAATGGAGGACTCTGATTTCATGGATCTCTTTTTCATGGAAAAATGTCAGTGGAGCTATTGTAGAGTTTACTTCTATGACTTGTTTTACCATCTCTTCCGCTCTCGGGAGCTTTTAGCGCGTAGGGATAGTGATCAGACAGTTATACCTCACATTGTTTAAGGCGTGAACATAGAGAAAGGTGCGATAACATGGTGCTCATTCTGGAGACAGGCTATAAGAAAGGAAATTAGCTCTTGTCAGGGAACTGGCGCCTTGGTAGTGTCCTGATCGGCCTACATTGAAAATAAAAAAATAAAATCATACACTATAGAACGTACAGCATAGACCTCAACACAACTATACATTCACAACAACAATCCCATGCATATGCAGAAAGCCTTAAGAATGTGACATAGTGCTGCATGAGAAGACCCTTGAATATGTCTACACCTCTTACCTAAAACCTAAATGGAAACATGTATTAGGGAGCACCCCCCCCCCCCCCCCACCAAAAAGCCCGGATGAGCTGGTTCGGACATTATGCTGCAAGATGGGATCACAATGAGACATAATGTGCCTCTGGGAAATTCTCAACAAACTTCAGTACAGAGCAGCAAGCGGTTATTTATGCAACCAAAGTTCTTAAAGAAAGGAAATCTGAAAACAGGAAAATTGTTTCCCTGAGTGACTGCATATTGGTCTCCCAGGCGACTTAAAGGGATCCAAAATACAACATGGAGAGAGAACTGACCTACCAGCTAAACAGCATCTAAAAAAAAAACATTAAAATCGTTCTCCAGTGGATCCTGTTACACTGCGGCATACCAGGAAATGAGTTGGCGGAAAGACTTGCAAACAGAAAAAAAAATCTAACAGAGGAGAAACAACACATCCATTCATTGTCTTTAGAAGAAACCAAATCCCTTATTAGTGAAAAATACAAGCAATTGTGGAGAGAACAAACCTACAGTGAACACCCACAAGTCAGCAGACCCATCAGAAAGCAGCAAACAACAATTTTCCATCTAAGAACAAGTAACTGCCGACTCAAATACCGCATACAATAAAGATTGCACAGTCCCCGGCAAGCTGTAGGGCCTGCAACTGACATGCCAGATTATAACGACAGCCCACCTGACGATCTGATCTGAGCATTCAAAACCCAACGCAGAGGAGAAGAAGAAAAACCGGTAATAACTTGGGTGACTGGGCAACATCATACAGGTAGCTATAATTTCTCAGAATATGTCTTCGTACCTGTATAATTTAGGTCCACCTAAATTGTCAAGTCAGCTATTAAAATTCCGCATACAATTTCTTCGAGCTTGCTGAAACCTCTATATACGGCGCTAAAGAGGCTTTCCTCCCGCTCCATGTCTACAGAAAATACCGGTATGTAGAACAATCCTGAAGGAAAAACAAAACATTCATTACTGAATCTCTGTCAGTTTACTCGCCCCCAAAGGGCCCTTTCAACATGTAGCTTGTCATGCATCAATTGCATGGGTGAGAGAAGAAACCATTAAGTCAATAGTGGTTTCCCTTAACCCTCACATACTTTATTGTTAGTGTAAAAGGTGAGTTGAGGAAGGGGGAAGGGGAGGGGTGTTGAGGCGTTGTAACATCAAAATATATGTTAATTTGAATCCCTCCGTATTTAACGTTTTAAACCGATGGGTTATAAATCTATAGACCAAATATCACAATCATCATCATCAGCATGTGTGTATTTGTGTGTGTGTTTGTGTGTGTGTGGTAATTTCCTTTTGTTGACATGCGATGGCTCCTAAACTAACTGCAGCCTAAAGAACGCCATAACGTACAGATCATCACAGAAAAAAAAAAAACGAAAATGAAGATTGAATAGAACTTGATCTCTTTCAGCGAGCAATGCAAGATCTTAGAGGATTGAGATCAATAGAATCAGATATTAAAAAAAAAAAAACGGCTATTTTGCGGGGAAAGCTGTGAAATATAAGGATAGGAGAAAACATAAAAATAGTTTTGAAGTTGTATTCATTAACATTTCTACTGTTTCTTTCAGAACTAGTGTTAAAGACAAGACTTCCGTAAGCCTACCTGTCTGCAACTTCTTATTAGCATTCGCTGGCGTCAGTTTCATTAGTTCTTGGTTCCAAAACTTTAGTTTTGCGTGTACATCCGTTTTACAAATCTAGCCTGTTTCAATGCTAAATGTTAGTTCCTCGTATCTTTGCCAGATGCACTCAGACTCTAAAGGAGAGCTCACTAATTAGTCGCCTTTTACGTCATGCTTCTCAAAGGGGCAATGGGCCTGTTCTTCCCCCTTCAAAATGGGGCATCGGAATCCAGGCAGGGCTCTGTCTGCCAAATGTTGCAATGAGACATGTCTCTGTCAAAAAAAAAAAAAAAATACAAAAGAAGAAATGAAAAGGGCATAAGGGATAGAAAGGGCTAAAGTAGTACATATAATTTGGAGAGGATACTGTAGTAAATGCGATATGGACAGCTTCAAACAGTTTTTATAAAACGAAGAGATTAAAGTAGTATTTGCTAAATGTATAAGGTAAAGTAATAACTGAAGGACATAAAGCAGTAACTATAATTAGGTTTAAAGTGATACATCAAAGTCGAGAGGATCGACTTCATTGCAACGGATTACCCCACATAAATTGGTCCCTTTTCACATAACAACAAGCAGCCTTCAAGAGCATCATACAGAGCAAAAAATCCGTACCTCCAGCCAGAGGACATCTTAACCCGTGAGCCGCTGGGCACTTGCCCCAAGGGGCACAAGCAAAAGCGCCCCGTGATAATCTGTGTGTGCAAAGTGTCTTGCCATAAATGCAAATTTATTTGACGTTCAAATTAATGCTGTTTAATATAAAAACATGAATATAAGACTACTAGATCAACACAAAATGGCAACTATTCAGATATACTGGAGTTGCTGAGTGAATTTGACTCTTCTTGAAAGAAATTTTAAAAATGTATGGAAATTCTGGAAAAGGGATTCCATCATATTTATCTGGTAAAATTTGTGAGAAATTTACCGAACTAATGGGACAGCAAGTTCTTTGTAATATCCTTGAAGAAGTAAATGATTCAAAACATTTTTCAATAAGTGCAGATTCTGCACCACACACCTCACATAAGGATTAACTGACACTCGATAAATTTAAGGCAGTGAACCTGTAGAACGCTTCTAGATTGTCTTTATCATCTTGTCTCACAGAGCAATTAATGTAACAGTCCATAGTCTGTACAGTTCTTTGACATTTTTGTTCAGCACAATAGTCAGCACATGTTTATTCTGCGCATGTTTTGTATAGGGGTTTTGAGGGAATAAAACATGCACTGGATTATCTATTCGCTGACAATGCAAGGCACGGCAATGAAAACATGTGAACCTCCTTGTAGCCTTGAATCTTTGAAAACCGATCTCCATGAAACTACGCGGAAATTCAGTGAATATGTTTTCAAAGCCAGGAGTATGTGTTCAGATACAGATAACAGTGATGGGAGAACACGGAAACGACATCGAAATATGCGTCTTAGTAGATATAATAGATCGACAGAACTGTCTGACGAAGTTCTTGTCATTATCATCGAAATGTTCAAGGTGGAAATTGTTCTCCCTATTCTAGACACACTAATCTTTGAACTGACAATACTTGAAGCGGTTTAATCACAGACTAGAAATATGTTTTCATTCTTCAGTAATTTGAAAACCATGGCTTCTGATGCCCTGGGGAAAAACACTAGTCTGAGAATCTGGCTAATATGTTTAACAAGGACCTGAATTGTAATGACTTTTCAAATGAATGAGAGTGTCTCCAGCACTACATGGCTGATATGAAATCTGAGACTCTCCCTGCACTCTATAAAAAATTTGTTTGGGAGAGTTTGAAATGTTTTCCCGAATGTTAAACCTGCAGTCAGTGTGTAATGTGTAACCAATTGTACATGAGAGGGTTCACTTTCAAGACAAAATTGTATACAAAATGTGCATCGTAGCATAATGAGACAGCATCGTTTAAACTGGCTTTCATTTATGTGCATGGAAAACGACTTCTTGAAGACCACTGACTCAAACTAATAATACAAATTCTATAGAAAGAACTGTTACAAATGTCTGTTATAATAATGAAAGGCTCGTAGTAATAAAAAGAACTGTTACAAATGACTGTTGTAATGAAAGGCTCGTAGTAATTTTTATAATGTGCCTTCTAATCTATATTAGCGTTTTAACACCAGTTTTGTTGATAAAATAAATGTGTTTAATACTATCGATAATTTACATTGCATTCATATGTAGGCGCCCATCATACTGGTTTTCCTGGGGGCCCATCATACTAGTTTTCCCGGGACCCCATAATGCTGTTGACGGCTCTGTCTCTAGCTACAATCGTTATGGATCTCCGTAAAAAAACTGCACTTGTGACTTGAACGACAAGTCCGCGAAAGGAATTTTCGACCTTCAGATGGCATAGAACCTTCGCCACATAGACTTTCAATTATGTATAGACATTAGTAAGTGCAATACTAAGGGGTCAACCTAATAATTTTAGTATGAAGAAATAAAAGTAGTACTTAGCTGAATTGGTACTTGGATAATATTAAATGATTAAAGTAATATATATCAAGGTATCAACTTTAAAAAAAGTAGTAAATTAGTAATTGTAGTAGGAACAGGTTAGTAACAACTGTACATTTTAGGAGATAAAGTAGTAACTGTAACGATTGATACACATGATGCGTGAATTGATCCGAGTACCTCGGAATTAGGAATCGCATTCGCAACACGTAAGCCACGATGGACGCCGTTGAAGTTAACCGAAATCCGTGTAGAGTAGTAAACCGAGCCGACATTCTCAATGCTCTCAAGAAGACAGGACGAGAAGATGCTTCAAGAGATAGCGTTGAATCGGGAACAGTAAAAAAAAAAAAACTACAACAATTTCAAGTCAAAAGAGGTGTCGTCAAACGTAAACACTATACAGGTAGCCAAAGAAGAATAGTAAACCAACACAAAACTGGTATTATAAGTCGACACACGCTGAGGGATGTACTGAAGATGGGATCAGAGCGCTTATGGACTTGTCCAATGTGCGGTGAGGATAAGCTGTCAATTAACTACCTAAAATAGGATAGAGTGATGTCACCCCACCCCCGGCTGTCTGCTATGAAAGCTTCCGAGACTCTCTTTAGTACTCGAGTCACTACTGTTGGGTAAGGACGGTGTGAGACAAGGTGTCTTGGGTCTGAGATTTGAGATCATGTGACTAGTGCAGTCGCCACCAACTGTGCATGTTAAGAATGTGTAATTTAGCCCCCCATAGATACAAAGACAAAGACAAATTATTTGGGATTTGAACCAATCAACTTAGCGAGAATTTGAATCCGAGATTCTCGCATTTTCCGGCATGCAAGAGTTAAAGTAAATAGTAAAAATCTTGAGTCGTGTGGCGATATCTAAAACAAAATGTCTCTTCTTTTCTTAGCCTATGTTATATCCACAGCATACAACAGTGGCGACCGACATTTATGTAACCCATGTAAAGTTACATTCTATAATCTTCTTCTTTTTCCTTCTTTGTTGGGTTCACCAGCTGTAAACTCTGGTGGAAAGTTCTGGCTCTTCGTCTACTTCTGGACTGCAGTACTTTTCCCCAAACCTGAGTTATGCGTGTGCATCCGTTTGACAGAGCTGACACATTTGTGTGCAGACTGTTGGTTCCTTACCTCTCATGAAGATGCACTCCGACTTCAAAGGAAGCTCCCAATTAGTCGACTCTTACGACATGCTTTTGGGTTTGCAGTGGGTCTAGTCCTGTTTTCCATATAATAGAGCCCTAGAACCCACACCATGGCGCTTTACCACATATCCAGCACAATGTATCATCTGGAGGGTGTTAGACCCCACCAGGACCGTACAACTAGCGACCAACACACGGTGACACAAAGTGTTACCATTTGGATAAGGATCACCCGGGCACAAGTCACTGAAAACCAATTTAACTGTTAGGTTATATTAGGCCTCCAGCTACAGGACGGGAAGCATTATATCAACTGGAAGGATGCTGTGTGGTTTTTTTTTTTTTTTTTAATATGATGAAACGCAGCAATGCACATCGTTACTAGTTCATGCCTGCAGGGTTCACAATCAGGTTAGTCGTCACAGATGCCCTAATACATCTTCGTTAGAAGTTGAACTAGGTATTTGGAATTTCACCAGATGGTTTGCAATCCAGGATTTGATTCATGCAGTATCAGGGATACTTAAACCTTCAGGTAACAATACAAAGTTAAGAAGAAACGTTCTTACCTACTTTCATGACTCCATCTAGTTGCCACTATACATTTCACATTTCATAGAGACAGTTCATATTTTCCAATTTCCAACTTTTATTCCTAATTTTTATTCTTTGTTCTTCTCCACAGAATGACAGACAGATCCCATAAATGCTTGATCAGTACTTCTAGATAAATGGCTTGATCTTCATCATTTGACAAACTAACAGAGTAGCATCTGCAATGCTAACATCAACTCTATGAATCTGGACACTGTGTCGTTTGATTCGTGATTTTCCTAGGTAGATCAGAGGGAAGATGGTCGAAATGGGAACAGTAATTATACTATCGATTCTTGTAATTTCTACTTTCCGTTAAAATCTATAAGCAATATATAGTGTAAATATCTAGACATACTGTAAGAAATGCATTCACACAAGGTGAAACTTTTAGCATGCAACTAAGCAATTAAATTGGAGTACGCAAAATTCTTTTCTCTAATAGATGTGATGTTGCCGTCGGCGATGGATACGTTCTATTTCTGTTTGTCTTTCTGTCTCTCTATTACCGTTTCTCGCTTTATCGCTGTTATATATATATATATATATATATATATATATATATATATATATATATATATATATATATATATATATATATATATATATATATACAAGAAAAAATACAACAGTAATATATACATAAATGTGCTAGATTATGGAGCTAACTTAATTGTTTAAAAAAAAAGCAAGCGACGTAAGTAAAGGTTTCTTTCCCACGCCATCAGGCGTATTGAGCACATAGGGCTAGACCTATATTTTATTGACCTATCCGCTTTCTGTGGGTGATGTGATCAAAATCATCCCGGTCGCCTTTACTTCCTCAGGCTTGACCTGGTAACCATTTAAGACTCACTTGGCGTGTAAGCCAATGTCAGTTTTTATAAAAGTACGGCTTCGTTCGGATTCGCACGACATTCAGATCTGCTAGCGAGTGTCTAGCTGCTATTCCACTGCGGTTCCCAAGCGACGTAAAGTTGTAAATATATGGGGAAAAAAATGGTCCATGAGGAAAAGTCAGTACTTTAGAATTAAATAGAAGCGTATGTTTATCAAAACTAATACATTTCCATTCTGTGGATTGTCCCTTTATTTGTGGTTATCAACCTTCCTAATGCCGCGATCCTCTAATAAGTTCCTCATGTTGTCGTGACCCCCACCTATAACATTTCTTTCGTTGCTACTTCATAATTTCAATGAATATGTTTTCCGATGGTCTTTGGCGACTCCTGTGAAAGGGGCGTTCGATCCCAACGGGATCGCGACCCACAGGTTGAGAACCGCTGCTCTAGAGGGAAATATCTGCATTTATAACAAACTAAATCTGATAAGGCAAACTAGAGAACTTGAAATTCCCAAGGAAACCTGCAAAAAGCCAATAAATGTGGGGCTGGTGTGCGATGTTCTGTAGAAGATTTGTAACAACTTTTATGGAACATGTTTCGAAATAGTAAAGTTACTGCTTGACACTTGAGTGTGAACATAGACAGCTCCGTGTGGATAAACGATATACAGTATCGCAGATGTAATGACTCAGACTTTATACCATCTATTAGTTTGTCGGCTTCGGTGGCTTAGCCGTTGCGAAAGAGCTTCGTAATGCCGGGAGGCCGGATTCGATCTCGGCGCTGCGGGCCTTGCGTTGGTCTCGAAAGTGGTATCGAGAAGCCGACCGTCCGAAAAGCAATGGCAAACTACTGGACGTAAGCAAATTGCTGGAATTGGTTCTGCAATGCCCTGTAAAGGATACGCAATTAACTTTGTGTATTAGGTTAGGAGGGGACAGTATTTTTGATTCAGCGATGTTTTGTGTGTGGTTATTTTAAGAAGATTCTGAAAGTTATACAGTATGCCCTGCGAGTCTGAATGCACTATAGAGAAATGAGTTAAATGTATCTAATGCCGTGTGCATAGCTTTTATTTCGAATGTGTAAGCTGGAAAGATGAAAAGATTTGCTGCCTCTAACAATCACGTTGTTAAATGGTATTATTAGGCGGTTTATTATAATCAGATGGATTCGATCAAAAGGCATAGATATCAAAGCCTAGCTGTAAACCATAGCACAACCTGCCAACAGTACTCTTAAGGTGTAACAGAATAATTCTACCAGGGTTTATCCCATATGTCCAGGCATTTTTGCAAAGCGGTTCTTCGCCATTTGAGTTCAACACAAAGCACAAATGTAACAGTGGAATTAGCAGTTAGAGCAGGATTTGTGATAAACCACACGTTTTCGTAAACTGGTGCTTGCGCAGAATAGAGCGAATTCAATGACACGATTGGGAGATAACTAAAGTTCCAGTGAGCCAGGAGGTGAAGAGAAGACGCTGGCGTTGGATAGGACACACTCTGACAAAAACTGAGAACAGTACTAGAATGTCTTTGCACCGGAACCCACAGGGACGTAGAAATAAAGGCAGACCAAAACATACATGGAGAGGGAAGCTAGAGAGTGAAGTTAGATGAGGAGGATAGAGTGAGCTGCATGAGAAACGAAGGATATAACTATTTGGTGTGAGTTGGTTGAGGGGCTATGCTTCATTGGGGGTAGAAGGAAGAAGAAGAAGAAGAAGAAGAAGAAGAAGAAGAAGAAGAAGAAGAAGAAGAAGAAGAAGAAGAAGAAGAAGAAGAAGAAGAAGAAGAAGAAGAAGAAGAAGAAGAAGAAGAAGAAGAAGAAGCAGACATCCTTTCCGCCTAAGAAATTAATATCTGTTAATGAGCTTGAAGAAAATAAACGTGATGTGTCAGCGTGCCGGAACCACCCCAGTGTTTTACTTTTGATAATTGTGAAGCGGAAGCCTTGCACGTTCTTGTGTGCCTCTTTTTTGCTGCTAATGACAAAATTATTGTTTCCATAGAGATCGATTATCGTTTTGGGGAAACTGCAAAATGTGTCCCCGCCTCAACAGATAATCATATGAAAAGAAATCAAAACTTGAAGTCGAAATAGTTTTATGGTATCGTGATTCGCCCCCACCCCCCCCCCCCCCCCCCCCCCCCCCCCCCCCCCCCCCCCCCCCCCCCCCCCCCCCCCCCACCCCTCTCCCGCATTATAAAAGGAAGAAATACTTACATGGACTGTGATAAATTGAAAAAAAAAATACAAAATGCTAATAATATGTCAATTTCCTAGGATGCTTCTAGAATTTGCCCCCCCCCCCTTTTTTTCCTTTTTTTCTCCGTATTGCAAGAAATTTCCTATAACATTTACTGTCAGATTTGCGACAGATGATAGGCTTACTACCTTTGTCCCAGGAAAGATCAAGTTCTTACACTGTTTAAATTTGTTTACACAGAATTTACAGAAACATTATTTAGAAGAACATCCAATACATTGCGCTGTTAATTATTTCTATATCATGCAACTGTTATCAACAAAACGACAATAACTTGGATTTTAAGGTCTTAAGCTTCAGGTTAGTTCAGATTATCATAATTGCTTGTTTTATAGTTCACACATATATCGTCTCCTCGGTTGTAAATTCGTTGGTTAGCGAGTAACTGTCTGACAGACTGAGTAACTGTCAGACAGACTGAGTAACTGTCAGACAGACTGACAACTGCCAGACAGCTCTAACTCAGTGGTCTTCTACGTTATTTCAGGTCGCCCCACCCCCCGCTCCCGCTTGAGTGTATGGCCAGGGCCCTCGCGCACCGCTTGAGTCCATGGCCGCCCTTTCTCCTCCCGTGAGCAAAAGGCAAGATTCTACTCCCCCCCCCCTCCATCCACTCCCCAAATAACAAAATGAGCCTAAAACGAGGAGGATAAATTATGCACCTGGGGAAACAGTTTGGAGACACATTTTCCCGGAATAAGATTTGAAACTATAACAAAATATTTGTGTTATCATATTAATTAGATTTTGCAGTCTAGATATACAAACTTCAAGTGAAATAAAACAAATGTGGTCCTAGCTTTTTGTTTTATAAATCGTTGTTAAAAATAGTGTAGTATTTTATTCGTTGTTAAACTGAAATAATAATATAATGGATTATTACAAATAAAAATACATTCAGTTTCAAAATTGCTTGACGCCCCCGAATGCCCACCCCAACCCACCCCCGCCAGCGGGGCGCGCCCCACACGTTGGAGACCACTGGTGTAACTAGTGCCCAATGCGCTGCCTTTTCATGACATTACCAATTTTGAGTCCAAGTGAAAGTTGTAGTTAGAACAGGGGTTCTCAACCTTTCCTATGTCGCAACCCTTTCTTACAGTTTCCTCATGTTGCGGCGACCCCCAACCATACAGTTATTTTCGTTACTACTTCACAACTTTAGTAAATGTGTGTTTTTCGTTGGTCTTAGGCTACCCATGTGAAGGGTCGTTCGACCCAGAAAAAGGGTCGCGTCTCACATGTTGAGAACCGCTGAGTTTGAGTAACTGTCGAAGTAATAGTTAAATTATTTGTTAAAGTAATAGACAGAGTAAAATAGAATTAGTAATTGTTGGGATCAGCTTATCTTTCAGAGTAACGTTAACTGCTGGAATCGTCTTACTTTTAGAGTAGTAACGTTAAATGCTAGGATTGTTTTATTTTTAGAGTAACTTTAACTGTTGGAATCATCTTACTTTTAAAGTAACGTTAACTGATGGGATCGTCTTACTTTTAAAGTAACGTTAACTGCTAGGATCGTCTTACTTTTAGAGTAACGTTAACTGATAGGATTATCTTACTTTTAGAATAACGTTAACTGCTGGGATAATCTTACTTTTAGAGTAACATTAACTGCTGGGTAAGTCTGACTATTAGAGAACGTTAACTGCTGGGATCGTCTTACATTTAGAATAACGTCAACTGCTGCGATCGTCTTACATTTAGAATAACGTTAACTGCTGGGATTGTCTTACTTTTAGAGTAACGTTAACTGCTGGGATCGTCTTACTTTTAGAGTAACGTTAACTGCTGGGATTATCTTACTTTTAGAGTAACGTTAACTGATGGGATTATCTTACTTTTAGAGTAACGTTAACTGATAGGATTATCTTACTTTTAGAAAAACGTTAACTGCTGGGATAATCTTACTTTTAGAGTAACATTAACTGCTGGGATCGTCTGACTATTAGAGTAACGTTAACTGCTGGGATCGTCTTACATTTAGAATAACGTCAACTGCTGCGATCGTCTTACATTTAGAATAACGTTAACTGCTGGGATTGTCTTAGTTTTAGAGTAACGTTAACTGCTGGGATCGTCTTACTTTTAGAGTAACGTTAACTGCTGGGATTATCTTACTTTTAGAGTAACGTTAACTGATGGGATTATCTTACTTTTAGAGTAACGTTAACTGCTGGGATCGTCTTACTTTTAGAGTAACGTTAACTGCTGGGATCGTCTTACTTTTAGAAAAACGTTAACTGCTGGGATCGTCTGACTTTTAGAATAACGTTAACTGCTGGGATCGTCTTACTTTTAGAATAACGTTAACTGCTGGGATCGTCTTACTTTTAGAAAAACGTTAACTGCTGGGATCGTCTGACTTTTAGAAAAACGTTAACTGCTAGGATCGTCTTACTTTTAGAATAACGTTAACTGCTGGGATGTCTTACTTTTAGAGTAACGTTTACTGCTTTGATCTTCTAAATTTTAGAGTAACGTTAACTGCTGGGATCGTCTTATCGCACTGCCTATGCCGTAAAGGACCGTAGAGAGGAGGAGTTAGATGTAATTTCCAGTCTTTTGCTAGCTGCGTAGCTTGAAATAATGCTATACTGGGTTTCCGTAGTATTCCTTTTAATTAGTCCACCCATCTGTTTCTTGGTCGGCCTCTTACCGCGTAGCCTGCTGTTCTCATGCAGTAAACTTCAGCTGATGGCTGATTTTGTTTCATTCTGATCAAATAACCAAACCATTTGATTTCCTGATATTCTTTAGATCATTTACTGGTACTGGGAAATTATAAGTGAATAAAACGTCTGAAAATAATGCGCATAATTATTAGCTTTGATCTAACCTGCGAATGAAAGATGTTTTTTTGTTTATTATCAAGTAACTTTTGAAAATATGTAACGTATATCTCACTAAGCATGTAATGCATTTATAATGTAAGTTTTTGTTAAAAATTTATAAAGCGAACACTACTGATGTTTTAACTAGAAGCAGATACAGCCAAAACAATGTGGAGTTTTCGTTATAGAGAGAGCTTTGTCGATATTTTGAAAAACAACAGCAAAGCAGTTCACACGAGGTGCGCGTTGCTCGAATACTGCCTCAGCATTGGGACATAAGTGTCAGTTACTTGTCAACGACCATGGTGTCAGAAGGAATCAGCATGTGGATTTCCAGGTCGTGCCTCATGATGTTGCTACCTCTGCTGCTGAGACTCATATCCACAGGTGAGTGTTTAGCTTTTCTATGTGTATATGGTGTTCTGTAGACCACCACTACCACCACCATCATCATCAACAGCTTGGTATGTCATTACACATCACATAGGGCTCGTGGTATATATCTGTATTTTGTTTGCTCGTCCACTGGATATTTTGGATGGAATCCATTCTGGAGCATTTGTTTCCACTTTCTGCTCATGTTAATAATTCTGTCTCCTTGTCGATTTTCCTTTTACCCTTTTTCCCCATCTGCGTTATTGCCGGTCTCAAGTAATGATGAGAAAGGAGGAGATATGGATGGCGGGCCAGCTAACCCACCACTGTAAACAGGAAGTGTGCTACAGAAACTTTCTTGTTTACAGTAGATGGGAAGGGAGGGGGAGTCGTTGTTATGAAGCCATAAGCAAAGTAATGGCCAGTGAACTTACCCAGTGATTCTTGGTCAAACCCTTTCCAGATTCTTTCCATCACCAAGTTACCTCGTATGAGACCCATTCTTACATAATGCGAGCCAGACAGTTGTGTGTAATGTAAGGTGGTTGATGTGATATTGATCACAACATACCGGGAGATACTAAGTAGTTTAGGATAGCGTTCTTCAAACATTTTACACCTACGGACCAGGCATGTAGCCGCAATATTTCGCATGCCAGCTAACGACTAAGACTGCCAGAAAAATGTATGGATATATTTTGAATTAAAGTTGTTTAGTTAATAAGACATTTGTTGCTCAGAGGTATGACAAGCTTATATACTAGCTAGAGCGTTGTTTCTGAGAGTCGAATCGTTGCACTATCAGCTATTCGATTTCTCCGTTTTGTTTTCGCCTGTAGCCGCAACATGATTGGCTGCAGACCAACACCATGTTAAAGAACATGCGTCTGGAAATTCTGAATCTGTAATCATAACCTGTTATGTGCGAAATGTGAGACCTGGGTTTCAAACCCCAAGAGATTAAACTGTCATTTAAACTTACAAGAAATGCCCATTCACAAAAAAAGAACCTCAGTGTTCACTCTTGCCTTAAGGAAATATAATTAACGCAGAGTTTTTAGAAGACAATTAAAAAAAAACAATGCAACGCTCATGAATAGCCAAAAAAAACGATGATCAGCTTGTACATCGCATTAGAAAGAGCACACCGTAATTCCTTAGATTACATTACCAGCACCCCGCCCGCCCCGCCCCTTACCCCACGCCCCCAACACTCATTTCGAAGAGGTAAGTGGAGGAGAAGAAAAGGAGGAGGAGAAGGCTGTGGTGAAGAAAAAGAAATGGAAGTAAACGAGGAAGAACCGTAGCACAGACAACAAAAACAATAGTAGCAAATAAGTTGTAACAGGATAAGAATACAGAAGAGGGATGTTGAGAACGAATATACAGAGGAGGAGAAGGAGAAAGACAGAGCTAATCTCCAAAAACAGACCTGAAATTGCTATAAAATATCCACCAGAATATTCTCATAAATAAATATATTCATATTTAAAAAAAGTATACACAAAAGCTGTTTTTTAAAGTTGAAACAATTAATCAAGCACAAACTTCATCTTAGCAGCAGCCACAAAACAAGAATAATTCGGCAGTTTCACTTAAAGACATAATTTATCTTTCGATTGCAGTGACCTTGAAAGCAAAACTAAAACAGAAACAATATACTTTACTGTTGTCTGCGTCAAAATGGTGTCGACGATCTGACTGTTTTAAAATCTTTCTTTCTGAGATAAACTAAAATCATCTTTCTCAACACTCCAAGAAAGCTGCTTTCGCTTTTACAGCTTTTTGTTTTCTTCAACTTACAGTTTCAAAGTATGATAGCAGTATGGTATCAGAAGAAGAAGAGGAAGAAAAAGAAGAAGAAGGAGGAGAGGAGAAGGAGGTGAAGAAGAAGGAGGAGAAGAGGAAGGAGGAGAAGAGGAAGGAGGAGAAGGAAGAGAAGAAGAAGAAGAAGAAGAAGAAGAAGAAGAAGAAGAAGAAGAAGAAGAAAAGAAGAAGAAGAAGAAGAAGAAGAAGAAGAAGAAGAAGAAGAAAAAGACAAAAGAGGAGGAGGAGGAGGATGGTGAGGTGGAGGAGAAGAAGATGATGAAGAATAAAAAGAAGATTTCAAATGTAAGAGTAGGTAGGTAGGTAAATTGTACCCCACCAGGACACCACACAAGCGATAAACACCTGGTGAGACAAAGTGGCACCATGCGAATGAGGACCACCCGTGGAGAGGTCACGGAAACCCTGTTAAGCCGTTGGGCCAAAATTTAAGAGCAAAAAACATATCAACATAACCTGATAAATGTTTTTTTATTTGTTGTGTTCGTGTTTTCACTTCCGTGTACTTTTTTACCTCTACATCTATGTTCTGGTATTGCTGCTGATGTACCACAGAAACGCTTAATGAATTAACTTCCATTCATAACTTCTACTCTACAGTCCAAGCCATTGACTGCTACAAGTGCACATCAATCAATGGGACGATGAAGGAGTGCGAGGATGAGTTCAACCTGTCAGTGAGCACCGTCCACTTGATTCAGCGAGAGTGCAAGTACGGTCACTTCAGGGGCACTCATTGCTTTAAGCTGAAGGGAGAAAGAGGTGAGCTATCAGCGCCCAATCTAGATATTGTTGTCGTTTTCTTTCAACTGTCCTGTCATGTGGCTTAGAAGTTTGTGAATGCTTTTCTCAGTTTCAGTTTCTTGATCATCATTGTATCAGGGTGAAAACAAAAAAAAAACCTTTTTTATTGCATTCTGGCAATTAAAGAGACTGGGTCCTCACCACATAATATTGCCAAAGTTAGCAGGTACTCTTCACTATGGAGTCATCACATATCAGGCACCGTCCCTTCACCCACACCTCGACATATACACACACACACACACACACACGCGCGCGCGCGCAGAATGATGGGGAAACATTGCTAAATATTAATTCGAAGGAGTCTGTTGCCAAATACTGGTCCCTATATTTTTGTGGGGGGGGGGGGCGGGGGAGGGGGGAGGTTGGGTTGCAACTTTAGTCGAACAAATGTAATACTCATAAGCAAGTTTGTTTGTTTCCCCATGTGAGTTCTAGAGCCCGATTTAGAGGGAACAAGAATAGGTAGGTATGCAGGTAGTTGTGAACCACCAGAATATCACACAAGCGATAAACACACGGTGACACAAAGTGCCACCATGCGCATGAGGATCACCCGTTTAGAGGCCCCAGAAACCCATTTCAGCCGTTAGGCCGTATCTATGGCTAGGACATATTTATGGCCATGCTATATTCAGGGCCCAGGCAAAAGCCAGTGTGGGGCATCAAAATAGGAAAAAATCTGTTACAAGAATAGACCCACTAGCTCCTAAGAAACATTTTCATAAAGCGACTAATTATAATTGTTCCATAGAAGCCGGAGTGCGTCTGCCTGGGAGGTAAGGAACCAGTAGTCTACATACAAATAAGCCCGATTTGCAAAACGGATGTGCATGAAAAACTAAAAGTTCTGGAACAACACTAAAACCCAGAAGACGACGAAGAAAACCCAGAAGTGGACGAAGAAAACCCAGAAGTGGAGGAACAAAACCGAGAAGTGGACGAACAAAACCCAGAAGTGGACGAACAAAACTCAGAAGTGGACAAACAAAACGCGGAAGTGGACGAAAAACCAGCATTTTTCGCCGGAGCTTACAGCCGATGGAGAAGAAGAAGAAGAAGAAGAAGAAGAAGAAGAAGAAGAAGAAGAAGAAGAAGAAGAAGAAGAAGAAGAAGAAGAAGAAGAAGAAGAAGAAGAAGAAGAAGAAGAAGAAGAAGAAGAAGAAGAAAAAGAATAATAATAATATTAATAAGAAAAAGAATAATAACAAGAAGAAGAAGAAGAAGAAGAAGAAGAAGAAGAAGAAGAAGAAGAAGAAGAAGAAGAAGAAGAAGAAGAAGAAGAAGAAGAAGAAGAAGAAGAAGAAGAAGAGGAAGAAGAAGAAGAAGAGAAGAAGAGGAGGAGGAAGAAAAAGAAGAAGAAGAAGAAGAAGCAGAAGATCAGCTCGTCATCGGATGGCTTAAGATGAATTGAGTTTGTTTCTTGTATTTGGAGATGAAACAGAAGAAGATACAAAAAGGGGGTACAGAGAAGGAGAGCAACAGCAGCTTCAAATGTCATGGTCTGTTTTGTTATATATAATTTCTGTATAAACAGTTCCGCTCCCGCTTCGTGGATATAATTCTGGCTTGTACATAGCGCCTGACATTTCGTCTTCCAGCGGGGGCAGAGAATCAATGCCCTATTGGTGAGATAAACGGACCGTATTGTGTTTAATGAACAGACCGGACAACCTTTGACATTAAAGCGTGCAGAAAATCTGTGGCATTTTCGTGAAGGTAATATGGGATGAGACCTGAAATGTAACTAAGGGAAGTTGAAGAGAGGGGAGAGAATAGAAAAGCAGACAGGCATGCAGACTGATAAGCAGACAGGCATGCAGACAGACAGACAGACAGACAGACAGACAGACAGACAGACAGACAGACAGACAGACAGACAGACAGACAGACAGACAGACAGATAGACAGACAGACAGACAGACAGACAGACACACACACACACACACACACACACACACACACAAACAATAAATGTTTCTCTTTCACGGCTTCCGGGTTATTGAGCATGTAGGGCTGGACATATATTTTCTAAGCCAGTCGGCACTCGGTGGGTTATGTGGTCAGCGTTACGTCGGCCACCTTTACTTTCCAGGACTGTATATATATTACCAATTTAAGGCAGAGAGACATATAGAAAGACGGAAACTTAAACAACACGCACAGGCGGTTTCGCCCCCCCCCCCCCTTTTTTCCCCCTCTGATGTGGCTTACATTAATCAAACATTTCGCTTCTTGATTATTTCCTCAGCCTATATAATGTATTTACTTTGTTGTTTACGATTACAGTTGTTATGTTTACGGCTAATTCATCTGAACGACTCTGACATTTCCTATACCCTTATGTTCCATAAATCTAGATTTTCGCCATATCGAGTTTCAACAGTAGGCGCCCGTCTAGCTTCCATCATTATTTCTTCCAGTGTATATGTCCGGGTATTCTCACCCTTTGCCCTGTATCTCAGAGTTCACAGTTGTTGGAATATTCATGTTCTAAATATAATTTCTTTGCCAGTTTTTGCAGTTGCATAAATCTGCTCAGCTTCCATTGACGCTATTTTTAAGTTTGTGGGTTGCATTTTGGATATACTGTTAACCTAATGTTAGTTAGTACTAATGCTGTTTTATGACTAATGGAAATAAAGAATAGAACAGGACAGAAGGAACTAATTATACACTGTTGTTTGGGTACTATTCAAATTTTCCGCCCTACCTAAGTTAATTCTCATGCAGACAGGCAGACACACACACACAGCAAATGTTTCTCTTCCATGGCTTCGAGGGTATCGGACATACAGGGCTGAACATATATTTTCTAAACCAATCGGTACTCGGTGGGTCATGTGGTCAGCATTTCATCGGCCACCATTACTTTACTTTTTTTTTTTCTGCTGAGAAACGACCGACCCGGCTGCTTCGAGATACCAGCTAAGTGATTTTGTTTTTCTGTCTAGTATTGTTGTATGTGCTGATGAAGGCTCAAAAGCCGCAACGTTCACGTTTTATTTGTATTTGTTATATTGTGATGCTTGCTTACATACTTTTCGTTCGGTTTCATATTTTCTCATTTAATTAAGCAGACACCCATTGGTAAAATATAACGTGGTATACACACACAAAAAAAGAGCCGTTTCAACAATGAAGGTTGACCACATTGTACCCAGTGCCGCCTTTAGGAGTATTATGTTACATTGCTAGGTCCCAGTCTGTTCTGCATCTGTGAGGTTGTTTTGTTAAACAAACCCTCTGCTCTGGAGGGTCGAACCGAGGTAGTCAAGAAATCATACATTTGTTCCTGTCGATATGCAACAGAATGCAGTACCGGCAGCTACTTAAGGAATTTTTTTTTCCAACCTTCTCTTATAGTCAATGTTTGGTGGTGAGAACTGCCATTTTATTTTCTAGGGGAAACGATAGTTGTCTATCCCATACAGAAATAACGATAACATCTGTAGCTTGTTTTTGTGTTAATAAACAGTTTAACACATTCAGTACTTTTTCCATGGACTCCACAGTCGGGTCTCGACACCCCTGTAGAGATCAACGCAACGCGGTCTGCTACCTACAAACCCGCAGCTAAAATTAAACCGAGTACCTGAAAAATACAGACACCCGAATCGTCTAAGCCACAGACGCGGACTAGAGGAAAAGCCCTGATTAAACGCATTCACTAACACCTAAGGTAGCCTCTGAGGTGTAGCGGCTAGACGCTCGCATTGGGTCTGAAGTATGTAGATTAGGTATCCCTTTGCAGCCAGGTTTGTTTTCTCAACAGTGATTTTGGCTCCCAGGTAGATCCAGGCTAAAATAAGATACCACCGAATCTCAAGGTGTCAATAAAAATTGGGTCTAGTACTAAGTACCCAGTATGTATTATGGCATGGAAAAGGGTCATTAACTACTAAAACCGAAGCCACAGAACCGCATAGACGTGCAAAACACGTTCACAAAATCGCGTTCAACACATTCAATTTGTGTCGGCAAACAGGTAGGACATAGATCGATAAAGGGGAAAGCAATGAAGTAAATAAACGAAGGCTAAGTGGAGAAAATTGGCCACTAATTAAACAAATTGCATGATAGATGGCTGAGAACGTGACAAAATGATAAAGATAAACCGCGAAAGAAATGTATAACGAACAGATAAAGGATTAAGACTGAACGATGGCTACCTGTTGGCCTAAACACGACAGGCTTCAGCCGATGGGCCGTTCTGCTGATGTCACCGGGCCCGGCTAACAATGCGTTAACACAGTACTGCTTTTTCCAGCAGGAAAAAGGCAATCACCAGTTGTGTTTGCCTTTTAAATGTATTGCGATTGTTTCTGACGTTAGAAGTGTGTTGTTTTCTTAAGTTTTGTTTCATAAATACTGAGAGATTGTTTGGCTTATGAAGAGTGTTGTTCATTTACGTACAGTTAGTAGGTATACATGCATTTGTATCTTAATAATTACAACTATTCTGTCCGTCTGTATGAAATAAAATAAAAACTTTGGCTTCCAGGTCGCCCCAGCCTTGATTGGGTGCTGGAAGTAGTCACGGGAAGTAAACGCGGCTACATCACCCACCAAGTGCTGATTGGTCTGTAAAATATAGGTCTACCCCTATGTGCCCAAAACGCCTTATAGCATGAGAAAGGGTCCTTTTGTTTTTGTATTTTGTTGTTGTCAGTCAGAGGCAGTCAGAGTCAAAGAGAGAAGAGAGAGAGAGAGAGAGAGAGAGAGAGAGCGAGAGAGTCAGAGACCAAGTCAGGGTCCGTGATATCTCTCTCGAGTCTAACAGATAAGAATACCGTACGACTATCAGGCATTAAGGTCTGAGTAAGTGTTGAGGTTGCGGTACTGGTCGAAGGTATGGTCCCGCTGGCGAAGTAAGTCCAGGGGACGGAATGCTCCAGTAGTAACTGTTCTGGGTGGCGACGTAGTGAAACGTAGGAGGACCACTAGTGAAACAGAACAGACAGAACAGGGAGGGGAGGGGGGTGATGCCGACGAGAGCTGTGTGCTAGAGGAAAATTATGGTAGAAGTCCTGTAGGTCATCGAAGCCCTTCGACAAGCTGACGACAGCTGTGTGTTTTCTGAGTACGGCAAGGGAAGTTCGTCTCCAGTCAGCCGTGTTGTCTGCTAAAATAATAACAAAGTCTAGTGAATGGGAGAATTCGTCCTGTTCAGCTGTACGGCGCGTCCAGAGTGGGGGACGCTGTAGTCCTAGGAGCTGTAGTAGTCAAGGAGAGGTCGCTACAAATTAAGAGAGAGCGAGTGAGGACACATGGATTATGTGCTAATGTCAACTGTGATCAATAACTACGTCTCTGCATATGTGTCATGTATCCTGTTAAATAAAATATATGACGGTATCATTGTCGTCGAGTTCTGTTTCTAAGAGAGGAAGCGGAAGGGTACCTGCTAGACACCTGGTAGTGTGCTGACTAGTGGTAGCACACAACATTATGGTCGAACGCAGTAAAAAATTAAAACATTGTGATGTGGTCTTCATCACCCTGGCTGACTGTACTTCCCATGGTTGTTGCGTATCCTTTACAGGACGTTGCAGAACCATCCCCCAACAGCCCCTAGCTGTTGTGGGGTTTTTTTAGGCAAATTTACGTCCTGTAGTTTGCCATTGGTTTCTGGACGGTCGGCCCCCTGATACCACTGTCGAAACCAACGCAAGCGCATGGCCCGCAGCTGGGATCAAACCTGACATTCCGGCATTACGAAGCGTTCGCATCGACTTAGCCACAGAGCCGACCCTACTTCCCATGACTCATACTGTATTCATTTGAGACTTGGTCGACCATGCAGCCCAGGCAATTTTATTTCCAAATCCTTCTCGAGCAGATTTGAACCTATAAACTTTGACCCTATTGTGGTTACTAAGCCTGTATGCGGCCGTAGGTCCCTTCGTGCAGTAGAGGATACATACCATTTTAGTCTGAACTGCTACAGCTGTGGTTTATAGGACATTAGTCTTTTTGAGCGGGAATCTAAGTGTAAATCGTTACCCACAGAAAACTTATGGACTGTATTTTGTATTTCAGTTTCACTTTACTCAGCAATATCCGCAACTAATGGTCCCAGTGCCGAAATTATTAAAAAAATTGGACCCTTTTCCACGCCTTTAGGCGCATAGGGCATATAGGGCATATAGGGCTAGACCTATGTTTTATAGACCAATCGGCACAAGATGGGTGATGTGGTCAGCATCACCCCGGCCGCCTTTACTTCCCGAGACTGCACCAGGTAAACACTCAAGGCTGGGTCGACCATGGTCGGCTCTAGCTGACGGGCTGTGCTGCTGACGTCACTAGGTCGGGCTAACTATGCGTTAAAGCAGCGGATCTCAAACTGGGTGCCGAAGCACCCTGGGGTGCCGTGATCGTATATCAGGGGAGTCGCGGCAATAATCAAGAAAAGTCGGCTAAAGATTGTGAAATTATTGAAGAAGGCATGTAAATACTTAAAAGTTAAAATTTAAGTAGTCTTTCCTCGCCACTGTCGACAATAGTTTATTTCTTGTTTGAGAACCACTGTGTTAAAGCATCGTTAGCCCGACCTGATGACGCCAGCAGCACGGCCCATCAGCTAGAGCCGGTCATGGGTCGACCTGGGAGCCAAGGTCATTTTTTTTAAGTACGGCTCCGCCAGGGAGCGAACCTACGACCTTCCGATCCGCTCTGCAATGGCGACTCTCAAGTACTGTAATCGGGAAAGGGTGGGGGGGGGGGAGAAGCAGGTCGACAAGTAATTATAACTAAAATTAAAACCTTTGAGGGTTTAAATCCGAACGAAAATTGACTTTTTCTTCAAAATAATTATTTTGCTCCCAGCCTTAAATGGGCATCAGGTTAAGTAATAAAACGTAAAGGTGACCAGCGTGATGATGACCACATCACCCAGAAAATGCCGATTTGGTCTGTAAAATATAGGTCTAGCCCTAAATGTCTAATTCGCCAGAAGCCGAGGAGAAAAGTCCCTTATACTTTCAAGTGAAAATCAGTACGTGTGCATTTAAATGAATTGAACTGCAACCGGATACATGAGCAGTGTGACGTGTGTGTGTTTGTGTGTGTGTGTGTAAATGTGTGTGCAAAACTCCAGTAAAACAAAGGAATATAAATCCACACAACCTGTATTACATCTAAATAAACCACTTCACACATGGGAAGAACCAGTTCTGTTCTGATACTGTTTGGTTTCTAATTATGGAAAGGGGAGCAATGTTCTGCAAAAACATCCCACTGAAGGTGCACTTTGTTGAAGACTCTAAAGAAAAGTTTCTACAACAACCTATCTACAACCTTCTGTCTCGTGTACTTTCAATCAACTCTGACACAAATGATCCTCCGCGCCATGGTGTCAAACTGTCCGGCATCTGTTCTTTCGGTCTCCCTCTGTTCCCCCCCCCCCCTTTCCCCCTCTCCAACTGTCCTACTGTGACGACGTTCTCCGGTATTCCCCTTTTCATTATATGACCAACGAATGTAGACTGTCTCTTTCTGATGTGGGTAGTTAGTTCTCATCATGACTCAGTTTCTTTCAAGATGTCTTCATTACTCTTTTTATGTGTCTTCTTTTTCATTGTTCTATAAAAACCACATCTCTGCAGCTTAAAAAAAGTTGTCACTAATTTTCTTACTGTCCATGATTCATTTCTGTATATCAATACATAGTTTATATAGCTTGTTAGAATTCTCTTTCTCCTCTCAATTGGCAAAAAAAGATTACATAAAATATTCTTCATTTTGTAAAATGATGTATTTGCTTTAGCTAGTCGACATTTAACTTCCTTAATACATCTTTCATCTAATGTTATCAGGACACCCAAATACATAAATATATCAGCTTGCTTCAGGGTCAGTTTCCTTTGTAATTACTTTTTTCTGCTGTTAAAATGAAGACTCTAGTTTTCACTTTCCTTTACAATTATTTCCATCTTTTCTTGCAGCTGTGTTTCATTTTCAGCGATCAAAACTATATCGTCAGCACAAAGCAGGTTGTTAACAATATGCCCACCTACCGATGTTCCTGGTATAGCTTGTATGGATCTTATTATTGTTTTACTGCCTTTCTTTCCCAAAGACCATCATCATCATTATATGACTTGCTAACTGGCGTTGGCGCTCATGCGTCTCCAAAGATCGCGATCCCTGGTTGCCTAGAACAGCCATCTTGATGATATCCCTTCATTTCATCGTTTCAGCCCATCCAGCATCATCTCGCTTAGTATGTCTCTATTCCTTTTCCCACTGATCTTTCCAGTTGTCACGATTTTCTCCAATGTCTCTCTTCTCATTACGTGACCAAAGAACAGTGTTTGTCATTTTCTTATTGTTGTATAAAGAGATCTACTTTCATTAGCTTCTTTCAAGCAATCGTTGTTAGTTACTTTGGTCGTCCAAGGTATTCCCAATACCAAATCCACCTGTAATGTCTGCATCCTTTTCTTGTCCTACATTTGCATTTTCTGCCACTACATCACTTACAAAATAAAAGCTCTCTCAGACCATCGACTTAATTGTTACACTTGTCATCCTGACGATTCTCCAGTGAACCCACGTTTGGACTGGAACTCGTTAACGTCTATGTTATCCCTTGATCCATGTCACGTATCTAGACAGAAGTCGTACTCTAATCCAGTGAGTTAATTTAAGTATAAATTCGAGACGTAATTGAACAATAGTTCACTGTACTGTGTTAGCCTTGATCAGACCTACAGTACATAAGCAGAACACTCAGTGGACTCAGATGTGTATGCAAGTGTATAAAATACAATATACATACTGTTGTTTGAGCCAATGAAAAAAAAAAAGTTGCATATCCTTTACAAAGCTTCGCAACAACATCAACAACGAAATATAGCATATTTACAGGCTTTTTGCGTGTTTGTTTATAATACGCTCTAAAATATTATGTTGCTTTACGAACGTTTGAAAAGCACTTTCGTAAATTCTAAGCCACAGACTTAGACATGGTATTGATACAATCGAAAGAAATCATACAGACACGTAAACAAGAGAACGTTTTGATCAGTCTTTATCGCCTGGTCACGAGATCATTACTAAAGCAAGAAACTGAAATAATGCAATCACAAATAAGTGTTTGATGTTTGAACAACGGGTCAACATCATGGCACACGAGTAGTAATCCCATAAGTGCTCAAGTGTGAGTTCGAAAAAGCTTAGCGCAGTGCACAGTCCCTGTAGCACCGGCGAGGATTCTGAAATACTTTGAGTAGATATTTTAACTCCAAATTTTGCCCAGGCAGCGCCGTTTGTCTACTCTTGTCGATTGCCAAGTGCCGAAATGTTTTTTTTTTTTTTTTACATGCGCAACAATGCACACGGGCGTCCGATCTCACTAGCGAGAGACCAGTGTGATTACTAAAAAAAACCCGGAACCTCTAGAACACGAGGCAGATACCACGCCTCGAGACCGCGCAGCCTCACACAACTAACTATACGGTATTTGATCGGATTCTGCTCTGTGTTCAAGAAACTGTGTATTCCATTACTGTTCTCTCTCAAAGCCGTTTAAAGTCCAGCAGGTCAACGTAATTTCTACGGGTTTATTTTCACCTCCCAATGTGGGTTCCGGGATCTCATTTGTGGCCGAGCAAATAGACACTCTGTCCCCTAACAAGCATGGTATATTTAAGGTGTTTCTTCGGAAGTTAAAATGCATCTGTCTGATAGAGAGGGAACCAACACTATACGTAATAATAAGCCAGATCTGTAAAATGGATATGCACACCAAAAAAAACTCAAGTTCTGAAACAAGTCCAAAGTCCCGAAATGGACAAACAACCAGAGCTATCCGCCGGAGCTTTCAGCCGTTAGCTATGTTTATGATCCAGATGTATTCGATGTTTATATCTTCTAGGACAGGAAATTGCCTTGTGCAAATTTGTAAACAAAATAAAACGAACCTTAAATGTAAACAGAAGACCACACGCGAACAATTGTATAAACATAGAGAGGCAGAATCTGCTATTGTATACTGTGCGGTTTGGCTGGAATTTGGTTCCGAAACGACGTCACCCATGTTTTAACAACAGAACGCATGGGTACCACAAAGCGGTTACGAAGTAGTTCAGTATGGGTCTGTCTTGTTGGTTGCTGAGATATGGTTGTGTGTGTTCGTACATATTAGGTCATGGGGTAACATGGCTGTGTTATCTGTGCATGTCAGCGTCTGTGGCTCAGGCGTTGCGAACGCGCTTTGTAATGCCGCGGTGCCGGGTTCGATCCCAGCTGAGGGCGGGTTGTTTTGCGTTGGTTTCGACAGTGGTACCAAGTGGTGTGTGTGTGTGTGTGGGTGGGTGTGTGTGTGTGAGGGTGGGAGTGTGGGTGGGTGGGTGTGTGTGTGAATGTGTGTGTGTGTCTTCTTGGCCAATGGTATTCCATGAATAAAAGTATCAACAAATACACAATGTCCCGCCCTTACAAGTTCATATTCTTCATTTTGTAAAATGCTGTCTCTGCTTTAGCTAGTCGACATTTAGCTTCCTTAAAATATTTTCCATCTGGTGTTATCAGGGAACCCAAGTTCTCCAATAAATCAGCTTGCTTCACGGCCAGTTTCCTTTGTAATTACCATAACTTTTTTTTTTTTTGCTGTTCAAACACACACATACATACATACATACATACATACATACATACATACATGCATACATACATTCATACATACATACATACATACATACATACATACATACATACATACATACATACATGCATGCATGCATGCATGCATGCATGCATGCATGCATACATACATACATACATACATACATACATACATACATACATACATACATACATACATACATACATACATACATACATACATACATACATACATACATACATACATACATACATACATACATACATACATACATACATACATACATACATACATACATACATACATACATACATACATACATACATACATACATACATACATACATACATACATACATACATACATACATACATACATACATACATACATACATACATACATACATACATACATACATACATACATACATACATACATACATACATACATACATACATACATACATACATACATACATACATACATACATACATACATACATACATACATACATACATACATACATACATACATACATACATACATACATACATACATACATACATACATACATACATACATACATACATACATACATACATACATACATACATACATACATACATACATGCATGCATGCATGCATGCATGCATGCATGCATGCATGCATGCATGCATGCATGCATGCATGCATGCATGCATGCATACATACATACATACATACATACATACATACATACATACATACATACATACATACGCACGCACGCACGCACGCACGCACGCACGCACGCACGCACGCACGCACGCACGCACGCACGCACGCACGCACGCACGCACGCACATACATACATACATACATACATACATACATACATACATACATACATACATACATACATACATACATACATACATACATACATACATACATACATACATACATACATACATACATACATACATACATACATACATACATACATACATACATACATACATACATACATACATACATACATACATACATACATACATACATACATACATACATACATACATACATACATACATACATACATACATACATACATACATACATACATACATACATACATACATACATACATACATACATACATACATACATACATACATACATACATACATACATACATACATACATACATACATACATACATACATACATACATACATACATACATACATACATACATACATACATACATACATACATACATACATACATACATACATACATACATACATACATACATACATACATACATACATACATACATACATACATACATACATACATACATACATACATACATACATACATACATACATACATACATACATACATACATACATACATACATACATACGCACGCACGCACGCACGCACGCACGCACGCACGCACGCACGCACGCACGCACGCACGCACGCACGCACGCACGCACGCACGCACGCACGCACGCACGCACGCACGCACGCACGCACGCACGCACGCACGCACGCACGCACGCACGCACGCACGCACGCACGCACGCACGCACGCACGCACGCACGCACGCACGCACGCACGCACGCACATACATACATACATACATACATACATACATACATACATACATACATACATACATACATACATACATACATACATACATACATACATACATACGCACGCACGCACGCACGCACGCACGCACGCACGCACGCACGCACGCACGCACGCACGCACGCACGCACGCACGCACGCACGCACGCACGCACGCACGCACGCACGCACGCACGCACGCACGCACGCACGCACGCACGCACGCACGCACGCACGCACGCACGCACGCACGCACGCACGCACGCACGCACGCACGCACGCACGCACGCACGCACGCACGCACGCACGCACGCACGCACGCACGCACGCACGCACGCACGCACGCACGCACGCACGCACGCACGCACGCACGCACGCACGCACGCACATACATACATACATACATACATACATACATACATACATACATACATACATACATACATACATACATACATACATACATACATACATACATACATACATACATACATACATACATACATACATACATACATACATACATACATACATACATACATACATACATACATACATACATACATACATACATACATACATACATACATACATACATACATACATACATACATACATACATACATACATACATACATACATACATACATACATACATACATACATACATACATACATACATACATACATACATACATACATACATACATACATACATACATACATACATACATACATACATACATACATACATACATACATACATACATACATACATACATACATACATACATACATACATACATACATACATACATACATACATACATACATACATACATACATACATACATACATACATACATACATACATACATACATACATACATACATACATACATACATACATACATACATACATACATACATACATACATACATACATACATACATACATACATACATACATACATACATACATATATATATATATACAAATCTGCGTATCCTTTACAGGGTCCACCCTATCATTGTTTGGTAGTTTTTTAAGGCAAATTTGCTTTAAGTAGTTTGCCATTGCTCCTCACCGGGAACTTTTGGTAGTACTGTCGAAATCAACACAAGGCGGTCTGCTGCCAAATCGCCTGCAGCTTAGTTAGAACCCGGTATGCCGATATTACGATGGGCGTTGGCAAGACCTATGCCTAGACGCCAACACACACACACACACACACACACACATATATATATATATATATATATATATATATATATATATATATATATATATATATATAAAGAAAGACAATCACCAGTGATAAATTGAACATTGCCTTTAGAAAGCCTCCATCAGCAGACAACCACAAGGACAATGATACAACAACATAAACACAGCGGTAGCTATGAATGGGTTGAAGTCCACGCTTGGTCAAAATACCCATCCAGAATAACCGGTAAATAGACTGACATCTGGAGACAGATGTCGACTGTGGACCGGGTTGATCACCCCTAACACAGTATAATACCTCCGATTGCGTTAAACCACGAAGAAATATGCCCCCAGGGCCCTCCGAAAGGGGGGGAGAATGAAGGGCCCAATCTGATTGATACCCTCGGTGACGACTTTGCTAGCCCCCGGACTGAGATACTCGCCCAACGTCCGGGCTGGCTCTGTACATGTGGAAAAAGCTTCACGGGGTTGCATGGTCTGAGAACGCATGCCGGAAGAATGAAATGCGAGGGTGCTCCACGCAGTAAACGCCGTCGCAAAACTACCACTCCTGTGGTAGTTTCTGAGTCGTCAGGGTACGACGGGCAGGGTGAACCCCACTCGCCCGGAGAGGCCCATGACGTCGACTGCGGAGGAGCACCTTTGATGATTTCTGAAGAAGTGCGTTCCAAGATCAGGTTTCCACCTGCGAGCGAGAAGGTGGTGTGGTGTAAGTTGGAGGCTACATTATGTGAGGTACTAAAACAAACTCTAAACAAGAAGTCGCTAGGCGACAAGCTTACTAAATTTGGTGATGTAATATATGAACACTGCTCCCGCGAGTTCGGGACAGTAGTAAAGGCACAGCCGGGTGCCAAGCAGAATACTAGCAGGAGGCAGAGGGACATTCTGAAGTGTCGGGCAGACAAGAATGCCCTCAGAAAACGGTTCAAAGCCGCTACGGGCAGCGAACGGGAGGGGCTGTACGAAGTGTGGGTGCACTTAAAGAACAAACACAGTGCCCTCTGTCGCACCGAGCGTTTCTGTAACAACAGACGTAGAACCAAAAGGGAGCGAGAGAAATTCTTTAGGGACCCGTATCAGTTTGCCCGAGGTCTATTCGAGCAACCGAAGTCTGGGACTCTGGTTGTCAGTCAGGAAGAACTAGAGCTACATCTACGCAAGATGTACTCGGATAAAAAGAGGAGAGAGCCTCTCGATGACAATCCAGAGATCCTTAGCGGTCTCAAACAGCCTTCGGTGCCGAAGGTACCATTTAAAATGGTACCTCCCCTTTGGTCTGAGGTTGAGGACGTTGTGAAAAAAGCCAGCGGCAAGTCTGCCCCAGGTCCGAACGGTGTCCCGTACGTTCTTTACAAGCGTTGCCCGAAAATCCTAAAAATGCTTCACGTCTTGTTGAGACAAGCGTGGATCCGCAACCACATATGTCCAGAGTGGTCAAAGGCAAATGGGGTCTACATTCCCAAAGAGCAGGACTCGAAGAGTCTTTCCCAATTCAGGCCCATCTCGCTGTTGAATGTTGAGGGTAAGATATTCTTCTCAGTCATGGCTCGCCGGCTCACACAGTATCTGATGACTAACAAGTACATAGATACGAGTGTTCAGAAGGGTGGTATTCCAGGCGTTCCTGGGTGCCTTGAACACGCGACCATGATCTGGGAGGCTATCCAGAGAGCCAAGCATGAGAGAACCGATTTGCACGTTATATGGTTGGACTTAGCCAACGCCTACGGGGCAGTCCCCCATAGGCTACTGTGGCGAGCCCTTCGCATGTTTCACGTACCGACACAGATCAGTCAAATGGTCGAGCAATATTTCTCCAAGTTCGCTTTGCGCTTCTCTACCTCGACGTTTACCACGAGGTGGACTGAGTTGCAGATTGGGATAGCTATGGGCTGTACGATCTCACCCATACTGTTTGTCATGGCAATGCAGATCATGTTAGACGGGGCGGCCGGCTACGGACTGGGCCTTCAAATAGGGGATCACTGGTTGCCGCCACTGCGCGCATTTATGGATGACACGACTATTATAACGGGCAGCGAGGAGTCTGCCCGCACGATCCTGAATAGATTGGACGCGGTGGTCCAATGGAGCGGTATGCAGTTCAAACCGCAGAAGTCGAGGAGTCTGTCAATCCATAAGGGCAAGGTTTCGGCGACCAGTTTTACGGTGGCAAGGAACAAGATCCCTACGGTTCTGGAGGAACCGGTGAAGAGCCTCGGTCGCGTCTACGATTCGAAGTTATCTGACAGAGCGGAAGTCCGGCGAATACATGAGTCACTGGCTACAGGCCTGCTCGCGATCGAGCGATGCAGGCTGATCGGAAAATTCAAGGTATGGTGTCTCCAATTCATGTTGATTCCGAAGCTTCTATGGCCACTGCTAGTCTACGAGGTGACGATGACTGCAGTGGAAACCATGGAAAAGAAAATCAACACAGCCTTAAGAAAGTGGATTGGTGCACCGCCTTGTCTGACCGACGTGGCTCTGTATTGTAAGCAGGCTAAGCTGGTACTTCCGTTCAAGTCAATAACCGAAGAGTTTAAAGTCGGCAAGGTAAGGCTCGCCATGCTCTTGCGCGAGTCTTCAGACCCAAATGTCATCGCTGTCCAGCCCGCTCTAAAGACTGGCCAGAAGTGGAGGGTCCTCGATGCGATTGAATCTGCTCAGAACGCACTAAAATTGAAGGAGGTAATGGGTTACACACAAACCGACCGTCGAGGCCTAGGGCACGGGAAGGTCAATTGGTGGTCAAAGGCCTCAGCCAAAGAGCGCCGAGACATGGTGATACAAACGGTGAGGGACAACGGAAACGAGGTTCGGGTCCAGAAAGCTGCCCAGCAGTCGCAGCAGGGCCATTGGGTCAGCCTGGAGAGCGCATTGCCGAGAATACTCACATGGGGTGAGATCTGGCGGATGACCCCGCTGCGACTGAGCTTTATCGTTCGTTCGGCGTACGATGTATTACCGTCCGGTGTTAACATGGTTAAATGGTCTGCGACCAACGATCCGACTTGCCCGTTGTGCAAATCGAAGCAAACTCTTGAGCACGTCCTGTCCGCGTGCAGGAAAGCTCTAGGTCAAGGCCGATACACCTGGCGCCACAACAAGGTGCTAAAGGAGTTAGCAGCCGTTGTCGACCAGGCTAGAATGAGGGCTAATGCCAGAGCCAGTTCTAGTATCGCCCCCATTCGTTTCCTCAAGGCTGGGCAGGTTCCAATCGGTAAGGTCAACAAAAACGCATTCGCTCCATCTGTGCTAGACTCTGCGAGGGACTGGTTACTGGCGGTTGATCTGCCAGGACATGAACGGTATCCCGAGTTGATCCGTAAAACCGGCCTGCGACCGGACATCGTTCTCCATTCTGCGCAAAAACGGCAACTCATCCTGATTGAGTTGACGGTCCCGTTTGAGTCGCGTATGGAGGAGAATCACTTGTACAAGCTCGAAAAGTACAGTGATTTAGCAGCCGGTTTGAGGAGAAACGAGGCTTACACAGTGCGGGTATTTGCCGTCGAAGTGGGAGCGAGAGGCCTCGTTTCCACTTCGCTCTACAATGTGGTAAAAGAACTAGGATTGCGCGGTAATGAACGGAAACGGGCACTCAAAAAACTGGGAGAGGTAGCCGAGAGGGCCTCTAGCTGGCTGTGGACGCAGCGCAACAACGTAGGGGACGGGCCTCGGTGAGCTGGTCCGGGTATCTAGTGGAAAAGAGTTTCTTATCCCTTTGAAAGTCCATCGTGTCCGAATTGTCTGCCAGTGTTCCTCTGCCAACTGCTAATAAAAGTCCAACATGTGTCCGGTAAACCAAAGTAAGCTTGTCGCTCGGTCGTCCAGGCACGCTGACTGTTCTAATTAAGCTGCCGTGGCGGCTTCTTATCTCACAGTACCTCCTTCGAAACCACCAAGTCGTCTTGTCTCTGGCCGAAAGTATAACACCATCCGGTAATTCTGTGCAGCGGGGCAGCAGCCCTGAGCTTCATGAACTCAGGTGGGCCCACCTCCGAATACGTTTAGGAATCGTGGGCCGAAACGTGTGTCGAAAGAGGATAATTTCTACTGATGACTGTAGATCCCCGCTGTACTTGCTCCCTGTGAGTTTATTCTTATTTTTACGCCAGTAAGCATGTGGCATTTGAAGCTTGGCTAATGCTTTTGAAGACTAATAGAAACCAAAAGGTTGATGTAGTAAAAGACACACGTCTCCTTTACTTCCCACTGTTTCACCTGGTATCCATTTCACGGTATATCGACATCGCAGCCAGTGTCATTTTTGAACCAAATTTTCACTTTCGAATAATTACACTCCCATAAGCGCTCCCTCCCCATCTTCAGTAGCAAGCGAAGAGTTAACATTTTGATAGTACCAGTAACTGTCTGATTACATATTCGTCTCGCCTTTCTCCCGAGTGTCAAGCGTCGGCCAGATCCACTAGTAACTTCTCGCAGTGGCATTCTCCTTAGACCGTGATAATCTATGGGTGCCTCGCACTGTTCACTAGCCCCGAAAGGGCCCTCAAAACATCCAGCTTGTCATGCATCGGTTCATTTTTGAACAAAAAGACGGAAGCCCATTTGCATGAGAGGCGAGGAACCATCAGTCTGCATACAAATAAACTATATCTGCAAAAACGGATGCGCATGCAAAAACTGAAGAATTGGAACAAGACTTAAGTCCAGAAGGAGACAAACAACCAGAACTTTTTGGTCGGAGCTTTTAGACGGAGAACGTCATGAAGAAAAAAGAAGAAGCAGTGTTAACTTCATACACATACCAGTTTTGCCATATCGTCTGAATCTGCTGTTACACATACACATCGATGTCTGTACGATTAGGTTAGTTGCGTATCCTTTACAGGACGTTGCAGAACCAACCCCAACAACCCCTGGCTGTGTGGTTTTTCTAGGCAAATTTGCGTCCAGTAGTTTGCCATTGCTACTGGACGGTCGGCTTTCTTGATACCACTGTCGAAACCAACGCAAGGCGCATGGCCCGTAGCTGGGATCGAATCCGGCATCCCGGCATTACGAAGCGTTCGCATCGACTTACCCACAGAGCCCACGTTTGTACGATTACGTGTACAAAAATCACTGAGTAAAAACACGTCATAAACATTCCAACGTGATCTCACTCGTTAAAGACCATTAGCGACACGGCCCTAATAGAATCTCGTCCTTTTAATGGAGTTTGTGATTTCTCTTTAATGCGCACCCTCTTAGCAAGCGTTTGCAGTCTGGAAATGTTAAAGGGTAGGCGTGCCCGTCTCTCTAGCGTAGTTGGCTAAACCGGATTGCGCGGTGAGCGGGTGACGAACTCTTTGTGGTCCGGGTTCACTCCCGGGGGTGGGCAGAAAAGCCACATTTTCTCCCAGATTTACGGTATTTAAAATTTAATCAAGGCAGAAAGGTTGCGATATGCATAATACCGAGCCTAAGGGTTAACAATTCATGGCTTCTGGATACTAAAACAAACAACAAAGGGTAGACGTTTTCACGCTTTCTGGAGGAATACTGTGTCTAAACTAAGTACAGCTGACCTGAGATTAGTGCGGCCTGTGTATATTTGCTGAAAACTTCAAAATGTTTCTTACTGTATGTTTTTATTTTTATTTTTTTATTCTTTAATAATAGATGATAGATGTTTCTGTAAATTCTAACGACTCAACAAAGTATCTCACTTTTGAGAACATTTGTTAAGAATTTCAAAAAAAATATTGATTACTATTGACAGTAAGAAATAAATGACTAACAAATCAAATTAAAAAAATGAAAGCAGACACATAATTCGTCGTTTATCTTAATAGAAACGTCTACTTCTGTGTATGCCCTTCAGATGACCTTCCATACGTTGTGTTGGGATTTACAGCTAGGATCCGATATCTGCGTTTTTCAGTCGAAAATTTCTGACGCAAGAAAACCCTGAATTAATCACATGCTTAGAAGAGATCAGTGGGTTCGCCCTGCGAACCCTCGCATCCGTATTTTAACACGGCAGTGGAAGCCAAATGAGGAAAAAAATGGATTGACTATTCTCTTTACAGATTTTAAGTACAGTTGTGTACACATTCTGAATATTAAAACAGTACAGCGCACTTAATAATTCTACAAAAATAATGTTTGTTCTGATATATTTAACACTTATTTTGACTACGGCTACTGCTATTCCTCCTAATCTTTGTCTCCTTCTGCATCATCTTCATCCTCCTGTTTATTTTTCGCCTGCTTGTGGTTTAAAACAAGGCTAATATATCTATACCATTCGGCCCACCATATTTGATTTCTGCAGTCTCTTCTTCTTCTTCTTCTTCTTCTGTTTCTGTTTCTTTTTCTTCTTCTTCTTCTTCTTCTTCTTCTTCTTCTTCTTCTTCTTCTTCTTCTTCTTCTTCTTCTTCTTCTTCTTCTTCTTCTTTATCTTCTTCTTCTTCTTCTTTCTTCTTCTTTCTTCTTCTTCTTCTTTCTTCTTCTTCTTCTTCTTCTTCTTCTTCTTCTTCTTCTTCTTCTTCTTCTTCTTCTTCTTCTTCTTCTTCTTCTTCTTCTTCTTCTTCTTCTTCTTCTTCTTCTTCTTCTTCTTCTTCTTCTTCTTCTTCTTCTTCTTCTTCTTCTTCTTCTTCTTCTGCTTCTTCTTCTTCTTCTTCTTCTTCTTCTTCTTCTTCTTCTTCTTCTTCTTTCTTCTTCTTCTTCTTCTTCTTCTTCTTCTTCTTCTTCTTCTTACTTCTTCTTCTTCTTCTTCTTCTTCTTCTATTTCTTCTTCTTCTTCTTCTTCTTCTCTTCTTCTTCTTCTTCTTCTTCTTCTTTCTCTTCTTCTTCTTCTTCTTCTTCTTCTTCTTCTCTTTCTTTCTTTTCTTCGTTCTTTTCTTCTTTCTCTTCTCTTCTTCTTCTTCTTCTTCTTCTTCTTCTCTTCTCTCTTCTTCTTCTTCTTCTTCTTCTTCTTCTTCTTCTTCTTCTTCTTCTTCTTCTTCTTCTTCTTCTTCTTCTTCTTCTTCTTCTTCTTCTTCTTCTTCTTCTTCTTTCTTCTTCTTCTCTTCTTCTTCTTCTTCTTCTTCTTCTTCTTCTTCTTCTTCTTCTTCTTCTTCTTCTTCTTCTTCTTCTTCTTCTTCTTCTTCTTCTTCTTTGCATTCGGTATGCTCAGATCAGATAATCAGGTGGGTTGCCTCTCGCATGACAGCAGCAGTTCCATCATGATTCTCCATACCTTGCTCTGTACACTTGCTATTGAGGCCATTTTTCTTTTCGAAGTAGTAGGGCAGGGAATGTACTCACGTTTTTGTGGTCATATCTGAGAGGCACACCGTGGAGACTGTACAGCCTTTATTTTATTTTTGTCACCTTTTACAACATGCTTGTATACAAGCAATGGATCTGTTCTTTCTCGCTTTAAAGTGCGGCACCAGAATTCAAATCGGCAGCTGCAATTCCTAAGAAACCATATCTGCCGTTTTCAGACACTGTTTACTAATCAGCCGTACTTTTACTCGTTTCAAAGACCTCTGCCCCCAGAACCGCAAACCCCTATGACCTCTGACCCCAGAGACCTCCGACTCCCAGGACCTCTAACCCTCAGGACCTTCGACCCCCAGGTCCTTCGACCCTCAGGACCGCCGACACCCTGGACCTCCGACACCCAGGACCTCTGACACATATGACCTTCGACCTCACAGAGCCTCCGACTCTCAGGACCTCTACTCCAAGGACCTCCAGTGACCACAATGACATACGACCCATTGGTCCTCCGACCCCCCCCCCCTCCCCCAGGACCTCCGACTCACAGGACCACTGACCCCCGACCCTCAGATTTCCGACCTCTAGGACCTCTGACCCATATGACCTCCGACCCTCAGGACCTCCGACCACCCAGCAACGCTTCTGATCAAAACGTACAGTACCGAAGTTATTTAAATCGGTAAAACCGGCGAGCATGTTCCTTTAAATCCACTAAGACAACTGGAGAACCTATGGATTTTCTAAGACATTGGTTCTGCCAGTGCTGGACTATAACCTGTACCTTCGTCTCCAATCATCAGAAATCAAATCAACCTTCGTCTTGAGCGTACTTCAAGCTATCTAACCTGATTACAGTTACCCTGTGTTGATAGACGCAGTGGTGCAAATTCGAGGTTGATTTGATCTTAAACTTTGTCTTTAGTGCCTCAGAAGAAATCAATTATGGTATTCT